>ML677332.1:46389236-46410709 GCA_007922305.1 Dermatemys mawii | reverse complement strand
TCCTTGCAGGTGATCATTCTCATTGATCTGATTGATTGCATGGCGTGCTCTCAGGGAATCATTGCAGGTGATCATTCTGACTGATCATCATGACTCCACATGCCATGCCTCCTCGCAATAGGCGATCCCCAGCATGGAGCAATAGCGAGGTGCTGGACTTCATCAGCTGTTGTGGGGAAGAGGCTGCTCAGTCTCAGCTGCGGTCTAGCCGCAGGAATTTTGATACCTATGGGCAGATATCACGGGCATTGGCGGAAAGAGGCCATGAGCGGGACACTCTGCAGTGCCGTGTTAAGGTAAAGGAGCTTAGGAATGCGTATCGCAAAGCCCACGAGGCAAACGGCCGCTCCGGGGCAGCCCCGGTGACTTGCAGATTTTATAAGGAGCTGCACACAATACTTGGTGGTGATCCCACGGTCACTCCATCGACCACCACGGACACTTCCCAGCCCACCAGTGAAGGGGTGGGTGAGGAGGACGACGAAGAGCAGGAGGATGAAGAAGAGGAGGAGGAGGACGACGAGGCGGCAGCGACCCAGGGCACGGAGGAGTCCCTGGACGCATGCAGCCAGGAGCTCTTCTCAAGCCAGGGGGGCAGCCAGCCACAGCGTCCGGTGGTTGCAGGGGGCAGCTCAGCAGCGGATTGCGGAGGTAAAGCTGCTTTTGTATTGGGAAGGCTGGCAGCTTGGGGTGGAAAGGGATGCAGGGGGCATTCCACCTGGAGCTCTTCTCAAGCCAGGAGGAGGGCAGGGGGGCATGCAGCCAGGAGCTCTCCTCTAAAGCCAGGAGGAGGGCGGCCAGCCATAGCGTCCGGCGGTTGCAGGGACCAGCTCAGCAACGGATTGCAGAGGTAAAGCTGCTTTTCTATGGGGAAGGCAGGCAGCTTGGGGTGGAAAGGGATGCTTGCATGCTTGCCTACATGTGGAATAGTGCATTAATGTAGTCTATCACATCGCGGTAGTCATCATCAGTAATCTCTTGAAAGGTCTCAATAAGAGCGCTTGCAATGCGCCTGCGCAGGTTTCCCGGGAGAGCTAGCGTGGCCCCCATCCCGGTCCCAGTCACTAGTCCCCGCCCCTGTGCTACAATGGGTGGGGGGAGCATTGCTGCACAGAGGAAAGCTGCATATGGCCCTGGGCAGATGCTGCATCTCATTAGAATCCCCTCCCTTTCTTCCTCAGTGACCCACAGCAGCGAGATATCTTCTAAACACCTACGGAGAATGTTGGAACAGTGTTCAGAGTAGGGCTCCTGCCACTTCCCAGCACTCCACTCCCCCGCCACAGCTTTTCAGGGCAGGGAAGAAATCCTTTCCCCTGCCTGCTGCTCAGAGTAGAGCTCCTGCAACTGCCTGGCACTCCCCACCCTCTCTCCCGGCACAGCTTGTCTGGGGCAGGGAAAAAATCATTTCCCTTGCCTCTGGAGTGCACTCACCATGGCAGGGGCTCCATTGTTGTATCTGTGCTCTCTGCGGGACAGGCAAATGGGGAATGCGGGGGAATCATAGGCATGTCTGCTCTTTACAAGGGAACCACTCTTAAATGTATCTTTTTATTTTAGAAGGATCGCCCTTGAGCCCTGTGCCATCGCTCTTATCAACAGCTGACAGGCTGAGGCGACTGAGGAAGAGGCCACGAAAGAGCAAAGAGGATCTAGTACAGCAAGTAATGCAACGGGCTGTAATGGAGAATCGAATTGCACAGAGGTGGAGGAAGGACCAGAGCAAGTTGAGGGAGAAGGCGTGGCAGGAGAACGCGATTCACCGCCGGAAAAGCACCGATAAGCTGCTCTCATTACTGCAGCTTCAATTGGAGACTATGCAGCGGATTGCCACCCTTCAGGAGGAGAAGCACCACGCTCTCTGCCCCAATTATCATTTTCCCCAAAACCCTTCCCCTTCTGTACCCCAGTACCCTCCAGGCCACTATCATCAGCTATATGGTTATCACCATCCACAGTTGCCTCCAACCCCTCTGTCTTCACTGAACAACCCCCAAACCCCAGACAATTATCCACTGCAGTCAACCCCTAATAACATGCCTTACTGTCCTCCGCAAATGGGGTTTGGGGGACATGGCCACTGTGAGGGCACTGGAGACTCAGAGACCCGGACATATTCCAATCTCTGACTGATGCCATCCCACCCCAGTTGCACCTTCCCCCGCCTCTCCCACACATGCATCATAACCTTTTCTTTCAGCAACTGAAGTAGCTGTTGAATAAATGAATTGTTTTTTTAATAAATGGGTTTCTTTATTCAGTGTACATAGATTATTAATGGCTACAGAAAGCCAAAAGCCTTTTCCTATTAAAAGAATGCACCCTTCCTCCCTCTGCACTTCCCATTAGAACTGGCTTTCAGCCTCAAAATGCTCCCTCAAGGCTTCCCTGATCCTAACAACCTCGCGATGGGCCCCTCTAAGAACCCTGCTCTCTGGCTGGGCATATGTGGCCTCCAGGTGTTGAACCTCCGAGGACCATGCCTGAGTGAAGCCGTCGCCCTTCCGCTCACAAAGATTATGTAGGGCACAGCATGCGGAAATAACCGCAGAGATACTACCCTCGGCCAAGTCTAGCCTCCCATAAAGACAGTGCCAGCACGCCTTGAGACGCCCAAAAGCACACTCCACAGTCATTCGACACCGGCTAAGCCTGTAGTTGAACATTTCCTGACTGTTGTCCAGGCTCCCTGCGTAGGGTTTCATGAGCCAGAGCATTAAAGGGTAAGCGGGGTCGCCAAGAATCACAATGGGCATTTCCACTTCCCCCATGGGGATCCTCTGGTCTGGGAAAAAAGTCCCTGTTTGCAGCTTCGTGAAAAGGCTGGTGTTGCGGAAGATGCGTGCGTCATGCACCTTTCCAGACCAGCCTGCGTTAATGTTAGTAAAACGCCCACAGTGATCCACAAGTGCCTGGAGAACCATGGAGAAGTACCCCTTTCGGTTAACGTACTCGTCTGCTAGGTGGGCGGGTGCCAGAATAAGTATATGGGTCCCATCTATCGCCCCTTCACAGTTAGGGAAACCCATTTCTTCAAAGCCAGCAACGTCATGCACGTTACCCAGAGTCACGATTTTTCGTAGCAGGATGCGATTAATGGCCCTGCACACTTGCATCAGCACAACTCCAACGGTCCACTTTCCAACCCCAAACTGGTTGGCCACCAATCAGTAGCTGTCTGGGGTAGCCAGCTTCCAGATCATGATAGCCACCCGCTTCTCCACCGGGAGGGCAGCTCTCAGTCTGGTGTCCTTGCGCCGCAGGGCAGGGGCGAGTTCAGCACACAGTCTCATGAAAGTGGCTTTTCTCATGTGAAAGTTTTGCAACCACTGCTCGTCGTCCCAGACTTGCATGACGATGCGATCCCACCACTTAGTGCTCGTTTTCCGTGCCCAGAAGCGGCGTTCAACAGCCGAGAGCATGTCCGTTAATGAGACAAGAAGCTTCGTGTCAAACACATTCACCGCTTCCATCTCGTGTTCAGACTCATCACTGTCATCCTGCAAGTCAAGGATTAACTCCATTGCACACAGAGATGTGCTGGCGACAGTCGTCAGCATGTTCCACAGCAGTTCTGTATTCACTGTGGCACACAACAATGGAAGACGGAGCGCGCTTTGCTGCAACTGTTGAAAGATGGCGCCAGAGGTGGACGGAAACACAGGGATTGCTGGGATATGCCAAAAAGCATCATGGGTAGTTGAAACAGGATGCAGAATGCCCCACAAGTGATGCCCCCCTACCACAAGGCATTGCGCCAGATCGGGAAGAGGTGTACTGTGGGATACATGCCCTAATGCGCTGCTCTTGATGCCGCATTAAGTGCCGCAAATGTGGCCATGCTATAATGCTGGAGCGTCTCAGTGTGGACATACAATAGAGCTATTCACATTACTGTATAAGGGGACCGCTATCACCAATAGCGCTATAATCTTGTAAGTGTAACCATGCCCTAAGGTACAAAGTAACCTATAGTACTGTTTAACTAGCATAGCTCTCAGGGACCAAAAATCCCCTCAATCCACATTGATTAGGAAAACTGAATTAAATTTAAATTATTGTTAACTGACCAGTTTTTAAAACACTGGACTAGGTTCTACTCTCAGCTCTGTCATTGGCCTGCTGGGCGACGTTGGGCAAGTCACTACCCCATGTGCCTCAATTTCCCTATTTGTAAAACAGACAAATAATACTGACTTTCGTTGCAAAGCATTTTGAGATCTATTGATAAAAAGTACTATATAGGACCCATTTATTATTATTATTATTGTGACATTTTCCTCTTGAAGTCTGATACCCGAGAGAGAACTTTCAAACCATTTGAAAATTCAGGCATTTCTAAATTCTAAAGAAGTGTGATGCTCAAGATGTGTACTAGTCTAGTCATGATCTCACTCCAAAAATGTTCCTTTGAGCACAGCAATATATTGTAAAAAACATAAAATCCTAAGATTCCTACAATTAAATGTTCCAAAAAATAGGAAAGATAATGTTATGTTTTGTATATGTTCTTCACTACACAGTAGATTTTACTTTTCTATGTTAGTAAAAGTAAGAGATTTTATGTTACTTGTCCAGGGGCTGGCCCTCTAGTTATTGATGGGCAAAACTCAAAAGTATGCAGAGGCTCAATTTGGATGCTTATCAAAATTAAGAAAATGTTTAAAGGAGATCTAGCCTCCTGATACTCAGTTCTCGTAGGGAAGATTCCTCCTCCTCTCTGGCTACAGCAGAACTTTTTTGGAGAAGCTCCTCAGCCTTGAATCCACGAAAGCTGGAGAGACTGCACTCTCCTCCCAAGAGAAACAAGTTGCAGCAATACTGAAAATGTTTTTTCCTTTTTGAAATTTGATCTCCATTCCCCAGTTGTGATATGCAAAGGTGTTCAGCATGTACTGTAAGCCTTAGAGCGAGATATTTGAGGCTTCTTGGGAATGCTGAGCACTTGATAGCATCACTAATAGAAATCCTCAGAATGCAACAGGAGGCCAGATTTGGCTATGGAAAAGTGAGGGGGCAGAGGGTAGGATGTAAAGGTTCAAATACAATTCAGTGAAAGAGATGAGTAAAAGTTTAGTTCACTTCTTATTTTAATCAGTCATGTTTTTGTCCATTCCTGATTACTATACTATACTGATATATTCTCCAAACAGACAAAAAATACAGCTATTCAGTGTTTGATATTTAAAAGGGTGTAAAGGGTTTCTGAAAGACAAATTAAAAAAGTACACCTGAACAATCTAAACTCACTTAGGCTTTATATGTGTGCATTTTATAAAGCTATGAACTGTTTCAAACCTGTCAGCTACACTTTCCTTACCTACATCTGTTCCCTGATGACTCACACAAAAGCTAAATCTAGTCACTACATATCTAGTGCAAGGCCAATGCTGATGTGTGACTCAGAACTGTCTCTTAAACATCCATGGAAGAGAAAAGAGAAAGTAATGGGAATTTAGAAGATCAGAACTTCACTGATAAAACAAAAAAGTTTTAAAGCTACTCCGTAACCACCTCATCACTCTTAATGGAAAAAAGTAGGATTAGACCAAGTGCTAGTGGAAACTAGGTACAACAAACTGTTCACTGAGTACAACAAAAGCATGCATTCTTGTACTTTTAGGATTTTTTTTCCAGTGGTATATTGAGTCATCTACAATAGGTGCCACAGCATCTCAGGTAAATAATTCATCAATATCACAGAAGAAAAAGGACATGCTTAAAATTAGCCATTACTAATTACCAAAAAGTTAGATATTACTAAAATGAAATCATGATGACTCAATACAAGTATGCTGTGTATTTATTAAAAATGTGGTAGCTCTTAATTAAATCCACTGGGCACAGATCAGAAACCAAACAAATGAACAGTGTGATCCATTTTGATGTTTGAAGATATTTTTCATAGGGACTTTATGGTACACTTGTGGTTGGCTATGGCTGGAATCATGTAAAATAGAATTTAAGAAAAATGGAGAGAAAAATGTTAAAAGCAGAGCCAATACATTATTTCAAAATTGTGCAGTAACTATTTACTGTACTCAAGGAAAGAAAAATCATTTATAAGTTTCGATTCACCAATGCTAAACTTACTGTGAAATGTAAAGGAAGTATTTTGTAAATTCAAGATACTGTTTGGGAATAAACTGCTTCTACGATGTCTACTTTTGTTTTGGTAATGAACATTTCTCTCTCAGACAACTGATTCAGTGCATTAAACAAACACATGCAGCATTTGGAAAAATCTCCTAAAAGCTTTAAGTTGCTACACTGATACTAAGGGTACATCTATACTACCCGCTGGATCAATAGGTAGTGTTCAATGTATCGGGGATCGATTTATCACGATAAATTGATCCCCGAACGTGCTCCCCATCAACTCCGGAACTCCATCTCCATAAGAGGAGGAAGTGGAGTTGATGGGGAGCGGCAGCAGTCGACTCGCCACTGTGAGGATGGCCAGGTAAATTGACCTAAGATACTTATTAATACTATTAATCTGAACAGAGATTAGAAATTTTAATCTCATTTGGATAGAATATCTCAAGCAATGAAGTGTTAAATGGAATTGGCAATGCTGCATAATAGAGGATTATCTAATACAAAGCTGATTTAGTCCTCCTCAAACACTTCCCAGTGCTTTCAGCAGTGAATTGTGTATGTATTTTTTGGGTGGAATATACACACTTTGGAATAAGAGGAAAAGTTAGCACAAAATGCTATGGTTAATGCCACTGCTGCCAGCTGTACTGGTTGGCTTTGATCCTCCAACTTCATTAAGTGATAAAGACAACTGCTGTTGGAAGAGACAGAGTTGTTTGGAGAGATTAGTGTTTTTGTCCTAAAAGCAATCTGGTCAATTCGTTTCCAAGACAAGACAAATAGCTGAATGGTGACTGACAAATGCTTGTTTATGTGTTCCAAAAAAATATAAACAGGACTTCTAGGGGGAACATAGGTTAAAAATTCATGTCTTTCCTATAACAGAAACTGAGCAATAGCTGCAAAACTAATTGAAGTTTGTGGGAAATCTAGAACTTTCTAAAGCAAATACCAGTTTCGTTTTGTGTTTTTGTGTTCTATTTATATAAAGGTTTTTTACTTCTATAAGAGAAGCTGGATAAAAAACAGCAACATGACTGTTTACAGTGTTGTTGGAGCTGTGCTGGTCTGAGGATATTACAGAGACGAGGTGAGAGAAGGAATATCTATTATTGGAACAACTTTTATTGGTGAAAGACAAGCTTTCAAGCTGCACAGAGCTCTTCTTCAAATCTGGGAAATGTACTCAGAGTGTCACAGATAAACAGAATGTGCAACAGATTGATTAGCACAAGTAGTTAACATATATTCTAAGGGGGCACCTTATCTCACAGGAATATGACTAGCAAAAGATTATAAGGAACTAGCTGTTTCTCTCCTGGTCACACAGGAAGAAAAATAAGGAGCAACTGATTTGGTTTAAATTAGGCCACAACCTCAACTGGGAAATACCAGGCAATAATTTGAACAGTTTTTGTTTGGACTAATTCAGTCATCCTATCTCACTTTTGCACCTTTTCTCATCAACATGTTATTATAGGTTACTGTAACATCTTATGAACTTATACTCACTGTTTACAGTTGAGCTCACAATCAGAGTAAGCTTGTAGCACCAGTCTTCACGACTAAGGTCTAATGAGCTGGCTTCACAAGCAGGTCTCATCAGGACTTAATCATCAGGAAGATCTGACACAAGAACTGAAAGACTTACAAACTGCACATTTGCTGGGAACGTGTGATTCTCTTTGACAACAGAGGCACTTTGAGTGTCCATCCGAGGCTGGGGTATTTCCCTCACATGACAGGTAGAGTTTAAATCCAAGAGAACTTGATGATGCCATCATGTCAGCAATTAATTTCTAAAGTACTAATGACTGCAATAGGCAAACAGGTATCTACCTACTAACGAAGCTCTAAACTATAAACTACAGGACTGTAAAACTACTGAGAAATAACTAGCAGATGACGGCTGGCAGTCGCACAGTCAGGACTCCATCTCTAAGGTCCAAGGTAGCAAAAAGAACTGAATGGCAGCCAGTGTGCTTCACCCTTATATGTCCTTGCTGAAGACCATACAGGCTGCGGGGCAGTGGGGGGGCAGATCCATGGTGCTGTACAGATACTTCTGGCCAAAAAGTCTCTGATCTCAAGCTCTTGAGAGGCATGCATAAAATCAGTGGAACATGCATAAGGACATAGCATTTGAAGGAGAAAGTGAGGTTTTCTGATGATTGAGCATTTGTTTTTAAAACACACACTTTAGTCCTCAAATTTGACATGACTCTAATAGCTCTTTTAGCAAGTTCTCTCTAGGTTGTATCAATTTACTTTCTTTGCGCTGGAGGATTCTATGGTCAGCAAAGTAAAAATCACTTCTGTAATATCATGAGTTCTCTGCAGGAAAGTTTATCCTGTGAAAATATTTTTAATGTCCTGTATTTTAAAGTTGTATCTCTATTATATTAGCACTAATTTTTAGTTTAAAGAAAAACATTGTTCTATTAAAAAAAGAACTTTAGGGGAAATATGTTGTGTTATTATGTAGCAATTAAAATTATGTCAGTGGATTTAGCTTTCATTTTCAATGGATGTACATTTAGTGCCAAAATGGGATTAATGCATTGAATCCTTTTAAACAGAGAATACACATTTGTTGTCTAATTTTACATACTAAAAGTAATCTTTGTTTCTTTTTCAATTCTAGTTGCTAGATAAGTGGGTTTATCGCCTTCATACCTACCTCAAAACACACAGCAAATTCATGTTTGAGAGAGAATACACCTCTATCTCAGCAATAGTTTACTTAAATTAATTTATTTTAAAATAATTTTCTTATCCTTGTGATGCTGACAGGCCAGGAGCCAGATCTTGCCAAGGCAGGCATTGGCTAAGAATTAACAAACTCATAGCTGGAGACCAGACCAATTTACTTATGTGTTAGTATTGCTCAAAATATGTAAAGCAGTTTTATAAGAATGTATTTAGTGTTTATACTCTTTAAAACATATGTAAGTTGCTGCAGAAAAATTATCCAAATCGGATGATCTATCAAGGAACATCGCAAACCAAAGGATTGGTTAATGGCCCTATCGCGCCTTGGAAATGGTATGTGCAAGGAAGCTTATCCTGTGGACAAGAGGCTGAATGAAAAAAATAAAACGAAGAGACAGGAAAATTTTCACTCTCTTTGTTGTCTGAACTCTCACAGACCTAGAGATCCGAAGCCAGAGATCCCCAGGGTTTACCTCCTGGGTCTGCCCTGAAAGACACTGAATTGACAGACCATTACAACTCTGTTACTTCTAGGATTTAGATGGCAACTCATTAGTGTATATGTTTGCTTGCTTTAACTTCTAAATACCTCTCATTTCTTTTTCCTAGTCAATAAATCTTTAGATAATGCCTATAGTCAATCCTGTAAAAAAACTGTCTTTGGTATAACATTCAGGGCAGGGTTTCTCAACCCGTGGGTGGAGACCCAAAACTGGGTCACCAGAATATTTCAAAGGGTTGCACGGCAGCTTCAGTGGCTCCTATTCTTGGCTCATCTCCCTGCTCCAGGCACAGCAACCTCTGAGATCCCACTCAGGACCACTCAGGTTTAGCCCAGCCATCATGACAATGGGAGTCCGGGTAGGGCAAAGTTAAGCAAGTGGCACTACAATCTGATGAGCTAGGTCACAACTACACTCTCACAAATTTGGCCCAGTCAGGTGTGCGGGACCAAACTGAACAGCGCTGTAACCCTAGAAATTGGAATGCCTGGAGCAGAGAGCCAAGCCCAGCCAGCCCCACAGCACAGGAGCTGCAGAAGCTGCCACTGTGCCATGAATGCTGGGCAGGACCCAACCCGCCCCGCGGGGGGCAGGATCCAACCAAAACCATCCCAGGTCAGGGCCATAATCAGGGCAGGGCGGGTGGGGCAGCCACCCAGAGCACAAAGCCATGGGGGCGACTCAGACCAGTGATGCTATGCGGCAGGGCATGCGGGGCTCAGGGAGGGAACGCCACCTGCACCCCCTGGCTCACCTCAGCAGGCCACCCAACCTGTCTGGGTTTGGGGGGCACAATAAAATAATCCGGGCAGGAGGATATCTCCCTTTCTCTCCCATATCACCTCTGGTAGGCGGGTACAAATATTCTTACTTGCCCTTGACAGTAAAATTCCTAGTTACGGCTCTGCTCCAGGGCCTCCATCCCCAGACTATTTACTGGGTTACAACAGGCCAAAAACATTTATAAATAGGCACTGAAGCCAAAAAGGTTGAGAACCATTGATCTAGGGTAACTGACTAGCCTTGTGGGTCTGGAAGCAACTTGAATATTGTGGGATTTTTGGTGTAAGTGACCATTTATCACATTTATTCATCCAGCTTGCCTAGATGTCAAAATATACTGGAGAGTTTAAGGCAATCATCTGTTACTCCATGGTGTGACTGTTCTAGTGACCCAGGAGTTCACTTTTGTCACTGGGTTGGTGAAACTGAATTATAGAACTTACCAACAGTTTGGAGTGTCTGCCCTGTATCTGACAGCCTGCCCTCAAGTAGGCTCTCATAGTCATTAGCCACTCCAGACAGAGTAACAATACTATTAAAACTGATGTTGCCGCAGTAATTCATATCCTCTGACTTCAAAGAACATTAAGAACATGAGAACATTCAATAAAAGACTGATTTTAAAACAATAAATTGCACGATGCCCAGAGGAAGTCAGCAACGTCATCAGTAAACACAGCAGTGCTTGGAGAATAGGAGGAAATAAAGACTTTGTTCATATGAATAATATTTAATAATTGAAGTTACATAAAAGTTCTGCTATACCGAAAGAAAGAATGGGCTTATATAATCAGTTATTCAAAACGTGTTATTTTATAAGTTACGTAAATGTATTTGCCTATTTATAGTATAGTACTAAAGTATAGTACAGTAAAAAGTCATCTCAAATATGCAAACAAGATTTCCAGCTTAAACCTCCTCACTAACAAAATGTTAATCACACCACCCTGCACTATTCTGAACTTCAAAAACTCTGCATATGGGTGGTTCATTATATTCAGGGAAGTCACTTGATTCTTAAAAGGGACATCATCAAGGCTATCAGGTGCCAGCTATGACTCCCTTTTCTTAAGCCCCATCCTTGAAAAATGGCAGGCTTACAGTTAAACTGCAAAAATCATACCTAATATTGAGCTTGTCTTTTTGTGCATCACACCTGCAAAACTGCAAAATCATACCTAATATCCCTGCATTTTTGTGTATCTTTTGTGGAGAAAAGAACTTCATTATGATACACAAAAACACAGGGAACAATCAATGAAGTCTACAGAACAAGGTGTATATATCGGCCAAGTAGATGTGGATGACCCAAAAGACTTTCCCTTGAACAAAGTCAGACACATTAGAACTGGGCTAACGAAGAGTTTTCAAGCATTTCATCAAATTTGCCTTAAGAGTCCAGAAAGCAGGGCACTTACTAACAGGGGATATTACATTTAAAAAAAAAAAAAAAAAAAAATAGCTCGTATGAACTAAATGACCAAAGAAATTGCGAAACTACCTAATTTCTACCTACCGTTTTCTACCTAATTCTGGATGGGCCAAAATAATTAGTGACCAAATCATTACTGACAGAAACACACTTATAGTAGAACCTCTGAAATCCAATAGTATGTATAAACATTGGATTTGTTTACAATCACCAAAATCCACTAATTATAACAGAGTCTATGCCCAAGACCATCTTGTAGAAAACATCCTTTAAACCTCAGAGTATGTCATCCAGAACATAGCATAGGGACCTCTCTCCAGATATTTGCAGTAGACACAATGCAACCTCATGAAACTGAAACCTGCCTGAAAAGTAAAATAGAAAATGTTCAAAACTGACAACACAGAGAAGTAGTAGATGCCTCACCAAGCATCGACTCAACTTAGTCCATTTAAATATTCTGACAGAGGAAAAACAAAAATACTGAATTAATTAACCTCTGGATTAATTATTAAACAGCTTGAATCTCACAGAGATAGCCAGAGGGAGATCTTCGATCGCCACAAGCAAAAAGGGAACTGACAGTTGAGGGAAAAACAGAATGTACCACTCAAACTACATGGTCAACATTTTCCATCTTCTCATGTGGGGATGATACAACTCTTTAGCTTTAAGAGTTCCTGCCACTCTTGCACTGAAAGCCAAGCATGAGAATACTGTGATCACTGTATCGTCAAAGGAAGTTATTTACTACAATATGATATCCCTTTTACTTAGAATGGGAAATAAAGCAAATAATTTGTACATTTAATTATTACAGGTAAACCAGGAGAATGAGAACATTCGCATTAAAATATAAAAGATTTGTCACATCCCTAGCACAAAACCACCTACAGAATTAAGATAAAATATTATGGGATGGAAAAAATCTTAATTTGTAAGATGATCTTGATATTAAGGTTTTATTAAACCAATTTTCATAGCTTTACAGTATTTAAAGTTAAATATATGAACACAAGACATGCAACTTGTTAGCATCAAGCCACAGAATTTTGACACAAATGTGTAAATTATATAAAGACACAAATACTACTTAATAGGTCAATGAATTATCTACCATATTGTAGATACACTAACACTGATACTGTCTGATGAGAAGTATATACTCAGATTTTTAAATGAACATCGTAATTTAAAATTAAGAATAGCCCCTATTTATCTTATACCTGAAATAAAACCAAGGGTGGTAGTTAAGTTCCCATTACAGGTTCTGCTGTAACAGTTAATTAACAAACTATATTTTGCAGAGCTGATGAAGAAAATTTTAAAAAGCCTAATTTCAAGCTCCATTTGAAACAGGGATAAAAATCAGTGTTTGTAAAACAAAAGAAAATGAAACTGATACATGAAAAGAATGTTATTTTCAAGATTCAAGATATTGCAGATTTAAAATGGGCCTAATTCTGCAGTACACGTCAACAAGAATTTCACATGTACAGGATCAATGCAAAACATTTAAAAACTTTTAAAGCTCTGTCTCAAGTGCTCTTCAATCATAAAATCCTCTGATTTTCCCCATTTGATTTGCATTTAATGTGTGATCCCCCACCTCCCCACAAACAACCATCCTATGTCATACTTACAACTAAATCACCTCCCCCTTCTGCTCACTGGGACATGGTCTCTCCCCATTGTGATCCCACTGCCCACAAATGACTGTGAACGTGGAATTCTCGCTCTTCTCCCTCCACTAATATGGTATACCTAAACAAAATGGTAGTTACAAGGCAGACTGTGATTGTATTGGCAATGGTTCAGGTTCCAATACCATACACTAACAACAAACATGTTGGATGGACATATGTGCAGACCAAAGGTTGAAGCAGTTAATTTTTTAGCAAAGATCAAAATTAAAAACACATAAAGAAGAGGGATCCAATTTTTGGAGGTGCTGAGCACCTTCAATTCCAAGTGCAGTCAATGGGATTTATGGATGTTCAACACCTCTAGAAACAAGGTCTATTGTTTTTTAAAATAGCATATATCCGAGCTTTGAGTGGACATTACACTCTGGGACTAGAGTGTCAGAAATCCAAAACACAAATACTTGAGCTTATTTATTAGGATTAGTTAGTAAAAAGAAAACCAATCATTTATACTTGTTTTGAAATTCATATTTTAGGTTTTTGCAAAAGTTACAGCTGTACCGTATTACTGTCTATTACTCTGTTTGTACAGTGCCTAGCACAATGCAGCCCCATTTTTCATTTGCTGCTAGGCACTACTATAAATATCCTAGTATTAATAAATTATATTTATTATATAGAATAATTTAGTGAAAGTGATAAACATTGACATATGATGTAATTAGAAATACTCTAAGGTATTTTTAATCAGCTGTTAATTCCTTGTGATGTACCATTTATACACACTCTACTCAATCCTGGAACAGGCTCAGACTCTCTCAGGAATCCTGTAATCTTGTGATTCACTTACTCTAAATGAACCCCCAAGACTAAATTTATTTTCCAAAGTAATCCCCAAATGCAGAAAACAAAATAGAATCCAGCAGCATACTTGAAAAAAGACAGAAGCCAATGTCTTATTTGACGAGTAAGCTGAAGAAGTGACTCCTTCCATATAGATCTCACTATGACCTTTGTACAGTATCTAAATACTCTGGTGAGAAGTGTTTCAGAAATACCAGTAAGTTAGACTAGAAAGCTGATCTGGAGTCAGGAGTTGTGCATATTTCAACCTGTGAAAGGATTAGCAGTGGCCTCTGCTGTATCCACTCCAACGACCCCGAGAGCAAAGTTAACACTATGTCTCTACTGCAGAGTTAATTCAAGTTATGTATACTTAAATCCTCTCAAGTTAGCCCAGTTTGTATGAGCAGCCGCACTGAAAAATAACAAACTACACAAAATGATTTTATAAACAGCTGATGAGTTGTACCCCCAAAAGGGCCAACCAATATGAGTTAAATGCACCACCACACTCAAATTAAGAGGTTGTGTGTGTGGGCACGACTCAAATTATAACTCAGATTAACTCTACAGTGAAGAAAGGCTGCAAGCATACGTTTTTACTGCAGAGTGAACCCAGGCTCTTACTCAGATGTTGCATCCAACCCCCTCCATCATCCCCACACTGATTCGAGTTTAGTGATGCTTTCACTCTGGACTATCTGGGACTACAGACTAATGCCTGGGTGCTGTTTTCACTCTGGCTGGTAATCTGCCCACTTTCGTGTGAGAAAGCAGACTACGCTATTTGAGTACGCCTAACTCCAATACCTCTCTCAATTCCTTCTGCAAACTCAGGACAGACAGGTTCTCCCACAATTCACTGGGAAAGAATCAGAGTAGCTTAGTTTACTGCAACACAAATAATCATGGAATATGCCCACAGAAGTCCTAGTGACACACACACATGAGAGCAGCACTAATGAGGACACAAGTAACTCAAGTGTAGTTTTGCCATGCAACTACTTACATCCAGCTAATCTGAGTGCCCATAACCAGGTGCCAATCACCTGAGTTAACTCTGCCATGAAGCATAGCCTCAGGCACAATGCCATCAGTGGGTATGCCTTCGCATGAGCATAGGGTATCAGCCCTACCATGAGCACTGTCTTAAAGTGATTTTTTAATGTAACTTGTATCAGGGTGCCTAGAGATTAAGAGATGTGTGTTTATTCTGCACAACTAAAACCACAATAGAGTTTTTTTCTGAAAAGCTAAAAGGAATGTTTAACACAGTTTTCAGAGTATCGGTAGTATTTTTAAAGATATAAAAGTGAAGCATTTTTATTCTCTATGTGACCTTTATGGATCAAATTTAAGATCTAAATCTGCATCTAGTAAGACAAAAGCCTACATAATTTGAACAACATAAGGTGACTATTGCTATAATTTGTGTGTCAAAGAAAAACAGAGAATGTTATGAAATTTAATGAAGTATGCTGGGGCTTTCTAGTCTATTAAATTACAGCATCCTTTTTTATAATTGAACAGTTTTATAAATAGCAAGCTACTGAATGTTGAAAAAAAATCTCATTTTAGTGGGAAATTAATCTGTGTTTTAATGGGGGTTAGCAGTGCTAACTTCCCATTTCAAAATGTACGTGGCTCACTCAGGAAAGCAATTATCGCTAAATGGCTCTACATAGCTGTGCGCAGGCTGGCAGAAATATTTTTTTCTAAAAGTAAAACACATTCTGAAACAGTTTACCTGAAGACTTCCACTCTTATGAAATACAAAATTCCACATTTGAAAAAAAGAACAGAGTCCACAGCTTTCTAATAATGAAAATGTTCTTTAACTGGTATAGTAATTACAATCTCACACAACAGCTACGTAGCACAAGAACAAACAATTATTTATTTCTAGCTCATGAGGCCATAGTGACTGTAATGCCAATCAGCTGACTGACCCTAATATTTTTAAACCTCCCCCTTATCAAGGCTTTCCAATACCTCACAAAGTACCATATGCCCTATACAGGACCCTTTTACAATGAAAGATGGTCCATCTATTTTTGGGGTACTTCTCAGTAACCAATGTGCTCCCTTAAGAATAAGCTGCCATCTCCAGCTTCTGATAGTGTGTGCTCTCTAGTCTCCCCTATAAATAGAATCCACATCATTACTCCATAATTCTGTTGCTGAATAATGTGAGGTGCCAGCACATATAAACAATTACAGTCCTAATAAAGATAGCTGTGTGGTATCATTCCTTTTCCAATTTGCATCCTGCCTGATAGTCTAAATGCTTCATATTTTTGATAGTCAGATCTTCTCAAACACTGCTGATTTCTGAATATAAATCCATGTGAATACAAAATAAGAAATTGTGTAATCCCTACATGCAGTATCTCTTGTACTCCAGTAAAAACAAAGAGAATCAGCCATATGACACTCAATATGTCCATTATAACTTCTAGTCAGTGCAACACAACAGTTCAGAATAGGGAGTTATTATTAGATAATCATAATAGCCTGCCAAATATTTGATGATATAAATTGCTCATTTCCTCTAATTATCAAGAAGTACAGTTCTTAACAGTTTATAAGAATTGATGTTTATTGCTGCATAACCATGGTTCTTCTGTGTCTTTTAGGTTTACTTCTCTATCAAAATCTTATGCTACACCTCACTGCTCCTTGAACTGGAATAATAAGTTTGTTCTGTGATTTTCTTACCTCTCTCTGCTCTTCTAATTACGATGCCTTCTGGAAGAATGATATTATAGTCTGTGCTTCCCACAGGAACGTTTTCCTATCCTTTCCCCCTGTGATACTGTAGTTTACTTCTGTAAAGACACCTTTTAAAGAAAACCTTCAGTATTCATTTCCTATTCATTTTCCCACTTACAGTCTACACTTCTGTATCCCCAGTTTATGACTGACAGAGTGCTGGTAACCTCGAGAACTGAAAAGCACATTGACAGCTAGCAGAGACTTCTGAGTTGTGAAATGAATGCCTTCCCATTCCTTAACCGCTGCAGTACTCCAAACCAAGTTTCTAGATGTCTGAGGCTGATTATTCCATTATTATGAACCTTATTATTGATTTCCCTAAGGTTTAACAGTAATATAGGATTATAGCCTGTACATTATATTTATTCCTTTCAAATATAATTTAGCCTCCTACAATAATGTTTTCCATTTTACTTCACTCTTCATACAGTATGTCAAGCTTATACTCTCCCACAAACCCAACACTTATCAGACAATGTATTTAATGCCTATTAAGTTTATATTGTTCTCTTAATATTGGCACCACTTGAGAAAATAATTAAGACATATCTCATAGCTGTATTCCCATTCTCTTCCATACACAAAAGGACACAAAATCCTCCTGCACAGTATGAAAAAAAAATCCACTAAATCATTGCAGGTAGCATTTCAGAACCACATAGGAGACCCATTTAGAATATAGACTCCTCACTGCAGGGGATTCCTTGCCTTTTTTTCTGCCTCCCCTGTACAGCATCTTTTTTAGTTCATTATCTCTAGAACCATGAGTAGTGAAAAAAGATGCAAGAAACTGTCAGATTTTTTGTACCTTACAAACCTTACTGTGAACAGATATTTTTCTGAAAATTTCTTGGATGTCGCTGCTAACTCTGCAGATGGATCAAGAACAGAATATGACCCTCATAATAAAATATGACATATAATGTCTTGTTTACATTACATATTAATGACATAAATTGCAGAGAAAGATAGAGTTGTTAACCGAAACCTCATCAGATCAGCAAAGTTGCACTATGTGTAGGTGCAATGCGTAAGAATATGGGGCCACAATCTTGGTTATGGTGTTTAGGGTGCAACTGCGATTGCAACAAAACACTTACTTACCTGAACAGTAACTGGAGTTCTTCTAGATGTTTTTTCCTTATGGATGCTCCATCTCAGGATATGTGCATACCCATGCACTCTTGATCAGAGACTTTTAATTATCAGTGTCTGTGGGTCTGCACCTGTGTCATATACACCCTTGTGCTCCAGTAGGATGTTATATAGGGAGTGCTGGCCCACTGCCATTCCAGTTCCTTCTCAACCACAAAGCTCAGAAGTCAGGCTCTGCAGCAGAGAGAAAGGACGTTAGGTGGTGAAGAACTGACAGGGAAAAAACATCTCAAAGAACTACAGTTACTGTACAGGTAAGTATCCTTCCCTTTTCCTTTGGTCTTAGTCCCAGTGGGTGTTCCACCTTAGGAGACTGCCAAGCAATACTTTAACATGGGTGCGAAGGAGGCAGATTCAGTAAGTACGGCTTGTAGAACAGCATCACCAAAGGCCATATCTTCCCTGGAAGCAGGTATGATAAGTAATACTTGGAGAATATGTGAATGGACAGCCAGGTGGCATCCCTGCAAATGTCCATGATAGGTATGTCCTTAAGAAGGGCTATAGATGTAGACTGAGCCTTGGTGGATCGGGCAGTCACTCAAGGTGGGGGATGCACTCGAGGAGGTTCATTACAAGCTAAGGTGCTAAGGTCCCATTTCGACAGTCTCTGAGCAGAAATCCTTAATCCTTTCAGCAAAGATGATTAAGGCCACGTCAGACAGTGATCGATTTATCAGGAATCGATTTATCACGTCTAGTATAGCCACGATAAATTGACCCCTAAATGCTCTCCCTGTCAGCTCTGGAACTCCACCGTTGCAAGAGGCGGAAGCAGAATTCACGGGGGAGCAGCAGCAGTCAACTTGCCGCTGTGAGGATGCAGAGGTAAATCGACCTAATATACGTTAACTTCAGCTATGCTATTTGCGTAGCTGAAATTGCGTATCTTAGGTCAATTCTCCCCCTCTCCCCTCAGTGTAGACCTGGCCAAAGAATGTGGGAGAAGCACTGAAAGGTTTTATAGAAGGCAAGAACCCTTCTCACAGCAGCGTAAAAAGACTAACCCTCTCTGCTGAAGAGTGAGGTTTAGCGTAAAATAATGGGAGTCGAATGCCCTGATTGATGTGGAATTCAGATGAGACCTTCAGTAGGAAGATGGGGACATAAGGTCGATTTATCACAGTAGAAAATCATGTAAACGGAGTAGTCACAGCACCTCTAGTTCTCCCACTCTTCTGATGAAAGTTATGGCTATGTGGAATGAAGTCTTAAAAGACAAATGACTGACGACACAACAGCTGCCTCTGGGTCCATACAAAGGATAACTTGGAGCACTGAAAACTAGGAGTAGGCTCCTTGACTTGCAGAGAAAGGTTAGACAAGCCCTTAAAGAACCTAGCTGAGGTACAGTGAGCAAAAACAGAATACCCTTGGACTGGCAGGTGAATGGCTACAAAGGCAGCCAAATGAACCCTAATAGAACAGAGTGACAAATCTTCTGTTTTTAATTTCAACAGGTAATCAAGCATCTTCATGAGGAGAGACTCATGCTATGGATCAGTGGGCACACCACACCTGGAAATACTTTCACTTTTGTAGATAGGCCTTCCTCATGGCAAGGTTCCATTGCCTTAGTGGCTGCAAATAAGGACTAGGATCCTGCTCCACCTTGACTATATAGTACATTCCAGCATCGCTTTCACAAAGTGCTTCCTGATGTTGGCTCAGAAGTGATCACAAGTGATCACAAGTGTAGCAAACTGTCCTGGGTTTGACAATAGAGATATGGAGGGACCCCAGTCCAGCAAGGACACATCTGTGGTGATAATACATAATGGGGGTGAACAGGAAAAGGGGAATCCACAAAAACTTTGCAAGGGTCCCTCCACCAGTTGAGGAGATTGACAACTCTTGGAGGTATGGTCACAGCCTTCGGAAGACTGTGCCTGTTGGGAGTGTAAGTCCTAAGCCAGGTCTGAAGGTACCAAAAATTTAGCCTTTGTAACTTCCCACACAATGTGGAGGCTGTTGCTTTGTCGAACAGCTAAAAACAAATCAATGCTTTGGATTGTGGGCTCTGTGGAGGAACACTGTAATGAACCTGTCTTCAGGTGGGTACACTCTTGAGGATGAGGAGTCTAGAGTGGCTCCAATGAAGTCTATGCTTTGCACTGGTGTCACAGCAGACTTAAACGTGTCAATGGTATCACTGGTCTTCTGACAAAATAGTTCAGCACCTTCATATGGTAAATCTTCCATTGCATTTTGTAGCTCTCTTGGGATGCTGGAGGCCTTGCAGCCAAGAAGAGCATCTCATTGAGAAAGCAGTCACCATTGAAAGGGATGCAATATCTGATGCATCAATAGCCACCTGGACAGACAGGCAGTTTTATATTTCAATCTGTAATTTAGGGATAGATTATGCCACCTTTATTGACACTGGTAGTACCCTATTCCACTAGTAGTTCCATTAAAACCAATGTAACTACTTACAAAGTAAGGAACCACTCAATATAAATAATGGGGCAGAATCTGGCTCTTAATGTTTAATGCTATTTAAAAGGCTATTCATACTAGTGTGTCTGGCAGATTATTTCACAAAATGTATTACATAAACAAATTAGTGAACTATATTTTTCTTAAGCTTGTGAAGGGGACAGTAGGAAGCTGTGCTAATTATTTCCCCTATTAGGTTTATTAAAATGAAATGGATTACAGGAGGAAAAAACAGCTTTTAATTTTAAACCTACTCTTACCTCAATTTTTAAAATATGCCTTTGATAGCTCCGTAAAACCTGCAAATGGAAAACTAGATCTATTCCAGAAGAAATTCATTGATCTGACAGTTAGAGATGCCTCAAATGCTAACTGTAGATAATACCAACTCATATTCAGAATTACATCTTTCAAAAATAACAGGGAACAAGGAGAAGGTGCATTTTACGGGCTATCATTAAAGCATAGTCACCTATGCTAAGCCTAACCAGCTATTGTTTCTATACAGATGAAATGGCCTTCATCTGACAGTGAAATCACATTTCAAAAATAAAGGTAATGCTTACACTGAAATTTACACTACTACTAAAATGAAAGCTTCCTGCTTCTAAAACTCATTAAAAAGTTGACTGAACGATTGATGTTATCAGGAGCCAAGACTGAAATTAGACTAAAAAATTGGAAAGGGGAAAAAAAAACAAAAACCCAGAACATTCTCAAGTTCACTTAAGCCCTAACGGTCTTCAGGCTGCCTTTTCTTCACTATGCTAAACCTGCATTTCCAGAAGCAGCACTTCCTCTCTGTCACTGGTGAAAACCACTAGAGGCAGCACTTTGAGACCTCAGTAAACAACTCTGAAAAAAGCTTGAATTCATTTCAGCTGTACTGAAATGCTGAAGTTTCTAAACCTCCTATTGTTTTTGCAAAATTAAGTTTAAGTCAATTCATTTTGCGTCTTCACAGTTTTCTTTACTCAAGTATATCTACACCTGAGGTGGGCAAACTACGGCCTGCGGGCCACATCTGGCCTATGGGCCCCTCCTAACTGGTCCCTGAGCTCCTGACCAGGGAGGCTCTCCCCT
>ML677332.1:46262399-46389226 GCA_007922305.1 Dermatemys mawii | reverse complement strand
GGGGTGGTCTCAAGAGGGGGTGATCAGGAGCAGGGGGGATAAGATAAGGGGTGAGGCCCCAAGGGGATGGTTAGGGGCAGGAGGGCTCTCTGGAGGGGGGGTCGGGGACAAGGAGTGGGGGGATTGGATAGATCAGGGTTCTGAGGAGGGCAATCAGGGGGCGGGAAGTGGGAGGGAGTTGTATAGGGACGGGAGCCAAGCTATTTGGGAGGCACAGCCTTCCATACCTGACCCTCCATACAATTTTGCAATCCCAATATGTTGCTTTGTTTGCTAACCAGAAGGATACACCATATCTATAAACATTTATTTAAAAATAATATAATTGCTTAACTTACATTTATTCAGAATCTTAATCATTACATTTTTATTATGTTGTGATGGCTACCAAATGTACTTTAATAGACAGAGTGCCAGACCCTGCTGCTTTAGGTAGAGCAAACAGTCCAAGGTAGACTGAAGAGTAGATAGTGATGGAGAACGATCCTGTTCAGAAGCCTAACAAGTGAAAGTTTCCACTTGGCCAATTAGCTAGGCCTGGTGGAAGGCTACTCCTACCTGCTCTAGCAATGAGACAATGGGTCAAACACAGATGGCCACCTTTCAGCCAGCATCTACCAGAAACTGATAAAAGTAGCTACAGAGGAAAGTAGTGCAACATTCCTGCATACATGATTTTCATCTCCAGTGCCTGATATTAATGTGACTGGACTAGGAATGCACTAGTCTAGTAAATCCAGGGGTAGTAGTTACAGATATAGAGTTTATACTCTATAGCATGACACTATTTTTCTGTAGCTATTGACCCATTCTAAGTAGACAGACACACAAAGAACAAAACAATAAAGACACAGGTATCTTATTTGTCTTTTCCACAGCAATGTGCGTATCTGACCACAAATGCAAATCTACATACACAACAACGTTCTTAAAAGGGAAATGCATTTTAGGTTTGTTAATTTTGCCAAATGAATAAAGCACTTTAGTTAGCACTTATCACACAGATGCACTATTATTGCCAGTGAAAGTTATGAGAACAGTGGCAGCTTCCTTAATGAATAGCAAGAACAGGACATATTTGTTGCCAGCAAGTCAGTAGAATTTCATTTAAGAAATGCATTTGCCACAGGAATTTCCCTAAAAAAGTTATCAGGAACCACATGCAGTTATAATTCTGTCTGAGTTGAAAATCAGTAGGACCAGAGTTATTAACTTTCAGTGGAGAATTGTCCCAGAGATGGAAAAACATTTTTATTCTTAATAGCATCTTCCGACTTTAATTCTATCATCATTCAAATGAGAAGCTGACTTGCAAAGTAATGAAGTGGTAGAAGTCAAAGTATTAAGATGGAAAAAAGTTCTCTACATTTTTTTTTATAAATCTGTTATTCTAACCCAGACACTGGATTATGTGTTAGTGGAGAATCCTATTTTGGCCATACAAAATACACATAATTACAACTTCACAACTATCTATTAAGACATCGTGTAAGCCTTTTGACCCTTGTTAGATGAGTGCAGATATATAAAACATCTCATTTTTTAATATATTAATATTTACTACTACAAAAGCACAAAACATAAGGGTACTAAAAAGAATTAATGCCTTACACGAATATATGGGAAAATAATGGTTGCTGGGCAACTAATAGGAAACATGCCTGACAAAGAAAAGAGAAGTATATTTACAGTTCGAACCATCTTTCACTTATACACAAATTGTAGACACTGGTTGGAAGGTGCGGAGAAGGGATGGAGGATTCAAAGAGTTCATATGGGCTATATCTTTTGCCACTTGTTTTCCTGGATCAAAGGAGAAGCACAGACTATCACTCTCCTCACAGCAGAAGATCTGCAGTAATTCAGAATTTTATCCTGACAGCTATCTGAAAAGCATAAAGTTCTAAATTAGAAGCAGCATAGATGCAAAAGGACTCCTGCACTTAATATTCCCAAAATGCACTTGTCTGGCTTGGTCTTGTAATAAGACACTGTATGTGCACCTGGTGTGAATTATTCAATTTTCCATGTGTTTTCTATATCATAAAAGCAAAAATGGTAACAGATCAAAATGTTTGAACATAAATTCAACAGGACTACTCACATAAGCAAAGTTACTTATATGCCTATATTTTAAGTTCTTTGGGAGAGGAACTTCATCTTTTGTTTGTTCATGAAACTATGTATAGTGAATCAATTCCTGTAGATTGGACTCATCATATTAAACTAAAAAAAAATGTATATTTCTCTAATTAAAATATTAGTGGCTGAACTTTTTTCCTACTTTTTTTAATGTACCATTGGGACAATTACTTTAGGTAGATTTTGAAAATGTTCATCCCAAGGTATCTGTGTGCATGCAAACATGGCAAGAGCAGTGATGCGCACCCATACATAATAGTTGTTTTCATGACAAATTAGTGTACTTCACAAATACTCTGAAGCCTATCATAGAAAAAATGCTGAGTTTATTCCTAATAATAATCCTTTTCCACTTTATAACTGAAATAAAAAATATTCAGTAATAATATAGTCATATAGAAGGCTAGTAAATAATTTAATTTAATATGATCACTATCATGCTTATACTCTTTATTATAATTATGTGTACAATTTAAATCATGCTCACTACATTATAGCTTATTAACAGAAAAAAGATCTAATAACAAAAAGACAATGCAGCAGAACAATCTGATTTTCATATAAACCTTGAAAAGACAAATAATGAAGAGAAACAGCATATTAAAAAAATATGAATGGTAAATTGTATGATGGCCATGACATCAGCTATGTCTTTGTTCAAGCTACCAGTAACATGGTATAACATTACATTTATATTTATATTACATAAGGGGAGTTTACCAACTAATGACACATGCCAAGTAAAAGTCTAATTATGAATAAATGAAAAAGAACTGCTAATCAGGCCCAACAGACATGACAAATAAAATTCTGCATCCACCAATTCTTTTAAATTTAAAGTTATAAAAAAAACCAAGCAATGTCTTTTTTTCTTTTTTCCAAATTTACTTGTGTATTTGTACATTGCTCTAGCTCCCAAGCACTATAGTATATAAATAATATATAATTATAATAGTGTAGGTTTCAGAGTGGTAGCCATGTTATTCTGTATCAGCAAAAACAACAAGGAGTCCATGTGGCACCTTAGAAACTAACAAATATATTAGCCACAAAAGCTCACGCCCAAATAAACGTTAGCCTCTATAATAGTGTAGTTACTATACAAAAATTAAATGCAACAAAATACAATTAAAAAAACCTATTTATTAAGAAAACATATATTGGTGAAAAAACCTTTCAGTGCCATGCTGCATGTCCTTATATGGGGAAGTGGGAGGAAAGAGGGCAGAGAATGGAAAGAAAGTGGTTAAGCAGCACTGCAGTTCAGTCAGATAGAACAAAATGTGCTATGAAGAGTCCAATCTCTACTCTAAGGAATTCTGCACAGCGTAGTAAGATAAATACTGTTTTCTCAAATTCTCTATGCATTTTCTACTTTATAAATGCAAAATTAAGTGATATAATTATTTATATTTATGAAATATAAAAAACCCAAAACATTCATTTTCCTGGGAATACAATAATTATGAAGGTATCAGTAGTGACTGAATAAAATTAAGATTATGTTCAGATTTGCTTTGAAAAAGGACTAGCATGATGTTGTTCCACACTTTAATAATTAAATTTCATGTACAAATTTTGTACTGATCTATCTATATATGGCTATAACAAACAGTAGTTACTAACATTTGGAGAAAAAACATTTTAAAAGGCCCTCTGCTAAAGATTGTCACATTCAGCAAGATTAGCCAGGGGAATAGCTCAGATTCATCAGGCATCCTACAGTTCCATATTCTACACACATATACACAAACCTACTTCCTTCCACCCACCTAATTAAAAAAGTGTACAGTTCTGGTTGCCTCGTCTCATAAAAGATATACATTGGAATGGGGAAAAGTACAGAGAAGGGCAACCAAAAGGAATAAGGGTATGAAACAAATTCCATATAAGGAAAGATAAAAAATGAATAGGACTTTTTAGCTTGGAAAAGAGATGACTAAGGGGGAGATGATAGAGGTGTATAAAATCATGACTACTGTGGAGAAAGTGAACGAAAAGAATCACTTACTCCTTCACATAACAAGGACGCTACCAAATTCACAGTCCAATTTGGTCAGTTTCATAGTCAAGGATTTTAAAAATCGTAAATCTCATGATTTCAGCTATTTAAAATCTGAAATTGTAATTGCAGGGGGCCTGACTCAAAAAGTAGGAGTGCGGGGGGGGGTAATTTGCAGAGTTATTGTGGGAGGGGTGGATGCTGTACTGCTACCATTACCTTCAGAGGTGGGCTGCTAGAGAGCAGCGACTGCTAGCAATCTCCCTAAAATAACCTTGTGACCCCCCTGCAACTCCTTCTTGGGTCAGGACTCCTAATGTGAGAAAAGCTGGCCTCTCCCATGAAATCTGTATAGTATGGGTAAAAGCACACAAAAACACCAGATTTCACTAGGGAAGACCAGATTTCACAGTCCGTGACGCATTTTTCATGGCCTTGAATTTGGTACGGCCATACACATAACACAAGAACCAGGGTCACCCAATGAAATCAACAGGCAGCAGGCTTAAAACAAATAAAAGGAAGTACTTCTTCGCAAAAACTACAGTCAACCTGTGGAACTCATTGCCAGGGGATCCTGTGAAGGCCAAAACTATAAGTAAGTTCAAAAACTAAATTAGATAAATTGATGGAGGCTAGGTCCATCAGTGGCTATTAGCCAAAATGGTCAGGGATGCAGCCCAATGCTCTAGATATCTTTGCCCTGTGGCTGCCAGAAGCTGGAAGTGGACAACAGGGAGTGGATAACTGCAACAGTGGTGTGCCCTCCCAGGGCAGTCGAGGGTTCTCAGGGGAACGCGAAGAAGCCTGTGGGTCCCGCAGGACAAAAATGGAGTGGGTATTGTAGGACAAAAACAGAAAGGATATTGCAAGGCGATACAGGAGCAGGATTAAAAATATAGTCCTCTTGCACTGCAAACAACACAAACACCCTGGTCAGCAGCTGCCGCTTTCAGCTGCTCAGCTGCTGCTTTCCAGCTGCCCAGCTCTGAAGGAAGCACCACCACCAGCAGCAGCACAGAAGTAAAAGGATTATTTCAGTTAACAAGTAATAAGGAGGGTGTGCAACAAAGTCCATGAATGGTAGCAGGGGGAAGTGACTGGAAAAGTTTGCAATGTACCGCTGCACTAGATGATTACCAGTTCTGTTCATTCCCTCTAAAGCACCCAGCATTGGCCATTGTCAGAAGTCAGAATACTGGGCTAGATGGTCTGACCCAGCGTAGCCATTCTTATGTAATTATAAATCCTACGTAAGAAACTATAAATTACCATCCTCTTTCCCACCCCTTAAAGCAATGTGCTTTAAGAGCTCCTCTACATCCCTACTGGATGGTCTCAGGATCTTTGTAATTTGCTGCTTTCTAGTCTCATCTCCCAGAGACCACATCACAACCACTATCCTTCTGACCAAGGAGGATAGGACTCCCTGAGGATAAAGTTAATACATCTCATTAACTTTTCTTCACTACCAGGAGGTACTGTTGAATGACACAAAGCACTCCCAGTAGTCCTGGGAGCTCTATTATATTTTAATAGCAATTAAGTATCCATTAAAAAAATTGTTTCCAAACATTTTTCTTCTGTTTATTAAACAGGTACATGCAAACATGTGCAGAGTTTCCAGAATCTTATTGAATTAGTTCCAATCAGGCCAAGCCTGTTTCTTTTGTATGTGTGTGCTTATGTGCCAATTTCCTCGCAGCCTCATTATTTTCTATGTTGATTACTATAATTTCTGTGGCCTCCCCAACACAGACATTCTTTCCTAATTCGGTCTATAAAAAAAAAAAAAAAAAAAAAAATCAAGATTTTATTTCTTGACGATTATCCTCATTGCATCAACTTAATGGATCTCCCTTCAACAAGTTTAAGCTTCTTGTAGCTCTCTTCATTCCACACCACGAATAATAACAACCTTGCCCTCTCATCCCCACAATAAACCATTTGCCCCATGTTTCTGTAGTTTTTTCCTAGCTCAGCTCTATGCATAGAACATCCCCCCGAGCTCATCTGCAAGGCTACTACTTTCTTGTCACTTAGATTCCACCAGCAGTAATTGAAAATAACCACTTTAAAACACTAGTAAAGGGAAAGCATCTTGGCGGAAGGAAATGAGCAATTAAAGAGAAGACAGATCTTGTGGAAAATCTGGATATGATCAAAGATACTGCAAGTATTGATATGTTCTGTAAATAGGCAAGGCAGTTGCTGCAGCTATAAGAAATATATAATTTTTCACAGTTGAGGGGACATAGTTTCACATCCTTCCCATAAAACATTAGGATGTGCCCAGATAACTTTCTGACAATTAACTGGAGGGTAGGGTGTGAGGAGGAGTAAGTACATTGTCTGTGTATTTATGATTTTGCATCTTTGATCTCTAAGTATTTGGGAAAGGCTGTTGGATTCACTGATTAGCTATAATCAGAAGAAAAAGCTAAAATGATATGCATTTTTGATGACTGCTTGCTTTTTTAAAAATAAACTAAATACTACAATCAGTGTCTCATAATGGACTCACTAGTCTTCCTCTTTTCCTACAGAATATCATGAAAAGGGGAAAAGAGGCAAAATGTTGTGAAAAGAACCATAATTGTGGTGTTTTCAGATGTTTAGAAAGAGCTGCTTATTTTGGAGCGGAAGGGGCTGAGAGAATAATAGGAAGATAAATGACTTTTCTATGTTCCACCCATACCAACAGAAGTTACTCTACCGACATCTGTTTGTCGGTATGTATGTATGCAACTGGGATGTGGTACTGCTGAACCAAAAAAGGAAGATAGCGTTGTGTGCAAGTAATGTGTATAGCTGAACAACTTAACACACAATATCACTATGAATTTTTTACAACTTTTGTTACAAAAACTTCCAGGAGATGTGACAGAAGAGAAAGGTATCTTAAGAATTATATCAATAATTCACAGCTGGAAAGATGCATAAAGAGAATTATCACAGAAGCCTTTGTGTCATCTCACTTTCATCCTAATTTTAATTTAAATTCTCCTCATTCTCTTAATCCTTCTGAAGCAATGGCTCTAGTACTCAATAACCCATTCCAGAATAATCTTGTTTTAGAAGTGCCAAAGTTTTGAGCACCAAATTTATTATCCCAGTTATTACTGGTCTGAGACCTAGTCAAGAGAGACCACACTGTGGAAGTCTAATTAGAAATCTTAATGCCAAACTCACCAGTCATATAAATGGTGTAAACTACACATTATGTGTGCACCCCAAAGTGGGATACAACAGTTTAACACTGATTTGGCATTCACTATGTGTTCAACATGAGTAAAACTTATATCCATTGTGACACACCCAGACCAGAGGGAGTAAACGAGTCTGGTAGAAGGCAAACATACTGGCCACTGGATGAATAGTTTTCTCTTCCCTGAGTGACCAGAGCAGGGGCTGCGCTAGAGCAATCAGGAACCTGTTAGAACCAACAAAGACAGGCAAGCTAATTAAGAAACCTGGAGCCAATTAAGCATATACTAGAATAGAATCAATTATGACAGACTAATCAGGACACCTGGTTTAAAAAGGACCTCCCATCAGTTAGTGAAGGGCATGCAGATGGAGGACTGAGGAGTACAAGCATGATCAGGCTTCAGGAAGAAGATCCTGCAGTGAGGATAAAGAAGGTGCTGGGGGAAGGCCATGGGGAAGTAGCCCAGGGAGTTGCAGCTGTCACACAGCTTACATAGGAGACATTGTAGACAGCTGCTATCCACAGGGCCTTGGGCTGGAACCCTGTATAGAGGGCAGGCCCAGGTTCCCCCAACTCCTGATCAGACACAGGAGGAGATGACCTGGTCCGTGAGCAACACCAGAAGGGAAGGTCTAATTTGGAAAGGGATTTAGCCTGTCCCAAACCCACTAGGCGGGACAACAGAGACTGCAGAAATTGTTCTCCATTTCCCCAGTGCTGGCCAATGATGAGGTTAGCTGAGTGAATGGCAGGTCTGAGCTTCTAGCAGAAGCAGCCAAACTGAGGGCTGCTGTGAACCTCTGAGGTGAGCAAATACACCAAAAAGTGCAAGACCCACCAAGGCAGATGTCACATCATCTGGTATTCTGGGTGGGACCAAATTGGTGTATGTGGTAAGTATTACAGCCACTGAAGTAAACTGAACAGGAGTTGTGTACACTGGGACCAGGGATGAATATTGCCAATGAAGCATACAGAAGGAATGCTGACTCCTACACCTTCCCGTTCGTTTTTTCCTCATACACACCCCTCACATAAAGTGCACATACACTTAAAAAAAATTACCTCTTTTCTACAAAGGTGCGACTAATGACTTTAGGATTAATGTATTCTGGTCACCAGTGTTTTAATCTTTCATAGTTGGATGACATGGTGGTTAAAACTTCAACACCTTGCGTACAAGCAGTTAAAGAATTAGCAGTGCCAGGGCAACTAAAATCATGCATTCCTAAAGACTCCCATGAAATCAGACTAGATCTTCAAAAAATTTACAGAATTCCAAATGTAGTTGGTTAGAGTAAAAAAAAAAATATTTCAGAAACAGAACAATTTTTGGTCATACTTCAAAACAATACTAACATTTGGCTTTAGTATTGAGGAATATACAGCTCATGCTGAATATAAAGAAAGTCCTCCATTCCTAATACAAAGTCACAGGTCAAGAAGTTTCCCAAGAACTTGTCAACATGAATGTGTATTTTATAAGAAATCCATTTTTCAGTTAAGAAGCTGGAATATACATTGTCATTTAAAAGCTACTTAGTTCAAAAACAAAGCCATAGCTAAGAGCCAAACGTGTGTGTGTGTGAGTGTGAGTGTGAGAGAGAGAGAGAGACTAAAAGGTCCTTTTTTCTGGAACATCTTTCACTCCCAAGATACCATTCTTACTCCATGTAGAATTTGGAAAGATCAACTTCAAACTGATGGATTTTTGCAATACTAAAAATGGTTACTTACCTGTAACTGTTGTTCTTCAAGATGTGATGCAGACATGTATTCTATGGAGGCGTGCGCACCCCACGCACCAAAACAAGAGAACTTTGCCACTAGTACCCATTGGGGCAGTGCTCACGCCCTGTATCTGCAACCTCTCCCTTGGCTCTATAAGGGTGATAGCACTCTGAACCCACCTCCACCCCTCAAGTTCCTTCTCAACTAATGTCAAAAGTGCAGACTCCTAGCAGAGGGTACGAAGGGTGGGTCATGGAATACACATCTGCATCACATCTCGAAGAGCAACAATTACAGGTAGGTTAACTGTTTTTTCTTCTTCGAATAGATGCAGCTCTACATGAGTGACTCACACACAGTAATTATAGAAAGTGGAGTTCAGAGTCTATTTAAAGGAGGACTACAGGATTGCCTTCCAAGTTTTCATCTGATCTGGATGCAGCCAGCCTGGATGCAGTGGTTTGCAAAAGTATATATCAAAGACTATATCGAGGACTAAGTGGGCACCCTGCAAATCTCCAATTTGGAAGTGTCATTTAGAAATGCCATTAACATTGCCTGAGCTCACATAGAATGAGCTTGTAGTCTCTTGAGGAGGTGTAGCCTCAGCTACTTCATATGCTGTCATGACACAGGAAGTTATCCACCTGGACACTGAGAAGAAAAACTGCTTAACCCTTCATTTAGTTTGCATTTGAAACAGACAGACATAATAAGGAATGGAAAGGTTTAATTCTATTCAGACAAAACCTAGATATCCAAAATGTGGAGACACTGCTGTTCTGGGGTTGAATGCAGCTTAGGGAAGAACAGTAGAAGACATAACTGAAGCTGGGAAACCACCTTAGTTAAAAACTTAGGGTGCAGCCACAAGATCACTTTGTCTTTGGAAAATTGCATGTAAGAAGGTTCTGCATTCAAAGCCTGTAACTCATGCACTATGCTTGCAGATGTTATTGCCACATAGAAGGCAGTTTTCTGACACAAAAGAGCGAGAGAAAGAAGAATTTGCCAAAGGCTCAAACATAAAGAACTGCTAAAACAGTATTTAAGGTCTCACAAAGGAACTCTCTCTTTAACCAGTGGGTGGAGACAAGTGATGATTTTCAGGAACCTCACTGTCATGGGTTTTGAAAACGACTTTCAATGAATAGGGAGATGAAATGCTGAAATCATTGCCATGTGGACTTTCAGTGAGCTAAGCAGAAGACTGAAGGTATGACAGCGCTAACAACCTGGGTTAACGACAACACCAAGAACCACGTCCACCTGGCTGAATATGCCACCCTAGTGGAGGACTTCCCTCTCTTAAGCAAGACCTGCTGAAATGTGTCCGAATACCACTTCTTTTCCTCATTTAATCATGCAGCATCCAGCTGTGAGATGCTGGATGCACAACCTGACAGTCATGCTGAGTCAGGAGGATGGGGTGAAGAGGAAGGAATTTGGAAGGCCAGATCGATAACCACGGGGTTGGAGAATCAACACTGGCTGTGCCATGCTGGAACAATGAAATGAGCCTGTCATGGTTCAACTTCAGCTTGACAATGATCTGTGGGATGATCAAAATTGAAGGAAAGGCATACAATTGTATAAATTTACAGCTCAGGTGAAAAGCATTGGCCAAGAAATTCGTCATGAGCAAAACAACTAGAATTTATTACTTTCTCTCATGGCAAACAGATTGTGGCATCCTGGCAATCAAACTTCAAAATGGACTGCAGGATGCTGGGCTTCTGAGACCATTTGCGATTCAAGGAGAAATTCCTGCTGAGGTGATCCACCAAGTGATTGTGGACCTCAGACAAATGACAGGCCATGTAAGTAATGTCTTCCCCGATGCAAAACTGCCAGAACTTCCAGATTCTGGCAAAGCACATTAGAATGCACTCCCCTCTGCCTGTAAACATAATACATCGTGTTGGTATTGTCAGTGAATATGAGAACTGCTGAGCCCATATGTGATCTTGAATGGTCTGACAAGCACTGCAGATGGCATGAAGTCCCATGACATTGATCTGAAGAGCTTTTAATTTTGACCACAGGCCTTGGACCTTCAGTGATTCCTGATTCGCTTCCCAACCTACAAGGCGGCATTGGTGACAAGTTCTGGTTGGTAAAGATCAAGCAATGGAAATGCCTTGGCACACATTGTCATGAACACTTCACTACCATAAGTAGGGCCCTACCAAATTCACAGCTATGAAAAACATCATGGACCGTGAAACCTGGTCTCTCCCTGTGAAATCTAGTCTTTTGTGTGCATATATCCTATACATTACAGATAGGATAGCAGACACATTCCTCAGGAGATCCTGATATGCCTTTAATTCCTTAGGTGCCAAGGGAGAGGAAGATTCCAGCATAGTAGAATCATCTGAACCAGACAAAGAGATGGTCAACAGTGGATCCTGTTCTTGTATCATAGAATCCAATCAGAAGAGCCCCATAGGACCAAAGAAAATAGACTCAGGGGTCATGGGAGCCACTGTCAGGACAGCAATCTTGCTCTGGAGCAGGTTGAAGACCAGGACCTCAGGGATGGAGGGGCACTGGACTTATAGACAAGGCATAAACTAAAATCTTCCTAACTGTCAGGGTGGTTAAGCACTGGAATAAATTGCCCAGGGAGGTTGTGAAAAATCCTCAGTGATGGAGATTCAAGAGCAGGAATGAGAGCAGGGGACGCAACTAGATGACCTCTCAAGGTCCCTTCCAGTCCTATGATTCTGTGATTGGTGGCCAGCAGGCACCAGGCCATGAACCACTGCATGACAAATGCAGAATCTCAGCACCGACAGTGATCCGGGGGCAATCTCTGGCACAAATCCAAAAAGGAGAGGGAGGACAACCCTGACCTGGATCTTGAAAAAACCCAGAGGTTTTGTAGTGATAACAGGGGAGCCATCCCAATGGGAAAACAACCAGTCAGAGTCATTTGAAGTCCAATAAGGAAGCGGCATAAGTGCCGAAGACAAGTGGGGAATTGGCACCAGCGGCACTGAATGAGACACACTTCCACCTCAGCACCAGGAGAGAAGTCAGCACAAAAGCCAGTACTAAATGTGATGCTGGGATCAGATGCCAAGATAATGATGGTGCCAAAGGATGCTCCCAAGTTAAGTAGGACTTCAGTACCTGGCTGGGCCTCAACTCCACAGTCTGCAGTCCAGGAGATGTGAGCTGATGTCCTGAAAGACCTGGTGGCTTTGTGACATGGCCAGAAAGTGCCAAGGGGACAGTGGAGGATGTATAAGGCCCCACAGGTCTAGAATTCAGACTTGGAGAACTACCAGGCCATTAACATCTCCAGGCTGCTACCCCAAGCCACTCCTCTTTCCATGACCCACTGTGGGCACAGACCTTGGGAAGTTACACCTTAAGGGTTTGAGGGGCAACAGCACCCATGGCTCCGAATTGGCTTATATAAACCTGTGGAAGAAAAACTGAGTCCTCATTCTCAGGTTGGATACAACAAGTCACAGACAGCTTTATTTCAAGCAATTGCAGGGGAAGAACACAGCTGGCAGAGAGCATCTCTGCCTCAGTTTCTTCAAAGTACAAGCAGTTTCATACAAGTATTTATTCCCTTTAATGGCATACACTAAATTAATAACAATCTGCATTATGTTTATATTATGTCCTACCCATTCCGGTAATTTCACACTTCTGTTCTCAAGCATCCTTATCTTCAAGGCTAGGTCACATTAACTTTGTTCTGTGTTTCCCTCCCACTGTAGACACAGTCTGCTTTCCCAGGTCTCACATTATGAGCGTTAGTCTTACTGTGCTCTGTCTTGACATGACTTATAGGCCTATAGTCAAATCCTTTAACCCTTGTTTCCACAAACTTACGGGGCATTCCATAAAGGCAACAGCATGGTCCTTTCATAGCTGCCCCAACCATTCCTGTCCAATGTTCTTGAAATCCTGGCTTGACCTTGGCTTGTTTCAGATTTCGCCTCCTCACTCAGGCCCTGAAACCTGACTTGGACTCTGACCCGGAACTGACTACGAACTCCTCTGCTACTCCTAGCCTCAGGTTTTCCTCTGCTTTGGTCCTCGGCAATGGCCACCCTTGTTGGGATCCTTATAGGATGAGCCAATAGAAGTCAAAACACCAGAGAATTCCTGAACCTGTAGAGACCAGGATTAAGAGGCAAAGCAAGTTCGATGCTGCCTGGTATGCAACTGCAATGGAGACAGTTGATGACAGTACCAGACTCACTGGACACCCAATAGTGGTGTTGACGGTGCAGCCCCTCCTGCTTTTGGTACAATATTGGAGAGCAGTTGGACAGACCTGCTTCCATCCCATGTGAAGGAGGGAATACGGTGCCAGTAAGCACCCCTCTCAGAAGAAAATCCCTCTCAGAAGATCCTCTCTAAGCCTTGGAATGGTCCTGATTTGTTCTATGGGACCATACCCTCACCACAGCAGAGGAGGGTGAACAGTCCTTTTTCTTCTTGGGGGAAATGTCAGAGCCTGAACATCAAGCGGCATCACAGGTGTGAAGGTGACCCCCAATCAGATGAGAAGTAGCTGCTTCAAGGGCAAGTCCCTTGTCACATGGGTCTGCTTTGTGAATGACTTGCAGATGGAGCACCTCTCTTTAAATATGTCCCTACCTGAGACACAACAAGCACCTCGTCTGGGGGTTGCTATTGGGGATACCCACTCCCCTACACAACAGACAATGCCTGAACCCTGGTGAGGACATCACAGAGGACAACCAATTACTCTAGCTTACATTAAACTAAACCTAAACTGGCAAAAGGACGTGAGCACTGCCTCTGTGGGTACTGCTAGGCACAGTCCTCTTGCTCCTTGTGCACACCCACATAGAATGCACTGCTACATCTACTCAAAGAAGAACTCAAGGTTACTTAATACAAGTTTGGAGTATGCATTCCATTGACTGTCTTAAAACTGCAAGTAGTAATATGGATAAGTACTGAACAGCTATCAGTTTAGTCTATATAAAGGATTACAGTGATTTGGAGCACACATTTGAAATAAAGTGGCTAAATCATGTATGACAGATGGTTTTCATTATTTTCAATCCAATAATATAGCAGAACTTACAGAGTATTTATGTATCTATATAGTTTCAGCAGCAGATCTCCAGATCAGAGTTTACTGTTTACTGTGATTGACAACAGGATATATATTAGTACTGAGCATTTATTAGTACTGAGCATTTCTTGTTTGGATTGGCTTCAAAACTGAGAATACCCATCAATGTGTAATTACAGATAACAGGCGCTTGTAGAGTGTAAGAGACAAACAATCTTTAATTAGTGCAACAAACAGCTCTTATTCTCATGGACCAAAAAGAATCTGTAAGCCACAATACAATATTTTGATGTGGGAGACCAGGGAGCCAGAGCTGAGGAGTGGAAATGATTGTTATATCATAGGGCAAATGTGTATATTACAAACTGTGACATTCCCCAGGGTACCATTTGGACTGTTGAACAGCTGTGTCCTCACAGTTCTCCAGCCTAGGGTGCCTTTTACATTGCTTTGTTGTGAAAGCAACCACTCCTGGTCTGCACACACAGCCTCCAGCATGTAAGTACTCCCAGCTATAAGTGCTATAGACAACCACTTTTGAATCACACTGCAGAGTAACACCAGGAAATTCCCAGTCCCAGAATTTCCCCTATAAATGTCCATCTTGTATTATCCCTCTGTCTCCTGGACAACACAAGCTCATATAAAGTCCATCATTTTATTAACAGAAAATGATATGCACATATCTTATCTCAAATGGAGTTTCCCAAACACACTGGTCTAGATAAAATAATAAAACAGGTTTATTAATTACAGAAAAATAGATTTTAAGTGATTACCAGCAATGAGGCAAGTCAGAACTGGTTATAAGGAAATAAAAGTAAATGCAACTAATACCTAACTTAACAAGTTGAGTGAATTCAAAGCAAAGGTCTCTCTCCCCATGTTTTAGCGGTCTTAATAGCAGAATTCCTTTCTGCCAGGATCCCTCCAGTCTGAAGCAGTTTCTTTGTTTCTCAGGTGTTGTGGCTGCCCTGGGTAGAGAAAGGGAGGAATATCTTGAGGTGTCTCTTTGCTATTTTTATACCTTTTCTTTGAGAATCATCTCCAGCTGGGGTTCAGGAGCCAGGAAGTTTGTGGCGACAGGAATCTTCAGCTGTTTCTTTGCCAAGATGTAAATTTCTCTCACACCCTTTTTCCTGCCAAAGAATGTCCACTTAACCAGGTGATGGTCCATTTGATTTTATTAACACCTAGCTTAGGCATAGGGTGACAGACAGCAAGTGTGAAAAATCAGGGTGGAGGTGGGGTATAATAGGAACCTATATAAGAAAAAGGCCCAAAAATCAGGACTATCCCTATAAAATCAGGACATCTGGTCACCCTACTTAGGCATCAGTTTGCCTTTTGTCTCTGAGGAACTGGTTTGTGGATCCTTCCTCAGATTTGAAATATGTCTTAGTAACATCAAACAATAGAATCTTATAACTTTATACACAATATTGCCACATGTACTTTATCAGGACAAGAAAGATCAGCAAATCATGAGTTTTCAAATGATACCTCACAAGACATACTTTGCACAAAATTTATCATAATCTTGGAAAAGGGGTGAACATACGGCTGCAGACTGACACAGACACTCACAGTTCTATAAAATAGTAGTCAAATATCTTTATTAGCGTGCTTAAGTCTCTGAATCTTCTTAGTATCTAACTATAATCATTCAGATCTAAATTGCTTTTTTACAATGCAAAACTAAGAGTTCCAAGTAAAAGTACGTAACAAGTCATTTTAATCAGGACATGCAGGTGAACATATGCACAAATACAGGGATTGGTTTTAAGTGACAGGCCTCAATTTTATTAACGCAATAATGGAGAGAGATAACAAATTCCCTGCTTAACTGGTTTCAGTGGAGGGTTAAATGGCTTCATACCATTTAACCAATAATTCCAGTTTGACCCTCTTCAGCTTAACTCCAAGGACTCAGTCTAAATTTGAATCCTCTTGCCCTTCCTCATACGGGATGAGGGTAGCAAGGATTCTTCTATCTGTTACATCTTGTCTCTCTCTGTTTCCTTAAAGGCAAGAAGGTGCATCAGTCAAATCCCTGGTCTCATTTACTCTAAGAGATGGCCCTTTTAGCCTTTATCAGCACTGGACATTAGTCATAAGTTGCATAAAAATAAGTATTCCATAAACATTCCAATATGGAATATGGAATAAAGTATTCCATAAACATTCAAATAAACATTCCAATATTATATCCTAATATTACATTTCCAATTCTTACTCCTTCCAAACTAGACTGTGCCTCCTTGATGCCGCAAGGAAGATGAAAAGCCTTCTGGACACCCAGTTAAATTGGCCCAATGGTAAATATTTCATCCAGATTCCAAAACTGTAATCTGTAAGACTCACAGCATCCTGGAAATGCAGCTCAACAGTATCTCAACAACAGGGAGCGAGTGCAGGGCAGCAATACAGGAAAGACAGACCCTAAACAGGGCTCTAAATTAAGAGAAGGGTCTCAATAAAAGAGAAAGAAGCCCCCAATCCTCATAATCTCTGAGATATACTCCCACATGCGCTCTGAGGCATGAGCAGGACTTAGGGCTGTAGCATGTCTGAGCATGATCACTCCCCACTCCCTCAGAAGAATGGGCCATCCCCCTCGGAGACAGGGTGAGACATATTTGTGGGGGGAATGTTTTGTATGTATGTACTATGCTATTTGGTTTTATTTTAAAGAAAGATGCTGCAGGAGAGGCTCTCTCAGCAGAAAGAAAAAGTGAAGAGGCTTTTCAAAGATACTCAGCCAGGCTAAGAGAAAACATGAATTCACAAACACATGCCTTGAATTATAAAAACCAAATTCAAATGATTTTATAAGTATTCCGCTGAAAAGAGGAAGCAAAAGTTACATTTAGCTAACACTTTTGAAAATAATTATCTAGTAATTTATCAGGTCATCCATGTTGTGCAATATATCCATGGGGAGGTGCATCAACAAAAGAAAAGCAGAGAATGATTGTTTTAAACAAGAAATAAGTTCAGGTTAGGCAGACAGATACCACTTTCTTGCTGAAGGTTCAAATATACTATGTTGTGTATCTCAGACTGGTATTCTATTAAGATATTCTAGTTTGCCCATTATTCAATACTCAACAGGAGGCTCAGAGTTGCCCTAGAAATCTTTACTGACATACAAATGAACAGTGCAACATATCATAAAAGGGTTGACATAATTAAACCTTATGACATGTAAAACTGTAAATCAATATCATTAAGGTCACTGTCTTACATACATATAATCCAGTCATTTTGCTTCTTCACATTTTGAAGTGATGACAGCCCCTCCATAGCCAAGGGTGCAAATGAGTATCCATTAAGGCCCCTCATTTTTTCCCCTCACCCTCTAAAATGCAGAACAGCCTTAAAATCATTAAGTTAGATCTGGGCTAAGGTAGAATTTTTCTTTGAAATCAGAAACAAATTAGAGCAAGAAGCTTCCTTGATTATGACAATTACAACAAAACATCTACTAAACAGAGTTCCAAAAGTCTTTACTTTTACTTCCCCCTCCACCCTCGGTTTGTAGCAAAAAGATCCCCAGAAACACAACAGATTAAACCTACTTTACTATACTACTGTAGAGTGTGTAGGTCCAGGTCCAAATTTTAGTTATCAGAGTCAAATTACGAAAGCTATTGATGTTTTCTTTGGTAATTTCATTGGTGAACATCAGTTCTGGCAAGCTTAAGATAGAAGACAAGAGGACTGCTAGAGATCTAAACAGGTTTTCTGTTTGTTTGTTTTAAATAAGGTACATCTCTAGCCCTTTTCCATGCAAAATCTGAGAGTAAACTGTAACATGCCTGTCAAGGTAAAAATTGCCGCCCTCACCCCCCCTTGGAGTCCCCAGAATAAGCACCAGCACTGTATAGTGCTAATGCTTTTATATGTATTGAAATGTAGGTTGGGAAGGGTTAATGGTGTACCTGTGGAGCAGAAAATTCCTTTGAAGGCTGCGAGAGGCCAGAGGGGGAAGGAAGGGAGAAAGCAACGGGTTAACTCAACAAATCAACCAGACCCAAAAATAAGGAATCAACTGCAGCTCAACACCAATGCATACCAACGTGCTCTCTGCATGCCATCTCCTTCCCTAAAAATCCTGTGGCCTCAGTCTGATCATCTGAAGCCCCAGACAAACTGATAACATAAGACAGTCACATGCCCACTAGAAAGACTTGTCAATAGAACAGAGATTTTTCCAGCAACAATATCTGATGGAAGGATTTAACAAGCCTTTTGGCCAAGGTTTGCTTGGACTTACCGTTCCTGCAGACTTCGGGAGACCCAGAAGAAAGAGAGGCAGGGAAAGGGTCCTATAATTTCATGCCCAACACCCATGTTCTCATCTCCCATACTACCTGCTGGTGTCCTGTGGTCATCAGCAGAGACACTGTGGTCTGTAGAGAAGGAAACTGTGATGAGTGTTAGAAGGTTCTCCACCCTCCATTACACGAGTCTTGCACTCATTTGGAAACCAACTACCCTCTCTTAGATTTCAGAGGCACATCATGAATCACTCTGCTCGGTTTATTTTGGTTTATCTGAGGCCAGTTACCTGGATGCTTTTGGCTCATTTCGGGGATGACTAACCTACTACAGCTGTCACACTTCCTACAGCTGAAGAAGGCTGTCTGGTCACCCTATGCCTATGCCAGGTGTTAATGAAATCAAATGGACCATCACCTGGTTAAGTGGCCATTCTTTGGCAGGAAAGGGTCTCCTCTGATTATTGCATCCAGCTCTTTATAGAAACGGCAGGTCGCAGGAGCAGCACCGGAGTGGCGGTTTGCCTCGCGCTTTGTGGTAGGCATTCCGCAACCCCTTCACTTTATGGTTACGACAACTGCAGTGTAGGGTTAAAGTAGCCTAGAATTCCTTCTTACCTGTAAGGGGTTAAGAGGCTCAGAGAACCTGGTTGGCACCCGACCAAAAGGACCAATGGGGACCAAAGATGCTTTCAAATCTGGGGGAGGAAAGGCTTTTGTTCTGTGCACCTTTGTTGTGGTTCATTCGCTTTGGGGATTTCAAAGGAGCCAGAGAGCCTTTTCTTCCCTCCATCTAATTCTGTATCAGTCTCTAACCATCAGAAAAAGTAATAGCCAGGCAAAGCATGTTAGCTTATATTTGTTTCTCACTTGTGAATTTCTCATGCTTTAGGGAGATATCCCTGTGTTTTCTCTGCAACTTTGAAACTAAGCAGAGGGGATTCCTCTGTGGGTTTTTCTCTTAATCTTTTGTGACTCTAAAGTGCTTCCACACTGATTTTTATAGAGGTAACTTGTTTTTTCTTTAAAATTCTTATTTTAAGAATGTGACTGTTTTTTCCATTGTGTAGATCCAGGGTTTTTCGATCAGGCTCACAATTAAGAGTCAACTCTGCAGCAGTACTGTTGCAACCATGTTGTATCCTCATAATGAAGTAACATGTTTTGGGGGGGGGGGGGGAAAAAAGAAGGAAAAACAGCACCATAAGTTATTGCCTTACAGATGTAGGACATAGCTGTGCATTTATAAGTGCTATGTTTTGTAAATAGTTGTAAAAATAAAAGATGCTTTTAAAAATCATGATATTTTGTGTAGTTGTAATAAAATCTTCTGTTTAAGGATATCAGGTATGTTAATTACAAATACAAGATTATTTCATTATTTAACTTTTAACTCTTCTAAGAATAGAGCATATCTCTTCTTTAAAATGACTTTGCTTTTATCCACAATGGTAGAATAGAAAATCTAGTCTTTTAGATTTGTAATTGGACACTGAATTTATAATAAAATGCATATAAAAATAAGTTTATCAATCTCAACTTGTACTGTGGCATTACAACCACTCTTCTTATACATGCTGATGGCCATTTTGTGAAACAGGATATTGAAATTCATGCCTACAACTACATTATTTTGCTTCTGCAGCACATTAAGGGCTATGGTTATTTCAGTGTGACTGAGTTGCTCTGGAAGTGCAGTCTTAATGGTATATCCTGACTTTCTAAAACTTTTTAAAAACTTTATCTGCCTCAAATGTTATGACAAATAATATGGACTCGTATCACTGAAGTATGCACCTCCACCCTTAGCTTCACCTCGAAATATTTCTGTGTTGCAATAATTTCAAGATTTATTCCAACTTCCTACAATGTGGCAATTTCTTAAACACACTTGCAAATTTGAACTTCTGAAAAAAGTGAATACACCTAACAATCCAGCTCTTCTACTTAGTTCTATATTCTTGTTCCAACAAGAAAGGGACATTAAACCTTTTGTCCTTCACCCCACTTCTCATTTGATAGAGGAGAGAGCTCTTTTTAGTCTAGAGAATTTACCACAATCTTGTTTAACTAATGAAAGTCTAACAAGATCAGTTATATATAAAAAGGTTCAGTGCAAGTAGATTAACTATAGTTCTCCCAATACTCTGCAACTTGAAATTGTCCCTTCTTAAATCCAAACTAATCTATAAATGTATACACTTAACTAAGTAACACTGAAATTTCAAAACATTAAGCTGTTCTATACTCTACTCAAGATACTTCCACAGCCTCAATCCTATAGTTTATGTAGTTAGCTGTAGACAGCAAGAATGGAATTCTTAACACAATGGTATATATTTCCAAGTTTAAAAAAACCCACAAATATAATCTTGCAAGAATTTATTACAAAATTTTGTATGAAACTCTGGGTGTAGTGGAAACCACTCAGATTGAAACTCCACAAAATTCCATATATTGCAGAACTATTGCTAATTTAGCACCACAACTTTATAAGACAGAGACAAAGTAGACAGTGACAAATTATTAGATGACAGTGAAAACTAAACCAGGCTCTTTGGGAAAAGCCTGAACAGACAGATGCAGCTTGAAAATATTTTTCGAATGTGGATTTTTCAAAGAGTAAGTTTTTGAAAAAGTACAAGAGGTTTTTGTATTGAATTTCAAAGATTCAGATATATAACTTGTAACTATTGAGAGTTAGTAAAATGTTATGAGCACAAAAATGTAATATTAGATTAATAAATATAAATTAAACAAATTTCAACAAGGGAGAAGTCCACAAAAAAGCCAACAAAGTGAAGTAAGGGACAGAGAATGTCAATTAGTTGCTACTAGCTAATAGTATTTTTTAGTTTTGAACAGTACAATCTTAAAGAAAAACTACACACATTTTTCTTAGCTAAGTGTATATAAAGTTTTAAATTAACAGTCATTTCTGAGTCTAGAACTGGAGACAGTCACCTAAATAAAAAGTGATGGCATTTGTGGGATGAGAAGTGTGCTCTTCAATGCAAGAACCTATAAAACATTTTTTAAACTCCTTTAATAATGGCTTATCAAAGAGATTCCAACATACAAACAAATTTTAAAATTACTAAAACAGTTTCTTTCTATTATTATGCCAGGCTAGAAACTGGTTTACAGTTTCTTACAGTAGGAAACACAATACTAGTGTAAACCCCATAATGAAATGATATCACACAAAATGCAAAGTTACACATCGAGGACCAATGCAGGCCATGGCTACCAAATGGGGATTGTAACCTGGAAAGCAGTGACTGAAAAGGATTTAGAGGTCATAGTAGACGATCAGCTGAACATGGGCTCCCAGTGTGATGCCGAGGCAAAAAGAGCTAATGTCATCATTGCATGTATAAACAGGGGAATAGTGAGCAGGAAGATGATTTTACCTGTACAGACAGCATCTTATAGCCATGCACAGAGCTCAGCTACAAAACGAGGAATACTTCGCTAGGAGTGCAGCAGAAAAAGATCTGGAGATTACAGTGGATCACAAATTTAGTACGTCCCAACGTGATGCAGCTGTGAAAAAAGTTTAGTATCATTCTGGGATGTATTAACAGGTGTGTCAAATGTAAGACAAAGGAGTTAATTCTCACTTCTACTTGGCACTGGTGACGACTCAACTGGAGCACTGTGACCAGTTTTAAGTACCATACTTCAGGAAAGATATGGACAAATGGGAAAGAGTCCAGAGAGCAAATAAAATGATAATAAAGATTTAGAAAAGATGACCTATGAGGAAAGGTTAAAAATCTGGGACCTGATAAAAAACTTCAACTGTGTGAAGGGCTGTTATAATAAAAAGAAAGATGATCAATTGTTTTCCATGTCCACTGACTGTAGGATAAGAAGTAATGGGCTTAATCTGCAGCAAGGGAGACTGAGGTTAGATATTAGGAAACTCTGTCTAATTATACAAGTAGATAAATAGGAGAGGGAGGATGGTGCAATGTTAAAACATTCAAAACAATAAGCCTATCTTGTATTTCATACAATTACTCAATGTTTTTAAGAAGTAACAAAAAGGTTGTGCATAAAATAAATTTTTGTTTACAGGCATGATGCTAACTGCCATTTTCTAAGGAGTGTGAATGAATTAAAAATTCCTGAAAACAGCAGCTTATAATGGAAGTGCTGACACAACCTTAACTACAGCAGGAAATGCTCTGCTATAATCAAGTTGTTATGGCAACTAGAATTGTCAGGTTGAGAATGGGAGAGAGAGTGTGCATGCAGAACTTTAAAAGATCTCTTTCTCTCACACACACACACACACCAGAAATCTTACCAAAAATATGTGTAACAGCAATCTCAGCATCATACCCCTATAATGAACTACTGAAGTCCAGTATTTTCCTAATAAAAAAGAAACAAGTCAAATTTATTGGATGCTTTTCATGTCTAAAATAGAAGACAAGACAATAATAAATAATGAGCACAAGGTCATCTAAAAGAGTATAGAAAACAATTGGTTAAACAATATACATTTTGGCTTTTGTTTGGGTTTCATAAAACACTAGTGAAACTGCCTCTACCCAGTATCTGAAAATATTCAACAGATATCACAATAGAACAAATGTCAGTTATGCATTATTTGTAATGCATCTTGCATTGATATTCAAGCTTGAATTGATTAAATTGCTGGGTAGAATACATATAGTCTACTGTATTTGACCAAATCATTCATAGAAGTTTCAAAGGTTCACAAAAACTAAATTGCTCAAAAATAGCCAAATGTACCTGAAATTCAAATACTGGTGAAACATTTATTATTTCCCGGCCCCTTCCCCGCCGCCGCATATATTCAATAAGCTCAACATTTAACCTTTAACATCAGTCACTGAAAAGGGATGGTAACATTTTTAATCCAATATAAATTCTTCAACTTCCTCTAAAAATGTTTTTAATCCTAAATGCACAAATCCCCACTTTGACATCTCATTGGGTAAACTCTCAGCAAATTTGTAGCATCAAAGGCCAGAATCCTTCAAAACAACAAAGCCATAATTAACATTTATTAAATAAACATTTTCCCCGAATTAGTAAAATTTTAACTAGGTGTATACTTGTAAAAATCACAAAACTATTTTGCCTCAGCTCTCAAAGGATTTGAAATGAAAACTCCTTGTATCTTTAAACTGGACTGCCACATGCAAAGCCCAACAAGAAACTCAAGAGAGTGAGTCTTCAGGATTTTGACAAAGCGACAGAGATTCTCGCTTGGCATGCCAACACTTTTCCTCTGCAAACAAAAGCTTCCTTCCACCTAAAAATTATTGTACATCTGCTTCTATTCAGAGGCTATCGGATATACTAATCCATGTTTCTCACAGAACAGGGAAGACCCATTTTATGGGGTGCTTTCTTATTCTATTAAATGGGAGAATGATGTTTCCACTTTCACTGAGAGTAAGGGCCACACTACCGCTTAAAGCAATGTAATTTATGTCACTCACGTATGCGTAAAAGCCACCCCCTGGGCGACGTAAGTCCCATTGACTTATAGCAGTGTCACAGCTTCTGCCTTTCATTCAAGTGGACAGGAGAGTGCTTCACCAGACCCGCTGCAGCTGCACCGATGTAGCACAGTAATATAGACTAGCCGCAAGTAGATTTTTCCTTTCAAATTTTCATTAGGAAGTCCTCTAAGAATAAAGCGTTCATGCTCCTGAATCTCACATAAAACAATTAAACTAAAAATGATCTAATGTTAATCTAATGTCTAGTTGATTACAAAGCTTTTAATCTTTGAAGCCTTTCTTCATTTTTAAGACATTTATTGATTTTTCTTAGCAACAAATAATAAAATGTACAAAATACTAAACCGATCACTGAAAATTTTACAGCTGGATTCAATTTAGATAAGCACATATTCTGTTCACAATGCAGAAGTATTTCAATTGCAATAGTGAATAATTAATTATTGTATAGCAGCAACAAAACCAGAAAACCAAGATTCAACTACAAAAGGAAGGGCTACAGAATTGAATAAGAAAAATAATTTTGGTCACACAAGTTGCTACTACTCTTGGAAGACTAAGGAACTGAAACGACAACAACATTTTCTGCACAAAGACATGGAGTTCTTTAGAGATTTAAATTGTGGTGGATATATCCCTTTACCCGCAAAAAAGTCACCACTGAAGTATTAAGCTGCACCAAACATGAAATCAGACAGAACTGGAGAAACAGAATGACAACATTTAGTCATAGGTTAAAAGTGGGATTTATTTATATTTTTGTTTGGTTTTAGTGGGATGAGGAAGTGAACAAAGGTTTAAGGATTTGGGAAAGGAAAAAAAAAAATAAGAAAGAAGGGATAGGCCTACAGAGCACATCTAAATATTTTTTTTTCCTTCTTTGAGATTCTCACCCTTCCTGCTGACATTAACTAATGTTCACCCAACCACTTATAGCTCTAATTATCAGTAACATTTAATTTTAAGATTGTTTTACTGACAAGTTACTCCTGGAAAATCTGTTTTCCAGTGCATTAAACAAGTGATCCTCACACACAAACTAGTCATGCCCTCCAGAAACACATGGGAAGGAGTAATGACTGGATTTTTAAACTGAATAGGACCAAAGATGAGAGGCCTTATGCACATATTATTTACCATCAATAGCTATGAATTTTAAGTAAGGGTGATTTCAACTTCCGTGTTTCCCCACTTCTCATACAACATTTATTTTAAAGTTTGTCATCCCCTTAACATGAATAACTGTATTGCTCATATATTGTTTAATTTTCATGTAAACAGCCTCAAGATATTATTACTTGAGGAGAGTCTAGACCCCAATAAACCCAATCAACATTCCCTGTCACTTTGGTCTAGGATGGTTTTAGGTAGGGTAGAACATGCGGAGAAAACGTTATGTGGGTTTTAGTAAGTTTTTCTCTCTTTCTTTAAAGATGCCGATGCTCAGCATTCAGAGGATAACCAACAGCAGAGGACCAGATTAGTGGTTTAACTGTAACATCAGCTACATGGAGATTGGCATCACCTACTATTACAGAACACCTCACCAGGTTTTCATTTTGCTCAAAGTTTTCATGACAGCCAGGTTTGTCCAAGAATTAATCACCCATTGTATACTGGATGGTTCATAGTGAGATGACAGGCATTCAGTCACTACAGTGATCTCAAACAAAGTTTGTGCTTAAGAGTTTGAACTTTCCTGCCTCCATGAATTGCTTACCTTAGACTCCTATGGCTGTGTGTGTGTAGTGGTAGGTTTACCTTCACCCTACCATTGTGCAACAGTTTCATGTTAACTACCAGTTCTAAGATGGCTGCATTTTACTGATGCTGTACATATATAGATGGTTTAGATCTTTAAAGACAAAAAGTGCCATTGTGCGTATACATACACACCCACACACAACACAAATAAATAAAATAATCACAGGGCAGTCACTAGCACGATTTCTTTGTCCCTTGCAAGATTGCCCAGCCACACACATGTAGGCATATCTATTGCACACAAATGGATAGCCTCTCATCAGGTTCCAATATTTTGCAGGAATCTGATCTTCTAAAAGTCACATTCTAACCAATTTAGAGCCTCTTCATTTCAGAGTTGGACATAAACCCCAGGTAAACATTCATTGTTTGCAGATAGGATGATAAAAGAACTATGAAATAGGCAGTCTTGATATTGCTCCTGAAAACCTTCCTGAAGGTTAAATTCCAGCACTAGATTTTTACATCACATATTCACTGTACCTTCACAGTCAGAGTATTTCATGATTTCAGCTATTCAAATCTGAAATTTCACAGTGTGGTAACTGTAGAGGTCATGACCGAAAAGGAGGTAATGGCAGGGATTGCAAGCTTTTTGTAGCTCAGAAGGCAGCTCCACTGCCAGCAGCAGCATAGAAATAAGGATGGCATGGTACGGTATTGCTACCCTTACTTCTGTGCTGCTGCCTTCAGAACTGGGCCCTCGGCCAGCAGCCACCACTCTCCGACCACAGAAGGCAGTGCAAAAGTAAGGGTGGCCATAACATGACCTCCCACACAATAACCTTGCAACCCCCCTGAAGACTCCCTCTTTGAGACAGGACCCCCAGTTTCAGAAACACTGGTTTCCCCTGTGAAGTATGTATAGTATAGGGTAAAGTACACACAAGACCACATTTCACAGTCAAGGACACGTTTTTCACAGCTGAGAATTTGACAGGGCCTTATGTATGGGGCACAGGATTGGAACTAACTACATTCATCATTGACTGACTGGATGAACCAAGGGACCAAGCATTTATAAAGCTAATAATTTAACAAGCAGGATGAAGGTGAGCTTGCTTGTACAGCTGATGCAGGATTGGAGCAAGTTCTGAAAGTTGTTCCCCATACATATATATGATGGACTGCCAATACACCCCTGGTTATTTGCAGTCTCTCTTCCCCACTCTTCTTCCTTTCATGCAATGAAGACTGCATCCTATTTCTTCCCAACCAAAACTTCATGTCCCTGTTCCCAGTCTCAGTGTGCCAAAGACAAAAGGGAAATTAAACAAAATTTTGTACCTGTTATTGTATCTGTCAAGAAAATTTCAAATTGAAATAAATTTTCTCAAGAAGGGGGTGACTAACAATATTTTTAATTACTGTGTTTCTAATATTTTAAGGAGCTCTAAGTGTAGCTTTAAACTAAGATTTTCCCCACAATACATGTACAGGTTTTCTATTAGCATTAACAGAATTACACGGGTGCAAGGAATGAAGATTTTACCCTGTAATCTTTAAGGACAGATTTTTGATGGGTGGGTTTATGCTATGTTAAATATATTTTTTTAAATACATTATTTAATTTGTATGCAGAGGCATATTAATCTTAAGAGAGCAATTTTTCAGCTGACATTAAAAGGAGAACAATTTGTTTGAAATTAACACCTAATTAAAAAAGGATTTGAGAGGCAGTAAGCCATTTTCTCAACCAACAAAGATGGGTAACAAGTCTGAAACAGTATCTTTTTCACATACAAGTGACTACTTCTGTAATGAATTAAAAAATTAATTAAGATAAGAAAAACAATGTTTTAAAATTATTTGTTCAATGGAGAAAACACAGAGCAAGTGTGTAGGCTGAATCTGCACAATAAAGTTGTAAATTAAACATACTATAAGACTATAGCCAGACCCACAAATCAAAAACAGACAGACAAAACCAGAATTTTCGATAATGTCTTTTTTGGATTATTAATCTTTGATTCCAGCTAGCAATAAAGTCTTAATCTGAAGGGAGCTTTTACCCCCACATACGTCACTTACTATGTCAAAACAACCGCTGTCCATTCTACCTGATCATACCCAAAAACAGCAGTCTTTTTCTGGCTTCATTTCTTGATGACAAGCTGTTCAAACAGAGAGCACCTATCAAACCTAATATTATAATCTGCTGCTTTTTTTCTTCTAGTATACACTGCTGTCCATCAGAAGAAATAATTAATAGGTTTATTATGTATGAAAACGTCATCCTGTCAGTTCAGTGCCAGGTTTGCATAGCTCATATCAGCTACTCATTGATACCATGCATGCTCACTGTCCCGAGATATGACAAAACACTACACCCTTTGGGATTTTTTTCTCCTGTTCAAAAACAGCGTTTCACATCTGTGTCTGACAGAAGCATTAGAAGCAGAGAGGAACAGATCCTTCATCATCCCTTACAAATATGAGGCTGAAGCATGGGTGAAAAGTTAAAACAAAACCTGAAGTCCACTGATCTTATATTTTTGTTTTTCAAACAACATACAATGTGGAAGCTACTGAAATTATAGGAAAACAAGAACTTTTCACTGTTGGAATCATCTACAGAAAACAGATGGGATTTACTGCATGCTAAAGCTTTTAATCAATTTTTAATAAATACTGAACACTTGAGTTATCTGGGGTATGTTCATCTGCCTCTATTGTTTGAAGAGATGTGAAGTTCAGGGCTGCCTTTCTGGAACCTTGAGAGAACAGAATAACCTAAAATGCTGCATATAGAATCCAATCAAGTATTCAGGATGTCTGAGAATAAATTAGAAACAACCACTACCACAAAACAAAGCAGCAGCAATGAATAAAGATGCTGTGGAAAAAGAAATCACAAGACATGGGAGAAGAATGCACTTAAATAGAAAAGCTTCCTACCTGGTGAGTGTCTTTCATATATTCAGACGGAGCACAGACAAATGAGCTTCAATCAATGAGATTCAATCAAATATCTCCAGGTAAGTTTTTATTTTATATACTACTTTACACCTTTTCTCACTATAATATTACCACGATTTTATAGACAATGAATCAGTGATTTTCAGGTAAGTGTAACCTTTTATTGATAAAGTTCAAACCTTTAAGTAAATATTTTGTCAAATTAAATTTCCTGCACTGCACAAATACCTGATTTCTTTTGCATAATTATTTTTTCCTTATAATCTTATTAATGTCTTTCTCTGGGTTTGTCCTGGAATTGTTTACTAAGATTTAAATCCTTCACATTGTTTTTTATTTAATAGTTAGAATAATATATGCAAAGAACACATTCATAAGCCATGCTTCTGTTACTATTTGTAAAACAGATTTTCTGTACTTCATTATCTGAGTGAATCTACTAAAGCAAAGAGCATTTTACACAATGGCAGTACCAAATTTTAAGAGATGCATTTTATTATAGGAAAATAAATCCCCATTTACAAAAATAGGATCGCAAATAAATCTCGCAGTGTCAATTACAGCCATTTATAAAAGGCAAACTACAGTACAATGAGGTAATAGCACAGTGTAAATAAACCATAAAGGTCTAATGTGTGTATTTTTAAAACAATGGTTGAACATAAGGGGCTCAACAGAACTACTAAAGACTATCTTGTACCTAAATTTCTTTAACTCAGATCACAAGTGTACAAACCAAAGGGTGTGGGTAGCCAAAGCACACAGTCTAAATTGTCATTGGTCCTACATAAAAATATCCTGTGGATCACTTCACAGTGAGATTCTAACATCTGACAGTGCTTGAAAAATAAAATATACCCAACATCTAATAGTCCAAAACTAAGCTTACTAGCCATGATGAAGGACATCAGTGCTGCCACACCCAGAAAGTCACACCCCTGAAAATTAAACAGTTGTGCACTGTTTCATGTACACTATATTTTACTGTAACATTGTTAGTAATTTTTCTGTTTAATAATTCTTTTAAAATGTATCTTACTACAGCTCTCTTATTGTTATTCTACCCTCTGTTTCTTACATTTCAACATACTTTTCTTTCCTAGAAGAGAGAATGTCTCTTTTCTTGCATTGCTTTTAATATAAGTTTCTTCCATTCCTTATCTCCCCATCTGTATTTTTCTCTTCCTTCCTCCTTGGTCCCCTCAGTATGTTGGCTCTCCATTCTTCTTCCTGCTCTTTTTTCCTTACTTCTTTTCTACTTTATTTAAATAACTTCTCCTCTTCTCTTTCCTGTTCCTCTACCATCAAACACAAAACAATCATCCATCCACTCAATCACAGAAACTTCCACTCACATACACATAAGGACTTGAAAATTTACCAGCCACCTAATCACCAGAAGACTAAACCTACTAGCCAGAGACTGATACAATGAAGAACCAAAATATGTGGGTTCCCCCTATCCAGAGGCAACTGTCAAGTGAGAGATGCTAACCCCACTGGAATTCCTACCAGGGAGCTGAGCCTGAAGCCTGCTTGGGGGATTCATCGTTCATGTCATGCTCTAGCTAGCAAGTGTCTTACAAATTGGAAGCTCCTCCCACTCTGTTTGTTCTTTTACTCCCCCATGTCCCAGAGTCTCCTGGCTACTACAGCAGGTGGAGATTTTCATTCCTCTATCCCTCTTCTAGTGTCTTGGCTGCTCTGGCAAATATGGAGGAGTTCAACAGAACCATACTGCTACTGTACTCCTCCCTCAGCCTTCTTCCTACTGCTGGGAATATTGGCACTACTTTACCCCTCTCCCAATTTCTGTCCTCTTCCCTAATGAATAGCTCCAGATGCTACTACTTCTGCTGCTTGGAAAAGTTTTAAGCAATAGAAGAAGTGAAATTGACTTAATTGTTGGTTTTCGTAGCACATATTCAGAATCCTGTGGGCAGCAGTAACACTGACAGACTGCTGCAGTTTGGTAAAACTCTGAGCAACAGCAGATGCAATGCAGCTATTTGTCCACAGATTCTGGAAGACAGTGATGCATTGTTTACATTTACATTTAGAAGGTTATTTTTACAGTCACAAGGGCTAGAAACATTTTGTATTTAGGATGTTATTGTCCTTGTTGTTTTAAATGAAAGCTTTGATTCTACAGAAGCTGATGGCTCTTACCCTGGAAAGTTTACTACTAAACATGAGCAAGTAGGCATATAACTATTTTTAAGCCCTGAATGTATTACTCATGTTTAAAAAGAAAAAAATGGTAGCTGAGTCACCAAGCCCTCCTTGTAGGAAAGGAAGCCTACTTTTAAAAACACTTAAATAGTCAATTTTAGATTTCTATATAGCTTGCAAAATTGTATGCAAAACTTCCCCCTTTAGAGACCTCTGAATGCAGTCTTACATATCTAAGCCGCTTATGTTCTTTGACTTAGAAAATATGGAAAGAATAAAAACAGACTATAAAGTCAGATGTAATGTACCTGTATAAACCGATTTAAAGAACAGACAGACATTTCAGAAATTATTTATCCACACAACCTAAAATAATTTTTATTTGAAATCACCAAACAGTAGTAATTTTTCATTTCATTGGATTATTTCTCTTTAAAATTTTAATTATGACACTGAATTGCTCTCTCTCATCTCCAGAGGTACCAGAAATAAACTAATGCATTTCAATTCTTAATGATCCACTATCAAGCTCCAGTATAAAAAGAGTAATGCAATGAGAAGCAGACACAACCTTCTTTTGAAAAAAAATATTGTCATTTGTTTTCTGAGTTACTATGGAAGAGTATCTAAACTGAAAGCAATGTGTTAACAATATAATAATACTTTGTAATTCTTGGATAAAGGGCATTCTAGAAGTGCAAACAAGTAGATACAAGTAGATCTCAAAATTTCCTTTGCAGTTAAGTAGATACATACATACATACAAGCAGATCTCAAAATTTCCTTTGCAGTTAAGTATTATATCCATTTTAAACTGAGAGCAGCTAAGTGGCTGGCCCAAGGTCACATAGTAAGACAGTGGCATAGGCAGTAACAGAACCCAGAAGCATTGCCATCCAATCCTGTGTTCTAATTACTAGCCATACATGTGCATTTAACCTTGAATTATAGTCCAACATAGAGAGATTTTTCATAACATATTATCCATCTTCCCCCTGGCTGCTTTAGTACATTTCTTTCTACAAACAGAGCTATTGTAATGAGGTAACTGGTGCTCAGGCACTATGACGACAATTTGCACTCCAGGTGTACATTGGAAGAAAAAGTAGCAATAGAGTTCGTTGAAATCTGTAATTTTTTTTTTTTTTTAAATATGAACATCTTTTGTAGGGAATCATGCAAAACCTGAGGGGAGGGGGGACCCTTGCACATAAAGTTGCAAAAAAGACAGGGTCATCTCCCTAGAGCCCTTATGGCACAGATGAATGAATAAAAACTTGGAAGCCTAAAATCCTGAATTCTATTCTTACCTCTGCTACTTCTTTTATTGACTGAAATGGTATTTACATCACACTCGATAAACATTATTTTTATCAGGCCTCATAATTACTATGAGGTAGGGAAATATTTTGCCAATTTAACACATAGGGAGACTGAGGCTATGAGAGGGTCAAACAGGAAATCACCAGCATAATCAGAATTAGAACCCTGGTTATTAGGAAAATCACAATGACCCCCAGCAAATCATTTAATCTCTCTTTCAATTTCCCCATAGGCAAAACAGGATAATAATACATATCTATCCACATACTTAGGGCCCTATCAAATTGATGGTGCATTTTGGTCAATTTCACAGTCATAGGATTTTAAAAACCATAAAATTTCATGATTTCAGATATTTAAACCTGAAATTTCATGGTGGTGTAATTGTAGGGCTCGTGACCCGGGCTAGTGGCAGGGGGTCACAAAATTTTTGAAGGGGGGTTGTAGTATTGCCACCTTTACTTCTGCACTGCTGCTGGAGGTGGCCCTACCTTCTGAGCTGGGTGGCTGGAGAGTAGCAGCTGCCGGTCAGGAGCCCAGCTTGGAAGGCAGCACAACTGGCAGCAGCAGCGCAGAGGTAACGATGGCGTGGTCTGGTATTGCTACCCTTACTTCTGTGCTGCTGCCTTCAGAGCTGGGCTCTTGGCCAGCAGCCATCACACTCCTATTACTGAAGGCAATGCAAAAGTAAGAGTGGCAACAACACAACCCCCCTACAATAACCTTGCAAACCCCCTGCAACGCCTCTGAGTTGGGACCCCCAGTTTGAGAAATGCTGGTTTCCCCCATGAAATATGTATGTTATAGGTTAAAGGAAAAACAAGACCAGATTTCACAGTCCATGACAGGTTTTTCATGGCTGTGAATTTGGTAGATCCCTGCACATACCTGTCAATGTACTCTTAAAACATTTTTATTTCCCTTTTGCCTTGGGCAAATATCATTACCACCATTTTACAAAGAAGTCAAAAATGTTAAATCATTGCTCTAGGACACACTGTAGTCTAGTGGATTAGGCATGAACTGGAAATCTGAAAACCTGGGTTATAATCCTGATTTCAAAAACTGTTACTTTGAGCAAGGCACTTACCCACTCTGAGCCTCAACTCCCCCCATCTGTCAAATCTGGAATAATAACTGCTTATTTCACAGGGAGGTTGTTAGGCATAATTATTCTCCTTCCACAAGAGTTTTACATCAATATAACTCTACATGCAACAGAAAGTCAGGAGAATCTTTCCATTCCAACAGTAACTCTAAAGGATGTTAAACAGTAGTTACTAAAATTAGACATTTTTAAATCAGTAGGTCCAGATGAAATAACTTGCACCCAAGATATTTAAAAGAGCTGGTTCAGGAGCAATCCAGACCATTAATGTTTATTTTCAATAATTCTTGGAACACCGTGAAACTTCCAGAGGACTGGAATGATCTAGTGTTGTTTCAGTATTTAAAAGGGGTAAATGAGATGACCCAGTTAGTTACAGGTCTTCCAACCTGACATCAATCATAGGCAAAAGAGTGGAATGGCTAACATGAAACTCAATTAATAATGAATTAAAGGAGGGTAATATAAATGAATGCCCTTCAACATGGGTTTATGGAAAAAATATTTTGTCAAACTAACTTGATTTTATTCATGAAATTATAAATTTGGTTTATAAAGGTATTAGTGCAGGTCATAAATAGTCTTCTGTAAGGCATTTGATGTGGTACCACATGAAATTTTGATTAAAAAAAACTAGAATGATTACAAAATCAACACAGCACATATTAAATGGATTAAAATATGGATAACGGATAGATCTGAAAATATAATTGTAACTGGGAATCATCACTGAACAGGTGTGTTTCTAGAGGGGTCCCACAGGGAGCCATTCGTAACCCTATGTGATATAATAGTTTTATCAATGATCTGCAAGAAAAGGTTAGATCAAGTTTGCACATGTAAAAACAGTTGAATATTGATTAGGAGTAGGGAGGTTATTTTATCTCTTTGGGGGCATTGGTACAACCACTATTGGAGTAGTGAATACAGTTCTGGTGTCCACAATTCAAGAAGGATGTTGAAGAACTGGAGGGGGTTCTGAGAAGAGGATTGAAGGGTTGGAAATCATGCCTTATAGTGAAAAACTCAAGGAGCTCAATCTATTTAGTTTATCATAGAGAAGTTTAAGATGGGACTTGATTGCAGTCTATAAAACACAGGGAACAGAAATTTGATAACAGAGGGCTCTTCAATCTAGCAGACAAAAGTATGACAATATCCAATGTCTGGGAGTTTAAGCTAGTCATATTTAGGGTAGAAATAAGATATAGATTTTTAACATTGAGGGTAATTAACAATTACAACAACTTGCCAAGCATTGTGGTAGATGTTTTTCTAAAAGATATGCTCTAGTTCAAACAGCAATTAATTCAGGGAAGTCCTGTGCCCTGTGTTGTCAGGAAGTCAAACTAGGTAATCACAATGGTTTCCTTTGTCTTTATAATCTATGGACCATTTTAATTTTATTGACTTCATTAAAGTTATTCTTGATGTACACCATGTAACTGAGAGGAGAATCTGGCCAACTGTTTGTAGAACGCTGTAATATGGCCAAAGTATTATTAAAACCCATCAGGATTTGAGATAGGAATAGAAACTAGGCTATTCTGGACTCTCAGGCTTGTGACAATGGTATCTGCTCAAATTTGCCCTGCTCCTCCTGATGGAAATGCTAAACATTTTTTCCACAAAACCGACAGTGTTTCACAGAAGTTTTGTCAATTTACAGTGCAGCCATTGCATCCAAAACAACTATTTGCTGTGTACATTTCACCAGATCTAACAAACACCATAAATGAATTTAAATGTTTTTAAATGTGTTGTAAGAGTACAACAATGCTTATGAATTTAATCATGCCACGTTATCAGGATTAAAAATAAAAAATGAGAAGACTCCAAGGGAAAAAATCAGTTTCTAAAATGCCTATATGCAATCTCCTTAGTAAGGGGTTCAACAACTGCTTTACCCATGGCAATGTAAATTATATAAATCATCCTTACTGTCATTATGTGGACATAACCTTTTCCTCACTGACAGCGTTGAACTATACTACCAAAATATATCTAGTCCGTGTTAAATTCACCCTGTATTATGATTTTCTTTCATAATTAAATGAACCCTTTTCACCGTAAAACAACATTTTCAAAAATAACTGTTTAATACCACAGTAATGCAGTTTCCAAAAAACATGTTACGGCAGCTTTCTATCATTTGTGGTAGAGCAAATACTAATCTCATTAGTTATTGCTGGATGCATTAATTTTCAATTTAGAATGATAATCTTGGAAATTGACAGTAGCGTGGAATAAACAGGCTTAAGGAAAACAGAATTTGGAATGATTTTAAGTATTTAGCAACAAATTACTTTCTGGACCCTCCTTCACCATACTGAGGCATTCAACAGTTATGAGGTGAAAGTCATTGTGCGTCCACACAGCTGTTATTCACTGGCTATTTTTCAGAAATAAAAATGCCCCTCATGGTTATTTGAGTATTTTCAGTTTATGATAAATTACAGAATACAAATTCTTATGTTTCCCATTACTGAACAAGTTTGTCAACATTGCTAGGAGATTTATAGCTCTTATACACCCCTTTACACAGTTTTTACAATCATTGCAGCAGAAAGTAACAGCACATTAAAATGCTTCCAAATAAAAGGTTTGGGAAAAGGCAATCCCAACATTTGTTAAGGAATTCTCTATTATTAACAACAAGAAAAACAAAAAAAGAAAACTATCAAAAATAAAATTAACAAATACAAGCAAGCTGTTACTACACACACTGTACACAAACAACCACACTTTCTTACAAAGACAGATAACACAATCCAATTAAGCCCTTTTGATATTGTTAAATGCTTTGCCTTTAGTAAAGTTTTAGTCTAATGCTTTCAGGTTATATTTTAACAAATTAATTTAGCTCTCTCATATTTGTGGATAATCTTCCTCTAAGTGACTAGCTTGTTCTTCCTCTAACAGTAGATTTCTGCTACTCCTCTTTCTCTCCCTTGCCTTGTTCAGCAATTCAGCAAAACTGAGGTTTGATGTGTATGCGATGGAGAAAATAGGAGGAGGGAAAGCAAAATGGAGTGAAGGAGAGAAGGTAAAAATGAATGTGGGACTATGGAATGAATGATAAGAGAAAGCAGGCTGTGAATGAAGGGATAGAGGGAGTCATGGGCATTAACAGAACAGAGGAAAGGAAGGAAGTTGGAGAGGCTGCATTCATGAATCTTGTTTACAATTGGAAAATGAGCTGTTGCTAATACCTGTTGTCAGCAACCAGTTCAACCTCACACAGTTTAGCTGCAAATTGAGATTAGGACAAATTGTGTTCAGCACCATTTCAGAAATAGGTTCTAACAATATTTCTGAAATAGTGCAGAACATGTTTTTTCCCAGTGTGTACAGGAAGTCAAACTGTATTCAGCAATGATTTCTGACACCCGCAGTGACCAACAGGTCATTTTCCAAGCATAAAAAAAGGCTACAGCTATTAAACCGGGCTCTGACAGTCATTAGTTCCACACACAGGGGCTAAGACAAAAGAAAATACTGATCAGAGTACCATTGTCACAGATACCGTACAAGCACACAGAAAATATGGTCCCTGCCCAAGAAGCTTTCAAATTATCTTGAATAGCTGAAGAATAGTCCAGTAGGTAGATAAATTTGTTTCTTACTGGATTTCATTTGCTGACCTTGTCTCAATGGTACTAGTCATTTCTACTACACGTAATATGCTTTAAAAAATCAGCATAAAAATTATTTTTAAACTTGATATATTCCACACAAACACTGCTTTGATATAATACCATGACTGTGACTTACACTCAAATATCAGGAAATTCAATTTTAAGCTTAAGGGCTTCCTTTAACTTTTCTTCTGCATACGTTACAATAAATCTGGAGGTGAAATCCTAGCCCCTCTGAAGTTAACAGGAGTTGACCTCAGTAGGGACAAAAGATTTCATGAAGGGTGTTTCACTGCATGATCAAAAATCACAGAATATGACATATGTGTAGGACATAACAGACAAACTGCAGTGTTTTATCATCAAACTTGCTAATTTGGATTGTCTCTTCTGGGTATAACTTTCATTGCACTAGAGAAGTTTATTTTAAAGGGCTTGAAATTCAGAAATGATTTTACTATTCATCAGAAACAGAAGTACAATATATTATCTGATATTTCTTAGCAACTGATGGAAAATGCTGAGGGTCCAAAGTTGTCTAAAGGCACAGATGCAACACAAGTGACTATAGAGGCTCATTCTATCAAACATCCTTTGCATTTAACTTGGAGTACTGCTTTTGTCAGGAAGCAATGCTATTCCAAATCCTGTGACTATATCTGGCGAGGTCTTCTAAACGTTTCATAAATAATTAAAACATATGTTAATAGCTCAAACAATGGGCCCGACACTGCAAACCTCAGTGATATGAATAGTTCCAATGACTTCAATGGGATTACTGGTGTAAATAAGGGTTACTTGCATAAATGAGAGCTGTAAAATCATTTTTATTATGTATTTTATAATATAGCTTTGGACACTGATCATCTAAAACTACAATCTGATTTGCTGACACTATCTTGTGGAGAATGAAAACCAAAACAACATAATCAGAAATATATAGTTGAAATTCTTACTTTTTACATCATAAATGCTTTTGCATTCCTGCTTTATTTCAAACTACTTTTAAAATTTAAGGAAAAAATCAAAGGATCTTTGTTACTTTACTATACTGTTTACTTTTCATAAGATGTGTTAAGTTCAATAAAAGTGCATGGCAAGGGCAACAAAAATATCTATACAGAAGGAATGTATTGTATGTAACTTTAAAAAAATGTAGTATCACTGAAGAGGAGTTAAAGCCTGTATTTTCAAAAGGGAAACGATCAAGATAGTTCATAATCCAGAGCGGAAATGTTATTTTCAAAAACCAATAACTCAAAAACATCTGCTACTTCTGCATATGAAAGACTTCCAGAGAAAGAGAAAAACAAACATCTAGTAAAAAATGTTCACTGAACTGAACAAAGAATCAAAGACATGCAAGGGTGTGATATCACACAGTCAAATCCGTGAGTTTATTTCAAAGAAAGAGAAAGATTTTAGAGGCATTGTGGATAGTTCTCTGAAAACATCCACTAAATGTGCAGCAGCAGTCAAAGTTAACAGAATGTTGGGAATCATTAAGAAAGGGATAGATAATAAGAAAGAAAATATCATATTGCCTCTATATAAATCCATGGTATGCCCACATCTTGAATACTGTATGCCGATGTGGTCGTCTCATCGCAAAGAAGTTATAATGAAATTGGAAAAGGTTCAGAAAAGGGCAACAAAAATTATTAGGAGTATGGAACAGCTTCCTTATGAAGAGAGATTAATAAAACTGGGACTTCTCAGAGACAACGAACAGGGGATCTAATGGAGATCTATAAAATCATGACTGGTGTGTAGAAAGCAAATAAGGAAGTATTATTTACTCCTTCTCATAACACAAGATCTAAGGGTCACCAAATGAAATTAAATAGGCAGCAGGTATAAAACAAACAAAAGGAATTATCTCTTCACACAACACACAGTGGAACTCTTTGCTAGAGGATACTGTGAAGACCAAGACTATAAAAGGTTTCAAAAAGAACTATGTAAATTAATGGGGATAGGTCCATCAATGACTATTAGCCAGGATGGACAGGGATGGTGTCCCTAGTTTCTGTTTGCCGGAAGCTGGGAATGGGTAACAAGGATAGATCACTTGATGATTACCTATTCAGTTAATTCCCTCTGAAGAACTTGGCATTAGTCACTGTCAGAAGAGGAGATACCAGGCTAGATGGACCTTTGGTCTGAGTCTGTATGACCATCCTTATGTTCTTAAAGCCTTGTACAAAAGAAAAAAGCAAACCGCCATCACTTTCATCAGAATCATAATTAGTGGAGACTGACTTGATGATAATGGGATAAAGAGCTTTTCACCTCTAGATTAATGCTTCAAATCAAGCCCAGATGACTTCTAGTCATCATCTGGTACAGTCCGATTGTCTTGGTCCAGTTCATAGGGCTAAGTGTCCACAACTTAAAGCCAGCAAAAAAAGCACTACATGACAACTTTTTGCAGACTAGAGACCGAGGACTTTATTGGCATGGGAACTGAACTGTTCTCTCTCACCTCCCATATCAAGTTTGTTCCTCTAGGAAAGTATTGAGACACATTCTGTTCTTATTTTTATACCGTATACATCACAATGGTACCTGAACACCTTCCAAACATAAACAAAATGATTAGGACCTTATACATATGGTTGCACTACAACTTTTGACCCAAGGGAACTACTATATGTATGGACCATTTGGGGAGGGGAAGAATTTTCTCCCCAAAAGAGATGTGCTATGTTGTGCTATATGAGAAGACCAGTTCAGACAAGCATGCTTGGCATTTGAACGGGAAAGCAATGACTGAGAAATACCTCAACCGTAAGTTCCTGTGCAAGTCAGTTTCACAGCCTTGAGCCAGCTTCCAAGAAGATTCTGTCTCTTGCATAGATGAAATTTACTGTTGTAGCAGATTATCTCCCAAGAAAACTAGAATCATTGATGCGGTTGAGTTCCCAGAGGCCCTCTTTTAGCTATCCTGTTACCCAGGTCACATAAGGACCTACTCAAATTTAAACACAATATTCTATGGGAAGCCAGTACTGAGAATGTTCTTATGCTCACCCATGCTTCTGAGGAGGCAAGTGGCTGCATTCTGTACCTGGTGTAGTTTTCTCAGCACTACATTATTGTATTCATCTCAGGGATGACATTACTGGTTTCACAAGCCATATTATCTGCACTGAATTCAAGCCCACGTAGACTGCATTGCTATAGACCAGACATGAAAACACACATTGGTGAGGCCATGCCATAATCTTCGAGGATGGGACAGAGTGCCCCGGCTACTTGAAAAGGATAAATGCATTGCTCATATATACTGATATGTGAGAAATTCAAAATAACCTTGCACTTCAGATTGACTTGTGAGATTGTGAGTAGCAGTCTTTGATCAAAGGAGGCACAGTATGGTTGCAAGCTCTTAGAATTTTTTTCCTCTGACTACCAAGCATAACTTCCATCAGCTTCAGCCATATCTACCTTCAATCTCTGATGATTTCAGCCAGCAAATGGTTTAGTTCAAAGTCAGTGGTGTTACTCAATACTGTGGAGGTCAGATACATGTGTAGCATCTGCATATTACTAACACTTGAGTCCATCGACTCTCCCTGTATCTTCTAGTGGATGCATATAAATGTGACTACGATTAGAGGGGGGGAAAAAACAAGAGTCTAATAGAACTCCATGAGAGAGGAGTGTGGTAGCAGAACCAGGGCCGGCTCAAGGCACCAGCCTAGGAAGCATGTGCTTGGGGCGGCACATTTTAAGGGGCAGCATTCTGGACAATCTTGGGGCAGCACATTCTGGCCCTCCGGGGGGGCCCCCCCCCCTTTTTTGTTTTTCCCCCTCGGCGGCAGTGCTCTGGCCACAGTTTTTTTGCTTGGGGCGGCAAAAAAGTTAGAGCTGGCCCTGAGTAGAACTGCTGTTTCCCATGACCACCTCTTTTTGGGGACCACTCCTTGAAAGAGTCCATCCATATCAATATCCTTCTTTGAACACTCTTCTCAGGTGGGACATCAGGAACTAGTCCGGAACTATGTCTGGAAGACTTCACATGATGCCTATGCTAAACCTTTCCTTGAGATAAACTAAGGACTTCTGTTTTCAGGACTCAGTCTGACATATTTCCCTAGCATTCAATTTACTAACAAAAATCAAATCCAATTTCTCTTCTATTACCACTGGGCTATTATCTTCCAATAATACTTAGCTTTTTGGCAGCTCAATTTTACCAGCATTTCCTCAGTGGAAAGCTAACCAAGTGTCTCAGGTCCAAACGTCCTTACTACTGGTACCATCAATAATGATATCTGGTCTCACAACATAAAAATCTCAAATACAGTGATGTCTTTCTGTCAAACAATTCCATCTTGAATTGGATTTCTTCTCCCTTAATTGTCGCCACTTTAAAACTGCTTTATCTTTAGGTAACCCTGACACAAACCTGCAGCACAGTTAAATAAAAATACAGCTATTCATCAATAAAAGACAGCATGTCATGGTCAGCTTTCGACCAAGACCTTCAAAAGAAGCAGCAGGAGGTGGAGGACAACACTATTGTTTTCACAATCCACATTAGCAGCAGTGAATTCAGAATCATCACACTTTCATGTGCTGAGATGGTGAGTCTATACTGCCAAAGCAAGGTCATCTGAGTCACATGCCAGTAAAGGCTGAAAATGAGTCAGAGTCGAACAAACCATATTTCCTTCCCGCTTCTTTTTGGTATCAAACAAGCCCTTCCATATAGAATCTCTTACTTTTAAAGAGTTTCTTTAGTCCAGTGTTGCCAACTCTCATAATTTAATTGCAAGTAATGCAATTGTGTCCAGTACTGAGGCCTTACTGAATTCCTGGGAGGCGGGCAGGCTTGTGCCCATCTGCATCTAAAAGCACATCCTCCAGCATTGCTGGAGGAGCCAGTGGACCTGGGACCCAACTGAATTTGGGAGAGAACTAAGGAACACCAGGGACCAGAATGGAGGTTACAGGTTCAGAATTAGGGATCCAGAAGACGACACCAAGCAGAGAACCCTGGAAAGTACCCACTGCTCCTTAAAGCTATCTAGGGAGACAGCAGATGCTGTCCAAGGGAACTCTGCCCCGAAGCATGAGACAAGGGAATAACGGTAATAGGCCCCATAGACGCAGAGCACCCCCTTGCCCAGCATCCTCCTCCTGGTATTGGAGATGGCCACTTTCGTGGGGCCACGGACAGGATGTGTAAATATACATAAGTGTGAGGAAAAGTGCAGGCAGAACCTCAACAGGAGACTTTGGAGGAACCAGAATAGGGACTGCAACCTGGTGCTTTCTAGATAGGCGTGCGCCAGGTTCTCCCTCATGCTGCAAAAGGGGCAGGCACCATGGATGGGGATGAACCATACCAGGTACACGCTCTTGCTCATGGCTCCATGAAGGAGCCATCAACTCATATCCCCAGCGAACCGTGGGACCAGGGTGGAATAGAGGTTGGCCCACCAGGGTCTCTCAGCCTCTACAGGTGGTAGATTGTCCCACCACTTGGTATCGCAAAGTAACATGTGGGTGAGGAAGTGAAATATGTGGAGCACGAGCATATAACGTTGTTCCCTTGGTATGGTTCAGGCTCAGGCAGAAGCCTGGGCGCTTGGACCCTGCATGGTGGGCAATGTTCCCTCTAATTTTTGACAGGCCATATGCGCAAAAAATTGCTTCTGTGCAAATTTGTGTGTGCACAGTGTTTCGCCATGTGAATGAGGTTTAGGATCTGTGTGTGCACGCACACACACAGCTTAAACGGAATAGTGATGGTGGGAGTATTCCAGGGCTTGGGCTGCAATCTGAGCCCGAACATCTACTCTGCACTTAAACAGCCCATTAGCCTGAGCTCAAGTCAGCTGGCCTAATTCTAGTGTAGACATACTGTTAAAGATAGGACCACAGTGGGCTCAGTTTCTAACCTGATGAAAAAAATCAATGTGATAAAGAACACACACATTTTGTAAAATACACGTTACAAAGAAAAAAAACTAAAAACAGAGAGCCAAAAACAGAGATAATGTATATTTATGTTAATACAGATAAAGTACCTTAATTGCATCAGCACATTAGACATATAAAAGACAAGGTCCCTGTCCTGAAAAAGTTGCACTCCAATACAGATAATTACAAAAAAGATGAAAGTGGAGCAAAGGCTCCAAAGCAGAGGCTAAATAGAAGCAGTAGCTTTTAAGGAGAGATTTGAGAGAGAGGAAAATCAATTGAAACACAGAGGGTGTGTGATCCAAGGTCAACATGAAAAACTATGACATTCAGAATATAAAAGAGAAAAAGGGGAATTTAAGGACAGGAGCAAAGAAGAAAATAAGGAGGAAATGGGAATATAGGAGAAAATGAGACCGAAGATGTGGGTGGGACAGACATGTGAAGAGCTTTGAAAATGAGTATCAGAATTCTGAATCTGTTTCAGAGAAAAGATAAAAGACAAGCTCACAGATGAAACACAGTCAGAGCAACAGAAGATGAAGATGAGTAGGGTGAGGTAAACAGAGACAAAAAGGACAGGAGGAACAGGCTACACTAGTCAAGATGATCAAGTCATGGGCCACATCTTTAATATCTGAGAAAAGCATTGCTTTTTGAGATCTTATAAAAAGGAAGGAGAGAACTTAATGAGAGAAGGGCTGCCCTACCTTATTTACTGCCACAAGCCAAAAAAAACCCTCCCAAACTGCCAAAGAAAAAAAAAGCCACCCAAACTGCCAAAGCAAAAATAAAAAGGGGGAAGGGTGTAGGGGGGCAAATTCGGCCGCCCCAAGATGACCGGAATGCCGCCCCTTACAATATGCCACCCCAAGTATGTGCTTCCTCGGCTGGTGCCTGGAGCCGGCCCTTCAGAAGGGGGAAAAAAGAAGCCAAAGGTTGTATCAGGATTTCAAGTCAGGGTGAATGAAGAAATTGGAGCTGTCAGGAGTAAAAAGGAACTAAGGAAGAGAGATTTTTGGGAGGAAAGATAAATAGCTCTATTTTTAATATCTTTGAATTGTGATTCCACATCAGTTTACACCAATTTACACCAATGTAATTCTGCTCAATTCAGTGGTGTTACTCCCGATTTACCTCAGTGTGAGATCAGAATCAGGCCCACTGAGACCCTGAAACAGTTCCACAACATTAAATGAAAAACATATGGTGACAGAATCTTCAAAAGGGAAAAAAATTCAGGGAGTATGATGTATAAATGCTTTCAGCAGCAGATTAGGGGTTTGCAGGGCTCTGGGCCAGAGTAAGCGGGGACCCTCCCCATGCCGTCTGCCTTTGCACCTCTAATGGTATGGAACTCACCACAGTTCTGAAATCTGGCTCATTTCATGTCTCCCCATCTAAAAGTTTATTTTTTCAGAGACTTTTTGAATTACTACTACTGTTGTTCTATTGTTCTATGTTTTTTGCTTTTGTTTACCCACGTCTGTAATTCTGTTGATGTTGTAGAGTTGTTTTATTAATGAATGAGAAATTGTTTGTATGATTGTTGTTGAGCACCCAGACTGCTTTTGCAGAGGTTAATAAATCATTAGTAAAAGTATTTTTATTTATGTTCCTTAAAATTCAGACACCAATGCTGTTGTGAAATGAACAGCACAATGTACTGACCTGTAACTGATCTCACTTACGCTGGTTGTTGTAATGGTAACGTATCTAGGAATCCAATACAAAACAAAAGGAAGTATGGTGTATCTATGGCACATGTCAATTCTTATAACTGCATTCCAATACAGTCATCTTATAGGGTGATGGTGTTTTTGATCTAGTCATAGTTTTTGACACAGTCATCTTATAGGGTGATGGTGTTTTTGATCACTGTGCATAGATACACAGTGTTCTCTTCTGTATGCAAGAAAAAAGAAAATATTTCTAAAGAAAATCCAACTAGTAGTTTAAACTCTGGCATTTCTTATTGTTAGACTGTGATAAAAAGGACAGTTTATGTGATAGGACAAAAAGGATACTTTTATGTGCTATCAGGAAGTTAGAGAGACAATACCGAGGAGGCAAAAACAGCTTACAGCAATGCCAAATCTTCTGATTTTTCATGTTTGTTTTAAAAAAATATTCTCACGAATTTCAGATTTGATTTCATTTTGTGAAGTTCTGTCTTTATATAAAATGGGCACTACTTCCCATAACTGTCAGTGTAACTGAAGCCATAGGCTACCCTTAGCAAGATAGCCACCATGACTATTTGACCTTTGCAGGTGAGGGCGCCCTCCGCAAAGATGGAAACCATCTCCCAGAAGCCAGGTTACCTTCAGAGAAGATGGTGGCACCTTAGTCAAAATGTAATGCCCAGTGAGACACACAGTTGTCCCCACAGTTCAATTTAGAGGTTCTGGGAATTGAACTGTGGGGACAGAAGGAAGTGGGACTGTGTTAGGAAACAGGACAGGAAACAATGAGGAGTCAGTAGAAGAAGTGGGAAAGGGGAGCAGTGACAGAGAAAGAAAATATGAGGAGGAAGATAAGACTGAAGGAAAGGAAATATAGTGGGGAGTACGTGTCGAGGACAAGAGACTGCAGCATGTCAATGAAACGGCTGCCTATCTTCTCTAGCAAGGGAGGAGGCTATAGAAGGATAGAATGTCAGAACCCATGCCCCAGGGAAAGGAGGAAGGAAGTGGAGTTCAGACCAACTGGTGAACAGGGAGGTATTCAATTTGGTACATATACTGAAGGTTGAATTTTGAAGTTGAGACAATCTCACACAATTGGGTATAATTGGCTTCCTCAAAGGTGAAAAATATCAAAATATGGCAAAAAAAAGTGACTTTTTTAATCTCATTATTTTTGTGGATTTGGATCCATTATTTTGTAACATTTGTACTTGGAAATACGGACCTTGAAGCTCATGAACAACAGGACTTCGGTGGTCTAGAGCATTTCCTAAACACACTGGGGCTTCAAGAGAAAAAAGAGAAGAAAATCAAATATACGCAATTCAATATAGATTTAAGTTATGACAGCATTTAAGAAAAGAAAGTAAAGAATCCGCTTATATTGCTGGGAGAGATGTACATTTGCATTCTGAGTCAGGACAATACTGTTCTTTTGTTAAAAATCTCTTTCACACATATCTGAGTACTCTGTGAGATTCTGTTTGTTGCAATGTCTTATAGCCAACTCAGTCTGCTTTACTGACATGGAACAATTCAAGTTTTCTTGTGATTCACCTTAAAGATAAATTGTCCTAGCATATTAAATGGATCACTAAAAGGAAATCAAAGCAAACAGCCATTTTCTGATGGCACCTCTGCCCTTGCCTATGCCTTATTTCTCAGGCAAGTTACCAGAAAGTTGTTAACCAAGACTTGCTTGTCTAATCTGTGTAAGAAATCAGACTTCTCCAGATTAATTCTTTTGTTGCTCTAGGACTTCTCTGATCCATAGGAAGAACTGCATGAGTAAAAATTGAAGCAGAAAATTAGGAAATGGAAAATCTTGCAAGAAAATAGCAAATCATATTGATTCTTCGGGGCACAAAAAATTTTTAAAAGCAGGCATATAAAAAAAATAAATATCTGTGGCACTTAGTATACAATACATTGCCAGTAACTCAAGCCACCAATGAACAAGACAGCACTGCAGAAATAATTTGTACATAAGGATGAACAGGTTTTGAACTACACTCCAGAGCAACAGGAGAACACAGCTTTCTCTTTCTATTCCTGTTTGCTTGAGCAAATTTTTTATGAAAAAATATAAAGAAAATCAATTTTCTGCTCATATTATAAGTTTTCCTATTGTGGTGGCCAACTTTCTAATCTGTGAAAAACTATGAGCAAAGGAACCTCCCTCCACTCCCTACTCTGCCTCTTCCCTTGAGGCTCTGCCCTCCACAGCTTCACCCCATTGCTCGCTGCTCTCTCCCCCTCCCCCTCCGACAGGGTTCTAGGAGTGGAGGGGTGACAGCGGCAGGATAGGAAAGGGAGAGCCATGTGATGGGGATGGACGGGGGGTGACTGTGGCAGTACAAGAAAGGAAGAGTAGCACTCCAGAGGTAGGGGGTGACTGGAGCAGGAGGCGAAAGGAGAGCCATACTTAGAGCAGGACGAGGGAGTCACACCCGGTACCTGTCTCTGCTGAAGCCATTCCTGAGTGCTCCTCTAGGCTCCAGCAGAAGTTGCTCCTCTTCCTGCCCCCTGGAGACAGAGGCCGGTTACTGCGGATGACCAAACACTGTCCAGTCAAAAACCAGACACCTGGCAACCCTGTTTCCTACATCTGTCTTACCATATCCACAAGATAGAAAAGTGATGTGATCTTATTTTAAACCAACGTCTGTTTTTTCCCTTCAGTCCTCCAGAGGTACACAACAGCTTTTGGTGTTAAGTAATTTTGTATACCACTAAATTCTCATCCTGAGAGCAGAAACACATATTTAATAACAGAAATGTAAGGATAAAACTACAATTTAAATGGCCAAGATTTTACAGAGAGACCCAAAAGCAGATGGTGAGAAGGCAGCCAACACTAATTTTAGACACTGGAAATGAGATCATCATCATCCTCCTCCTCCTCCTATGGTGGTTCACTCATCCACCATTAAAGGCTAAACCAAACAATTTCTCTGTTCTACTTTGGCTCTTAGACAACACCAATTACCATAATATCCAAGTACCAACTATCTACGGAAATAATGTTTGCTACTAAATACTGTGTAAAGTATTCTAGCAAAAACAAGATTTATGATCTAACCTGACAGTTTCTTATTCTTAAAGTTCTTTTGGCTGGATATGCACAGCCAACTCTCTTACCCTGCTTTTAAGAAAATTTACCAGAAGCTGCCAGCCACCCCTAAAAAATGTGAAGTTAAAAAACAGAACAAAACACACAAACACTGCATTGTCAAAATTCTACTTTCTATCTCAGCATCTCCATCCAGCAGTGAACACATACTCCTACTGAAGCATGACAAGTAGGTCGGACATTTTTAGTTGTTGTGGTCGTAGTAGCGATTGTCTTGAAAGAAAAGGGCTCAAATCCCTACAGACAAATAGTAACATTTTATTTGGCTCAATAATAAGCAACTTGATCACTTATCTCTAGCTAAAACATTTATTCACCATCAAGAACCTAATAAAGGATCAAAATCTATATTTGGTACTTCAAACAGATGAATAAAAGAATGAAGGCAGTGACTGAAAACATGGCAAGATTCTTCTAGCAAAGTAAGATTATTCTATCATTTCCACTTCTTTTGTTTCTTCTGCTTCAACAGAGTTTTTACTAGATTGGTTCAAGACATATTCCCTGAAGGCTCCAAAATGGATTTGTAGTTTACTTCAGCTAAGAACCAGTACGAGGTAGAAAAAAACTTTTATTTTAAAGTTAGTTTTAAAATAAAAGTTTAAACTTTTATTTTAAAGGTAGTTTTTTAAATAACATGTAGAAAATAAAAAATAAATAAATGGAATCTTACATGGTAATCAGAAAATGCTAAAAAGGAAAAAAATCTGAATGTTTTATAACTCTGATTACTGAACCAGAGATGAAGAAAAATCTATGAACTGATGTATTGCCTTGACTTATAAATGTAGGCTCATTTAGTCCTAGTAATGCCAATATTATTAAATAGCAATTTCTAGGAATCCTTGGAGCTAACAGAAGAGTGATACAAGAATTACACCAATATATGTTGACGTTGCTGTCCAAAGGAATAAACAATGTTACTTATTGTAAAATAAGTTACAAGATCCTTCTAGGCTTAACAGCATTAAAAGTTCTGCTTTTCATCTCCCCAGCTCCTTGCAGTTCTGCCATAACGTTTTATGGCATTTTTAATTGAATCCATTATGGAATGCTGAATAGTGATATTTAATGAGATAAGCCAATTCACAATGATCAACAGTAGAAATAGAAATCAGTCTTTTCCATAGACTACTAAAATAACATCACCTTATTTTGAGTCTTCAGGCATTAAAAGCATTCACACAATAAATCATCAGAGAGAATGCGCACAGGAACACAACACACAAAATTTAACAAAACAAGGAATGCTCAAATTATCAGTGAAAGTGAATGTACAAATCTACAGCTTGACTATATTAGAAGGCTTTTATATGCTGTAATGCAAAATTGCCTTACAGCAATATAGTTTTACACTCAGTTTGGATTTAATTAGCACAAGACAATAAATTGTTGGAGCTTAAAAGGATATTAGCAGCAACACCACAGAAACTAACACCGTTTCTAACTATTCAAGGAATATATTACAAAGTACTGCTTTGACTCAAGGCTGGCAGAATATTAAAAATTTTTCAATCCAAGAGATCCCCTTCAGCTGTATGACAAAACATGCTATTCAGGGCAGCCCTATAATAATTAAATGAATACAGTATATTTTATGAAGATATACATGTTTTTCTATATTATTTTTTATAAGGTATGCTATTTGCACAATATCTTTAATCTCTTAAATTCTCTGTGATGGACAGTGTGTGTGTGTAATATATATATTACACACACACACACTGTCACAGAGAATTTAAGAGATTAAAGATATTGTGCAAATAGCATACCTTATAAAAATCATTTCATTGAGTTCTAAACAAATAAATAAGAGAAAGGCTCCTGTTTCAATTTCCTGAACAGATTTGCAATGTGTCATAAAAAGGAATCATTTAACCAGAGAATTTAACAAACATTAACACCTTTGCAAATCTACAGGGAATGTTCATCATAAATCCTCATTTAATTAACTAACTAATAAATGTTGACATTTCACTTTTTCATTAAGTTGTATCAAGCCTAGAATGCCAAACTGCTCCATTTTAAGTTCTGACACCATCCTATTTTTTATGAGAGCAACAAACTCAGGTTTGAAATACATCTCATCAACAATCTATTTCACCAGTTTGTCAAATTATTCCACAATGTGGGACCAGGTATTTTGATTTAGCCAGAATCCTCTAATAACCCATCCTCTGATAACAGGTACATTTAGTCTTATTGGTATCTAAAAATAACAGGAAGTCAATCACAACAGACTGACTTGTTAAATTAGAACCAAGAGACACCAAAATAACATGTTTTTACATAGCAATATTTAGTATATATGAAGAATGCAAAACTGGAAAGTCCCCTGAGAACATCACCGACTACTGGACCATTTCCTGTCATATGGTGAGTATTGGCTGGCTACAGATGCAGCTATTTAAAGGACTGGGGTGGCAGATGCAGGGGAGCCCCAGACCCTATTAATAGCCACCAGAGCCCTTGGGTAGTTGGGGGGCTCCGCGACTATTTAAAGGGCCCAGGGCTCCTGCTGCTTCTACCACCCTGGGCCCTTTAAATAGCCGCCAGAGCCCCGCCACCGCTGCAGCTCCGGCGGATATTTAAAGGACCCGGGGCAGTAGAGGTACAGGAGCCCTGGGCCCTTTAAATAGCCCCGGCTGCTGTAGTAAGATGAGGCCCTGAAACATGGACCCTTGTATCAGAGGCCCAGTATGAGGCCTAAGGCCTGAGCTAAAGTAATGGTCAAGACTTTGCTAACATAAAGCAAAGTTAAGCTGTGAGTTAGAGGCAGGCCCTGCTCACAGAAGTTGGCAAGGAAAGGGCTGATGTCGCAAAAGTACACAGATCTAAGAGGCACCAGAACACTGGTACATTCCATACAGATAACAAGGAACAAGCTGACCCATCCTAAAGACAGGGGCAAAAGGGTAATATGATGGATAGAGTTGTTTTGCTCGAACCAACCAGTACAAGGTGAGAGGCGGCACCTTATCACACATAGGGGATGCACCCTGTTGCGTAGAGAGGCTGTACCTTAGTACGTCAGGAGTGATGTGTAACTTGTTTGTAGCTGTGTATAAAAGAATAACAGCCCTGGGGCAGGGTCTTTGTCCAGCCCAGGGGTCAGTGGCGATCCTGCTGCTGACTGAGCTGAGTCCATTGTCAGGGAGCACAAATTCGTAGTAAGTTTCCCGTAGACTCTACAGGACAATCACTGTGTTTCATTTGGCAATAAACCTGGCCCGGGTGCCTTCGTACCTTACTAGAGTCTGTGGTCTTTGGGGGTTCTCTTGGGTCTGCTGTGTCAGCGATCTGCAGAGCTGGGGCAGCACACAAAGGGAATACGCACGCAGCCAACTGATAACATCATCGAACAAGAGCAAAGCACCACACCGGTAGCTACTGACAACAGCTGCCACTGCTACAGGAAGAGGAGAGGAGGGGAGGAAGGGACACTTATCACGTAGGGAGGACTGGGGCTGGCTCTCATCCCTCAGAGATGATCTCTCAGATGATCTCTGATTCCTCAGAGATGTACTCTTTTGCAGGAGATGTAATTCAACACCCTGCTCACCACTTGTGCTCATTAAATAACGTGTAGTACTTTACTTAGGGTGTTAGCCCCTACATCCTAGTCAGATTTTGATTTGGCTATGTCCCCTGCTCTTTCATTTGGCTACATTATTCTTCCCATCTTGTCCTTAACTATTATTTAGTGCTGCTTGATTGCTATTAAAACAGCTGCTGCCTTCCACCCTGAAATTGCTGTACTTATCCTGGTGTACAGCTTATCAGGCACTTTGGGATCATTTGGTAGGAAAATGTGCTATATAAATATAAATGTAACATATTAATGCACTTATTATAGAAAACAGATGTAGCCATCCAGGGACATGCTAAGAATGACAGTAGAATTAATCATAAAAAACCCTACCGATTTATATGAGTTCATGTTCTATTTTAGGAGTGTTCATTTCATAAAAAAAGCACACATTTTTCTTTTACTCCAGTGATGGATAATTTCACTCATCCACCAATAGCCACACAATGTTATTTTCATTGCAAAGTCAAGAGCTCATATTAACAGCAAACACGCACAAAATTGCACTGCTAATTCTAAGTGAAGGTTCAATATTTTAAAAAGAATTTTCTAGTCACTGTACTGAGCATATTTAATGATCCTTTCCTTTTCCATTACGCATGCTGGCATAATGATGCAGAAGACCAGTAGACTTTCACCTCCGAGACCCTACACCAACCTTAGGCCTGACCAAAATCATTCAGATGAGGTACTACAATAGTTTAAAAATTAATCTCTCATATTCAGATATAAAAAGTAGAAAAAAGTCACTCTTTCAGTTTTGGTTGTTCCACTTATAAATGTGTATAAAGAATATTCACACACACATTTTTCCTTTAAAACTCAATTTCTGCTGCTTTTCCTTCACATAATGATTCCTCATTTAAAGCTCAAGAGAGGAGAGTAAAGTGCTTTGTGAAGAAGTAACAATGTGTGTTGATGATGATATCACAGAATTAAAATCCACCTGTGAATTCACTTCTATATGTCAAATAGGATAATTTTTTCTCAAAGACTGCATGGCTCTTAAACATAACATTCCTAACTTGAAAGTATTTGTTCAAAAGGAAAAACATTTTTCCACTTTGGAAATATAGTTTAATCAAACAAATCACAAGAAAAATTATCAGGTGATTTGATTTATTAAGCATGCCACAAAATTTGACGCACAGTTTACTATACTTTGAGAATCACAAAATTACGCTAACATGTACACTAACTCCCACTTGCCAAAGGCTCTCTGTAAAGCTGAGGGCAGTGAGAGAAAAAGAATGGTTATTTAACCATTTAACCAGTAAACGTGGGTATTCAAAATGTTTTGTCCACAGGGATCCCACTCTAGGTGCACATATGCCCCGTGCATTCCAGATCAAAGCCTTTGGCCAGCAGCATCCATTGGAGCCACATCTGCATATCCTCTCACACCTACTCCTCTGCACCCAAGGGCATTAAGCGTAGAGCAAGCCCAACTGTCCTACAGTTTCTTTGCCAATACAGTATCAAACTTCATCGCACCCTAACCCCCTTCAACAAAAATTATTATGTAACCCGGGGAGTAGGACATATGAAGCCTGCACCCAAGCCACATCTGGAAAGGAAGTGCAGGGAGTCAAAGCCTGAGCTCCACCACTCAAGGCAGTGAGGCTCAGGCTTCAGCTTCAGCCCTGCGTGGTGGGGCTCAGTCTTCAGCTTTGGCCCTGGGCCCCAGCAAGTTGACGTCACTCCTGGCAACCCCATTAAAACAGGGTCGCGATCCACTTTGGGGTCTCAACCCACAGTTTGAGAACCGCTGCAGTATCCCAAAGCTAAAAGATTCTGCAGTAGCAAGGAAGTAGGGCAAGTCATGGGATCCATCTTAAAATCCATCTTAAAATGTAAGATAGTTACCATTCTTTGTATATTTGTCCACACAGACCCCTCTCTAACTTACTGGCCAACAGTTCTCTCTCTAAGGAAGTGGGTGCCAGGAGTCCTATTTAAGTACAAATTGTAGGACTTCCCTACCAAACTAGGCACCAGATCTAATGGCTGCAAAACCCTCAAACAGAGCTGAATAAAAGTATTCACTAAGATCCAAGGGGCTGCCCTGAAAATTTCTGATATAGAATGTTCTCAAGCATGCCAAAGAGGGTGATTGGGCCCTAGGAGAGTGTGCTTTCATATGAGACTGTAAAGCTTATTTATTTAGTTCAGAGGAGACCTTAATGCAATTTGAAACCCATTTCAAGAGTCTCTGAGTTGGATTAGCCTGCCCTCTAGACCTACCACCAAATGCTACTAATAGCCTAGGTAACTTATGGAAAAGCTTTGTTCTATGGAACAAATAGTAGAGTAGAGGATTGCCATCAAGACACTGAGTGTGTCAAGTTTTGTTCTATAGAGATCAAGTAGGATTTGGAGAAAAACTCTGAAAAAAATATATTGATTCAAAGGACACCACTCTAGATAAGAATTTAGGATGGTGAGGTTTCAGAGAGAGACCTTGTTTTTGTGAAAATAGCATAGGGAAGTCCTGCCCTTAATATCTGAATCACACCCATCCTTTGAGCAGAGGTAACAAAAATGCTTCCTTGATGAAGAGGTGGTAAAAGGAGTATGATGGTAAAGGCTCAAAAGGAGATCTGTTAGGGCCAGGAGTACAATATTTAGGTTCCCAGGAGGGGAAAAGTCTGTCAGTGGAGGGAAAATACATGGATCAGACCTTTCAAGAACTTAGATGTAATTGGATGTAGGTATATATAAACCTTGAAATGGAGATTTCCTGGCTACACAAACCCTACCCAAGCTAAATTAAAGTCCTAAATGTTTCAAGGATAATAGATAATCCAGAACAACAGGAAAAGATGTGTCTAAGGGTTAAAGGTCATGTTGTGCAGCCCAGAGCAAAAATAGCAGAAAAGGCATTTAGAATGCCCATCACTTGAGTCAGCTCACTAGAAGGCCAGGACTTGTAGCATGGTGACTTTGCCTCAGCCATGAGATCAATGCCACAGTATCAATGATCTAGGGGTTTTCTATTTCATTTTTTTTTTTTTTTTTTTTGCCAGCAGGCTAAATAAAAAAATTTGTTAAGTAGTAAACTAACTGTGACAGAAGGAAGCAGGTGGGCACTGCTAAATTCTGTCTTGCAAGTAAGAAGAATTCCATCTTACATGCATGAGGTGCATTCACATCTAGATTGGGAACCATGTGGACAAATATTGAAAAACAATTATTTTGATTACCCCCAAAGTTTTCAATGAAAACACAGGATTTGTTAATAAGAAGAGGCAGTGAAAAGGGCAAAATCATCATACAGAATGGAAAAGGTACTTTTCCCATGAAAAGTAATCTTTGTCGTCCCTTCTACTTCCTCAGTACAAAGATGAGAGTCTAGATTCTCTGGTGTGTCTAACTCCCAGTGAGTGTATCCCCATTCTCTGCCTCACCTCACGTCAGCCCCTCTCAGCATATTAGAGCTCAGGACTGCTCTAATATGCAGCACTTGGCTTTGTGTATTGCTGTCCTGTACCCATGAAAGTTCATACACTCAGGGCTGGAGTAAGGTAATATAGGAGCCAGCTCTCAGCTCTGCTAACTTTACACTCATTGGGGACTCCCCCATGTTATGGAATCCTCCAGCTGACTGTTTGCAATCAGACTCCACACAGTTTGTACTGTCAGGCGGTGAAAAGGGAATGAAGATTAGACAAATTAAGCTTTGAAATAAGATGTACACACCTCATTTTAACTAGACAGTGTTTGTTGCAATATTCAGCGATCAAACTACAGTAACTGGTTGAAAAAAATGTACAAAACTTGTAATTCAGGGCCAGATCCTGCAATCTTCAGTTAGGCAAAACTATTGATTTCAATGGGACTTCAGCACAAGTACAGATCATGAGGTTTGGTGCTTATGTATTTATTGTAGAACATTCCTAAATTGCCCCTGCTGCCTGTAGCTAGCAATTCTAAGCATAACGAATCTGCATGTTAGTTTTCACAGCTTTTTCAAACTGCCCAGGTAGTGCATAACCTTTCGCAGACCCTTCTAAACTAGCACAGCTGCTCATCAATAAATTCATATGAGATAGCATTATGAAACAGGCATGGAAAACTCTTTCTGGAGTAATTTTTTAAGTGGTTCTAAACTCAATACTGGATTTAGTCAAATGCATACAAGTAGAGTTTCAAGCACTATTCCAGAATCAAGGCTAAGAGCTAATGCTAGAGTTATGATGAAAAAATGTAACTCACAAATAACCGATACTTTATATGATTTTCTCATCCTTACCTGCTGAGCTAAGCAGAACACTGAAGTCCGTTCCCCTCTGAGATTCTCCACTTTCATTTTGTGCCTCTTTCTCAGCACCTTCACCTTCATAACGGTTCCAGTTGGAAACTATCTTTCTTTTTGAGTAGCCTCTCAGTTCATCCTTTTTTTCTTCTTGTGATTCAGGATCATCATCTTCATCATCATCAGCCTGTGACATTTAATTGATGAGATAAACAAGTAAGATTCATCCAGCATTTATCTTTTCTACAAACATCTTCTGGATCCTCCACCCAAAATATTAAAGCCTGTACACACAAAGAGGAAGTAGCTCTAATTTTAGGTCATGAGATCATGACATGGAAGTGGTCAAGAGTCACCACACTATACCATGTTGCCAATAACAGGAAATTGTGTGGATTTATACACACACTCCATTATTTTGTATGAGCTTTACGTAAATTAACTTTTCCCTCCTTTTAATCCCAAAGCATCAAATAAAAACTCTAAGCCCTGGTCTACACTGTGGGGGAGGGGGAATCAACCTACGATATGCAACTTCAGTTACGAGAATAGCATATCTGAAGGTCGATGTATTTAGGTCGACTCACCACAGCATCTTTATGGCACTGAGTTGACTGCTGCCGCTCCCACATTAACTCTGCCTGCGCCTCTCGCAGTGGTGGAGTACTGGAGTCGATGGGAGAGCGCTCAGGGATCAATTTATCGCATCTAGACTAGACGCAATAAATCAACCCCGGATATATCGATCGCTACTCACCGATCCTGCAAGTAGCGTAGACCTGCCCTAAAACAAGTTTAGGGAACTACCTCTTTTTTTAGTGATGTGGTGTCAGATCTGCATTGCTAGGAGCTAGTGCACAGCTATGATTTCAATAAAATAGAGATTCAAAATCCACCTGACATGCTAACTGAGAAGCCACCTGACCAGTTCCTCTAGATTGAATGATTTGATATGGGCAAGCAAACGTTTTGGGATGAAATACCCAATATATAATCCAATCTAATCCCCACTACTTAAAGATGATGAGACACATTTCAACAGTAAACCATGCCTGGGCATGCTTTAGTAAAGTATTATTGCATTTTTTGGTTGGCTGATGACCCTTTGCCAAATACACCCAATACAAATTCCCATTACTATTGTTGCTTATCACTTTATTAAAGAATCTTCCAAAATTCAGACAAAGCAGACTCACCTACAGCAACTCTGGTGCCATAATAGCCACTAACTACCATACACAAAGCTGTCTGTACCATTTATTCCTGTCAAGCCATAATCTAAATATGACCCTATGCTTCTTACTCCAGCCATGCCAGTTTCCAGAAAACTAGCACAGATTTAATTTCAGCTGAAATGGGGAGATAACTCCAAATGAGATTCTACTTTTCAGGGTCTTTTTCCATCTGCTACATTAAATATCAAAGCTCAAGTAAGCAGTGCACTGAAGTTAAAATTTCATTTTGAGCTTTAGAAAATAAACCACAAAAATCATCATAGTGTTAATGGGAGCTGTGCAGCCTAATTCTCTAGGCACAAGACTGAAATTTATCTTTGAATGGGCAAACTTTAAAAAATATAAATTCAGACTAACTGCAATTCCAGTACAGTGCTTCACAGAAGTAATAATACATACAATAATATACACAAATAATACATTAGCATGATCCAAAAAGGTTCTGTCACTAATTACATTTACAAATTTAACATTCAGATTACTTAAATATATATTTTTATCTTCAAAACTACTACTGATTTTATCAAATACATATATTTTTAAACTATTCCTTTTTCTACTCAGTGAAGCTTTATAGACTAAATTTGCTTATTATTTCTATCTGGTGGCTATTTTTCTCCATTAGCACAGTAATTACCTAAGACACACATCCGTAAATATAAACCTCGTCCTTTCCGCTTCACACTTTGTTCTTGTCTCCCTATTCAGAGTGACTTTTTGCTACCTTTGGCATCATAACATTGAAATGAAAGATTATTTTTACCTTGGTAGCAAGAAGACATCAGTATTAAACATGTCACCTTAAACACACCACAATATCCAATGATCATACAAGTTAAAACAAAATCTAAGAACTACCTCAAAAGGTCAACTTTTAAATAATGTGACCTTAAGCAAGCAAACAAGAAATTTTATCTTTACACTTTTTTAAAAGCAATATCTCCAAATAGCTGAAAACTTTAATGGCTTACCATCAGCTTGACATCAAGTCAGTTTGAAAAATGAATTTAAAGTAGTTTCAATACCATATTTGCCCCCAATTCCCCACTCAATTTCATGGGATGTTTTTTAGTTATAGTTCCCTTTTTTAAAAATATTTTCTCTCATTTATTGTGTTAAAAACACACAAACAATAGGAAAAACTAAATGAATGTACAAAGTTATCAAATGTACAATGTAACAAAAACAGAACAAAAAATAGTTCTCTCTCTAATCTCAGTAAAAACAAGTTTATGTGTTAATTTAACAAAAATGGGATGAAAAATTCAGACAGAGTGATTTTTTAGTTTAGAGAGTTCCTTTAACTTGTTAAAAATGATCATCACGAATATGTAGCTTGTCAATGATGTTGGTCTTCAACCCAGCATGCTACAATTTATCCCCAAGACAGATATACAGGTTGTGTATACAAACACTTTGCAGCAAGCTGGGGTGTCAATCTACCTGATACTAGCTTGCAGGACTTTAAATGCGCTTTAATCCACTCAAAGCAGTGGAGTCTTTCTCTAGGGTATGTCTACAATGGCAACTGTATGACAAAACGTTGTCTTCTGGAGGGCCGGGGGTAAACATCTCTGAAAGGCGAAATGTTTTACAGCAACAAGCACCAGTGTGAACAGGACGTTGTCGGCAGGAGAGAACGCAAATGCCACTCACTGGAGGTGAAAGTTTATTGTTGGCAGGAGAGCCAGCAGTGGCTACACTGCACACCTTTTAGCTGCATGGCTGTAGCGACACAGCCCTGTCGCTAAAAGCTGTGCAGTTTAGACCTAGCGTGAGGAAGCCTCTGAGCCTTTTGCAGCTGGGATGGGAACGGTATGAAAAAGACGAGTCATGCAATCCCAGGAGACAAAGCAGAAAATTAGGCTATGCTCTACAGGCAGTGGTTATGGTAGATGAACAAAACAAAACAAAAAACTACATCCTGCTCCTTTAAGGACTAAGCCATGTCAACAAAGCTCTCCAAAGGGCCGTATATGGGGAATGAAAATGAGCCAGGCTTGCCTCAGGCTCATCAACTGCACAAGAGCTTGTGCTATTTCAGAGCCCCCTTGTCCAAGAGCATCTTTCACTTCCCCTCAGACCCGTCATCCTGCTCCCTTTTGGAAGAGATTAGTGTCACTGATTCCACATCTTTGATCCCAACCTACTCCATTGCAAACCCCTGTGAAAGGGGCAGGCAGCTGTGGAAAATTTGTAGCAAAGCTGGATAACTCTTCCACATTCCAAAGGGTACAGACATCCCTTCACACACAGATTTTGCACACCGCATTGGGAAAGGCATGGCAGCTGAGAGGAAAGCAAAAACAGTACCAGACATTTGGTTCAGCCACTTGCTTACAGACAAATTCATGCTGATACATATGCTTCAAGAATGAGGACCATAAAATGAATGGAATATGGTTTTCAAGTGGACAATTCCCTGGAATCAGCATTCTCCTCTTGACTGGACCATAAGTATTGACTTTTGGCTCAAACCATGAAAAAAAGGAATAGAGAAAACGTAACAGCAATCCATAACATCCTGCTTCTACTCAACCACTCAGCAAGCGGTGGGCACATAATCCTGGCACACTTGGAATGCACATATACACTCACACTCAAACACTGTGAACTCAAGGCTTTTTAATACAACTTTCAAAATTGAAGCGAAATCTATCAAATGGATTATTTTAAATAATTGTATGTTATAACTTACAGAAGTTGTCATTGTCCCTCTTAGAATCCTCTTTATATTATCCTACTGAGAGAAGACTGAAGCATTTTCTCTCTCTTTCTAGGTACTTATATGTTCCCTGCTCTTCCATTGTGGCTTGAGTATATTTCCTTTTTTTCTGGGCATTCCTGTTCTTCCTCCCTATTATATTGCTGATGTATTTTACTTTGTCCTTCTCTATCTTCTTTTATACCCATAGTACTTTTTCCTCATTTTCTTTTCCAACTTTTGCAATATATAAGTGCTGTAACTAATTTTATTCATTTCCCTCTTCTGACTTCACTCTACCTGCTTTCAGTACTAGCCGTATGTACTCATATCCTGTATCATCATTTTTCCCTGTATTCCCTCTTTAAAATCCCTTGCACCCACGTTCATCACATGCTACCTTTTTTCCTTGGCTCTGCAATTGCTCTGTACTGTACTTTAAATATTATGCCCATCAGAAACTTTCCCTTTATATCATCCAGTTATAAGGCACTGTTAGTATGTTGGGATTTTCCAGTTGTAGGAATTCTATGCATCCACAAACACGCATAGATTGCTTGACGTAGTTAGCCATATACCTACCCAGGCAAAAAGTTTACAAATTGGATTCCTATTGAATATTATGTATATAGCATTGTACTTATAAACTTTACATTTATTTATAGAAAGTGATTCAAAATAGGTGAAATTTGCTGCACGAAGAACACACTGCCCCATAGAACTTACAATATAAAACATGTCTCAATAAATACAATAGAAATAGAATACACATTTGTCTTGCTGTTTCCTTGTACTTCCCCGTCCATCTGCCTGTATCCATCTGATGTCACTTATCTTATACATCAACTGTAATATATTTTGGGCAGAGGCCAAATTTCTTTTCTGTATTTCTACAGTGCCTAGTACAAAAGGGTCCTGGGTTCATGACTAGGACTCCTACGCACTATGATAATACTACTAATAATAAAACAGTAACAAACAGAAAGTGGATTATGATCTTAATACTTATTACGTTTCATGGAATAAAATCGGCATTCAGAAGCTTTTATGAAGGAAGGTAGGTAGGGAGGTTGGTTTGTATTAACTGAGTGTCTGCTCTAGAAATGAATAGAAACACAAGAGGTACATTAGTAGCACAGCAACTTGAATTCCTCTTGGGAAACCATATAAGCTTTTAATTTAGTGTGCCAAATTCATTCCTGGCATATTGATACTGAGATTAATGGGGTTGCATCAGGATGATTTGCCCCAAAATGAGTAAGAACATAGCCTCAAAAAAAATCCATTTTGATAAGGGTGTTTGTTGAAGGGTGTTTTTTCCCTTAAATCCAGAAATGTACAAGAGAGTCCTCCAATAACTCAATTTTCTCTATCACAAATGGAGTCAGATAGATTCATAACTTTTGAAGATAATACTGTATATAAGAAATCTCCCGGAAACACACTCTGCCCTTTTTTCTTGCAAGCAGATTAAGAATTTGTGAACTTTTAACCAACCAAGGGCAAAGGGCACTTGTGTAATGTGGATAAATTCTGCACTGTGAAGCCAAAACAGAATGCACACTCCAAATGACGGTAGTTCAAGCAGATTTGCATGAATTTTACACTGTATAGATCAGTGGTCACCAACCAGTAGAAGTGATCGACTAGTTGATCCTGGAGCCTCTACCAATCAATTGTGATCTCCGGCCAGGAAAAGTCCTGCGGCGCACTGAGGCTAAGGCAGGCTCCCTACCATCCCTGACCCCATGCCACTCCAAGAAGTGGCCAGAACACCTCTGCAGTTCCTGGGGGGAAAAGCAGGTTGAGGTCACCGTGTCCAGCTGCTACCTGCATGTACCACCCCCACAGGGCCCATTGGCTGGAAACAGGGAACTGCGGCCAACGGGAGCTGCGGGGGCGGTGCTTGCAGACAGAAGCAGCATGCGGAGCCACGTGCACTCCCTGCTCTCAGGGGCTGCAGGGGCATGCCAGACGATTAAACTCCACTGCTGGCAGAGTCCAGGACTCTGCTGCCATCCAGGTACAGCAGCTGGAAGGGACCCCGGGCGCAGCGCCAGCAGCAGAGTTCCCAGTTGTGGGGCCGGCAGCCAGGACCCCGGCCGCAGCAGGGATTGGTGGCGGGCAGCAGAGTCCCTGGATGCAGGGTCCAGTGACCAGATCCTGAGCCCTACATAAAATGCAGCACCCCGACACCCTAAGTTCCCCAGTTAAGCATTTAACTATGTAACCGATAAAATTTTAATCAGTTGCATGGCTACTTATTTTAACCACTAATTATATCCCTAATTTAGACTACACATAAATATAAGGCAAATATGGGGCATAAGATGGACTATAGTCCTAAAAACACAGTGATTAAGTGGTTATCTGCATTTCACAACTGGACAGATTTTCAGAAAATAAATTTCAATGACTAAAATATTTCATAATACGGTTGTCATATTTTAGACATTTTTCACAGATGAAAAAAACATTTTATAATGGTAATCCACAATACACTTCTGTGGAGATATAACAGGCAAGTAGCCTACCTACTTAGAACCCCATTTTTACAAGAAGACTGTCACACAAATATAGAGATTGGTTTTATAAGTCACAAGTTAAAACATACTTTGGACTAAAATGGGACATACAACTGGAAATCTAGAAATAGGTCCAACTTACAAAGTGTGGTTGAAAATAGTTTAGTAATTTAGTTACAAATTAATTTAGGAGAAGTAAATTAAGTATTTTGGCCTATTTCTAATCACCTTCACCATGATTCATACAGGAATTTGCCATCTGATAATGGCTAGGCAGGTGGGCAGCAGGGATTATGGCTATCTGTTTTAGGGTTTAGTATCAGAGGGGTAGCCGTGTTAGTCTGGATCTGCAAAAGTAACGAAGAGTTTTGTAGCACCTTATAGACTAACAGATTTTAGGGATCATGAGCTTTCATGGGCTAAGACCCACTTCATTAGATGAATGTTGTGGAAATCTCCAGACCTGACAGTGTTGAATTTGCAGATGAATCTGCATCTGCAATTTGATCTGCAAATTCGACAGCATCAGGTCTGGACTCAATATTGACTGTGAATGGCTCGCCAATTACAAAAGCAGTTTCTCCTCTCTGGGTGTTCACACCTCCAGATCACCTGCTGGAAGTGGGCTTCACCCCCTCTGATTGAATTTACCCTGCTTTCTTGCCTGCTATTCATACCTGCCTCTGGAGATTTCCACAACATTCATCTGATGAAGTGGGTCTTAGCCCATGAAAGCTCATGATCCCTAAAATCTGTTAGTCTATAAGGTGTTTTAGGGTTGTTTTTATATATGCATAATTAAGCAAAAAAAACATAACACTGAGCCAAGGCCTAGATACTAAAATGAACATCATGTAGGCCGATCCCTGTGCATGCAGGATTAGGGCAAAATTGTACACACCGCTAGTTTATGTAGCCACATTCCTATAACTCATCTTCCAGTCAGTAAATCCACTAGATGAATTTTGTCTTAATATACACTCTAATACTGGAAACCCTTATACACAAGTAATTTCACTGAGAGATACTCAGCAGGTCTGAAGTAATTTTCACAATGTTACATAAAATCTAAAATTGAACTTTTTGCTTTCAGGTTTACACTTACCACATATCCTGCATGGAACTCACACAATTGATGGCAGTGTCTCGCTTCTCAAGTAACATTTCAACTCTTTTTTAATGAGTGTAAGTGAGGAGATTCTATCCCATAAATTACTTATTAGCACTGGGGAAGCCGTACAAGTCTAGAAGCCTGTAGGTCATGAATCCTAGTTTCACTTTTTCCACAAATCACCATTAATATTTTTGCAGTTCCAAACCCATACTACTGAGCAAAGTCTATACTCCTACCTGGGAACAGAAACCTAAATCTCTAATGTAACAGATCCAGATCACTTCCATTAACTTCACTGCCTTTCAGAAGAAATTAACCAAATCTATCTGTTTGGCTATGTTGGCCGCCACCACAGAGCTAACCATTAGACCACACTCCCCGTTCACAGACTGGAAGAGAATCCACGAATTCTGGCACTCAACACTCCACTGGTCTCTCACAAACAGTTCAGAAACCCACTGGCAAAAGGTGAATCAAGGGGTTGGTCCACGTAGAAAGTAACAGCCAACTTCTGCTACCAGTTAATTACTCCTAAAGTTCAAATGATAAGAAACCTGTGCTGTGGCTCTAAAGGGCATTAGCTGAAACCCTGTTGATGACCCAGGAGAAGAATAAATAGTATGTGATCATGCAGCAAAAGATTATTACAAACACAAAAAGGCAGAATTACGATTTCATATGTTATCTTCCATCTGTTTTTTTTCTAACTTGAGTACTTAAAATAACAAAGTTGCAAAGTTAAGTTTTGTTGGTTGTGTGTGTGTGCATTACACACACACATTTATTGGGGCACTAGATGCTTCATGGTATTGCTCACCAGACAGAGAGTTTTTCACCTGCAGGTGAGCAGTTTGAATCCACCACAGCTCAGCAGGGATTAAAAACTGTTCCCAATTTATGGAAGTTTGGTGGTCCCTCTATTAGGAGGGGAGTTAGCTACATCTTAGTTCCATCTCAACTATCAGAAATTCACTACCATACTTATCACTAATTAGAAAACTCCACAGAGATGCCAAGAACTATATAGGCCATGGAGAATGAACTATCCCTCATGGCCATAAAGAAAGTCATCTTTCTCCACAGACAGGGTTGAGCACACTGCAGGATATTGAGTATGAGACACTTGCCTGAATGTTGTCCTGTAGATAAAGAGAACTTCATTTTCCAGCCTTGTCAGTCCAATAGCTTTCACCAACACTAAATCAAACAGGATTTTATATTAAGTCAAAGCTTGTGGTTATGTTAAAATAATTTGCACATGTAAACTCACTCATTAAATAACGTGTATAAATTGCCACACGGAACTGCACTGACTTGGCTGCTATGTTACTTCCAAACTGACAATGTAATTTGTGAAAGCAGAGTATGCTTTTCTTGCAAATGTAAATATACAAGAGCCTTAATCTTGCTAGAAAAAAACGGGTTTGAATAAATCCTTTCAAAATGAGTGCATTGAAAAAAAGGTTTTAGCATTTCAGGTCATATCAGTGATTGTTGCTATGCACTGAACATATTCGTGCAAGATCAAATTTAAAATACTTGTTATAACCAAATGTTGTATATGTTCAAAAATAATTTATCAAAAGTATGCTGGAGAGATGTCCAGCTGCTGTCAAACATCTGCTGCTGTCAAAGCTGCAATTCTTAAATGGGAATAAAAAAATATTCTGAGGTGTGTTGGAAAACACACTATTAGGATTTTGTATCACCGAGTTTCATAGTCTAATTGTCCATATTTTATTTTGCTCCTTCATTCTAATACTTTTAAAAACTACACTGACAGCTTCAAAAATAATCTAAAAAGTTTATATTTATAGAGACTTCCAAAATGTCAAGGAAGCAAAATAAATTTTGTTAGTGTGTACAGTTAAGGTCAAAGGTAAAATAACCCAGACTGACCATTTTCTAAGGAGATTCCCTCTCATTATTATTATTATTTCTGATTCAGCTATATATAATTATATTTAGCAGAAAACATATCCAAGAATATGAGGTTAATATTTGATGCAACCTACAATTGTGATTATACCATAAAAAGCAATAATGACATTTTTGTTTTATAAACCCAAATCATATATTAAAGAGCATACCTTTTACAACTATCTTATTGATGGAATGGAAGTAATAAAATTTAGAAATCTTGTGAATCAAAAGTACCTCAGTACATGGAATCCAAGATACATTTATGTCTGACAGCATGCAAATCATTACCCACACAAGTAACTTCATTGACTTTAATGAAACTACTCAAGTGAGTAAAGCTTTATATTCTTGTCTGTTGTAGGGCTAAACTCCAGACAGATCTCTTCTTATTCTAACCAAAATATATTTGCATGTCTAGATTTAAAACTACCAAAAACTCTCTACCACACTAAGTTTACCTAGCCACCAAATTGAACTAACCCTTCACAAAACCCAATTAAGTTATAAAGATCTGGAAGAATATTCAAGTATGAAAAATACTTCAGATATATTCAGCTATATAAGAAGATTCCAGAATTGTCAGGTTGTGTGTCACTCTGAAGCCTAAAATATCTGTTGAGTCAGAGTGAAGCAACTGAAACAGCTACAAGCATGGTTAAGAATTTTTTGTGTTCAAGGTATCTACCGACTGTCATCACTGGGATTCTCTGTCTGTTACCATCCAGTTTTTAAGCGCTCAGACATCTGACTTTGCATATTATGCCCATGTGAAGTATAGCTACAGAAAGGCATGTATCTATGCCATTCCAAGAGTACTAGACCATTGTGATATCAGAGGAAACAACTAATCAACACCCTTACAACAGTTTCATTGGTTGTACAAGAAAGACTGCACAGACGGCAAGATTACTTAGCCCAACTGCCACATTGCCTAAAACAACTCTGGAAATCTCTCATTTTGTTATGGATTTAAAATGGAATCGTAATTCTGAGACCTACATTCCATCTAATTATCAATATGGCAGCTTCCTATCCAATTATTTTAAAATGGTATTTAACATTACTTTTTGAAACTACTGCTGAGTTTTCTTCTGAATTTAGAGAACATTTATATCTTGTAAACAATTTCTATTTTTATAAATACATGAAAATTAAGAAACTAGTTTTCTATATCAAGTATCAGAGGGGTAGCCGTGTTCGTTGCTTTTGCAGATCCAGACTAAGTCCTGTGGCACCTTATAGACTAACAGATACATTGGAGCATTAGCTTTTGTGAATACCCACTTCAGATGCATGCCATAGTTTTCTATATCAGTTGCAAAATTTAAAAAAACGGAGAAAGTTACTGTCTTTGACTTTTACTATTATAAAGGGTAAAAAAAATCCACAATATTTCAAATAGTACATTTTCTTTATATCCTCGACAAAGCCTACAAGCAAGTGCGGCAAAATTTGTCTCAATCCACCACCCCTCACAGGTCTACAATAAAGTTACACTGTAAATCTTGGAGATTCCTAAAGTGGTTGCTTATGGCACAGATTCACCTTTCCCTCTGAAGCAACCGGCATTGGCCCTCTCCACTCTAGTTACCACTTCATCACCAGCATAATTAATGTATTTCCCCTTACAACTTATCTGTGAGGTAGGGAAATACTATTATCCCTATTTTGCAGATAGGGTACTGAGGAAGACAGTGACTCAGTGACTTGCCCAAAAAACAAAGGATGTCTGTGGCAGAGCAAGAATTAAATACAGTCTCCAGATTTGCAGTTCAAAACCTTAACCACAAGACCATTGAACCTTAACTGTCATGAAATGAAGTCTGCATGTGTTTATTTCTTAGCTTTTGTTATATGGCAGGGTTTCTCAAACTGGGGGTCGCGACCCCCCTGGGGGTTGCCGAGTGCTTCCAGGGGGGTCGCGAGCTCCTGTCACTGCTTAAAAGCCGTCAAATGAATTACTTCCGCATTCAGCTGCTTTTCGGCGGACATGCCGAGCTATTTTGGGAGCGCTCGGCATGTCCACCGAAAAGCCGCCGAATGCAGCAGTAATTTATTCAGCAGCTTTTCGGCAGACATACAAGGGTCTGCCGCGGCAGCCAAGGAAGGAAAAATGAGTCGCGGTTCTCAAAAGTTTGAAAACCATCGTTATACAGGGATGGTGTACTTAGGGGGCAGGTCCTCGAAGTGAAGGAGAAGAGAGGAAGAAATAACAAATGCAAAACAAAAAATGCAAGTATGTGTGTTATGGGTGTTTTGCAGCATTGCTCAAACAGACCAGCGTTACATTTGCATGGATGTTTTCCTGTATTTTGGTTTTCATAACATAATTAACAGATAATAGTTCTTTTAAATTACAAATATCAAAGGAGATGTTTCTAGTGAGGTTATGCAGGGATCAGAAATATTGCATAGTGTCTGGCCTAGAACTATCAGTGATCTAGAAGTGAAAAGAAAACAACAGCTCATAAAATCTGCAGATGACACAAAGATTGATGAATTGATAAATAATGAAAACAGAGTGAACTAGATTGCTTGATAAACTGGACTCATTTAAACAAACTGCACTTTGATACCGCTAGATGAGAGCTCAGACATCTAGAGTTAAGGTTGACCAATGACAACTCATGTCCTTCCAGAATGTCTAGTTCAGCAGACCTCCAACTTCTGAAAACCAGGAAATACAGAGTTAATGTGAACACCTACGCAATCTTAATTCTGCACCTCTGGAGCTGGCAAGAGCTATGGGGATTTATCTGCATGCAATCCAGTTGCATTCAGTGTGCTAGGTAGTGCAGCTGTACTGAGTAGTGGTGGCAGTAAGTGAGGCAGTCCGGTAGAGATGTGCTTGTGATGAGAGATACGGGACTGAGTCACCCATGTGTGATCAAAGTAAAGAGGTGCATATGCACCCTGAAATTCCAGTCTATATAATTTCAATACAGAATTGTGTAGGCTGAGACAATAGCTGGGCACTGACAATATGTATAATCATGCAGATTTTAAAGCACTTAGACCTTAATTATAGCAGACCTAGTAGCCTGATTTAATGTCTTATGTAACTAAAGACTATATTTTAATGCATCCCCACAAGGAGGCAGAACTGTCATTGAACACACTACCTTATTTCTGGCATTTTCTCACTTTCGAGACCTTAACTTTGCAACCTAAATACTTTTCTATTCATGCAATATTTTGTATGTAATTTCCTAAGGAGATGATGGGGATTTTGTTTGTGTTCTTTGTTTTTTGTTAAAGAAAAACAACAAACAGATTACATGATGTTCAACAGTAACAAACTCCATGCAACACCACCAATGCAAAACAGCCTTTTCCCACTTGAGCTACAGGACTGTCTACAATTTATCTGGCAGCACGTCATAGCCAACTCCTCTTCTTCAGCAGTTAAGGTTTGACCCTGGCACTGAGTATTGAGAATATTTGCAAGAAAATGAGCCAGACATAGTGCTTGTCCCATTTCTTTATTTAATGCTTGGAATTAAACTGTGTCATTGCATATTTGTCTTTTTAAGATGTCACTCAGTTCCTTCTAAATTACAACAGCGTCAGCAATAAAACAGCTATTTCCCTGCATTTTGTTCCAGGCTACAGAAATAGGCTTCAGGTTACTCAGCAAGTGTTCAATATTTCTCTTAAGCCCAACGTTGAAAACTTTGGATGTGACAGTGCCATCTATTTTTTCATGGTTTTGTTCACAAGCTGTAATCAGATTAGATCAGTTCTTGATATAGTGCTCAGAACAGTCCACTACTGAGTTTCATTACACGTCTTTGGAAGAGTTACCTTGGTTCCTCCAACTTTTTTCAGAGCAGCTGCTGCAAAGTGGTTGTTACAGAAATATTTTGCAATTTCAACAACATTAGCCTTTATTTCTGGAACACTGAAGTCTGAGTCAGAGATGCACAAATGAGCACTGCAACCATATGTTATTAGCTTGAGACTGTCTTCACTCTCTTCTTGGATACATTAGCAGCATTGTTTGTGACGTAGCGCGTACTAGACATTTGAATTTTTTTCAGTTTGTTGTAGCTTTTACTGCTACTTCTTGTAAGTATTCTGCTGTGTGTGCATTTCCTGATGTATCAATTGTTTCTGTAAGGAAGACATTCCCTTCTTCTGTTGTCACATAAGCACATATAACAGGAACATTGTGGACATTACTCCACCCATCAAGACTCAAGTTAATAATTTTACCCTCTAGACCTTTTGAACACTGCTCAATTTCTCTTTCATACACTTTATCCAGCAATTTGCCTGCAATCTCTCTCTGTTGGGTGGATTGTATCCTGGTCTTAATGAATGAACCATGCTAATGAAGTGTGGATTCTCAATCATAGGGAAAGGAGCAACTGTGGTATAAAAAAAAAAAATGGGCAATTTTTTCATCAGTTACCTCTTTTTGTTATCCGCTGGTTCTGATCACAAACTTATCTATGGTTGTTCCTGGATAATGGAGTTGTTTTTTTCTTTTTGCTACAGGTGATATACTGTGGCAATGTGACATACATAATATGACTGAAACACTATCATTGGCAGATAACTCTGAAACTCTAGAAAATTGATGATGATCTTGAAGGTGGATAGTTTTCAAAATCCTGTATGTTGAGGATGGATTCTCCTAAACAAAATAAGTCAATGCAATTATTTAATTATTATTATTGCCATACTACTTCATTAGTATTAATCATTGCATTCCCTGGCACTCAATACTACTTTAAGGGTGAACTTGTAAAAGGAAGATCTGCCTATTTCAGCTATTTATTTTTTTATCACAACTGCATCTAAAATGATAGTACCATAGGGTAACAACGATATTTTTTGCTCAAATGAGAATTCAAGAATAGTCCAGAAGGAAGACAGGCAGTCCTTAAGAAAGAAGTATGAAATAAAAAAGTTTACATGCTCAGACATTTCTTTCATCATCTACAACGCAGCTTCCTCCTGAAAAGGAACACTTCTCATGATGTTGTTTTATCTGGGCGACCAGGCCTTGCACTTCTTTGTTGAACTGTTTACATTTAGCATGCATGCCTATCTTACCCACAGGTGAAAGAACATCATTAAAATATTCCCAAACTGGGTTTCTTTTATGCCCTGCTGCTATTAGAGGTTTGCCCTTCTAACAAGAGAATGGTATGGTAGATCTCAAATCAATGAAGATTACCCTCAGAAAGACCTCAATACTTTTGGAATATGCCACTCAAACAGTTTCAATTTTGTTTCTACTGCCAGTCTCTCCCTTCTCACATTTATCTCCAGACTTCTTCTCCTTGTCCAGATCTACTCCTCTGCCAACAATCTTCTATTCAATGAACTTTTGGAAGCTTTGCATTTTTAGAGAAAGGTAAGGTAATTTCTGTGTACACAAATTTGCAGAGGGACAATAGGATTGAGGTCTGTAATTTCTCACCTCTATATATTAATTCATTTAAATACATTTTTGCTTTTAATAAGCATGTTATCTCTGCAGACACAAATCCAGTTTGAGAACTGCAAAACTAAGCATCTCTAAGCCTCTAAACATTACATGACTATATTGTCTCATATTGTAGAATTACACTTTATAATTCCTATTCCATGATGAGATATCTTTGAGCTATAAGGTATATTAAAATTATCTTTAAATAATGTTTTTTCAGGGGAAAAACCTATCAATAAAATCCAAATTTAAATTTAAAAAAAAAAAAATCGGATTTTTTTTAAATCATTGATTTTTACCTACCCTGAATACATTGACCTCTGACAGCCACAACTGATATATGTATAGCTACAATAGACATCAATTTTATTTTCACTTGTTTATTAAGGGTTTCCAAATTTGCTGATGTTAAGAAATATTTACTATTACGTTCTTTAGATATTTTGTTAGGTGGTGTTTTCGTTACTGAATAAAACTCTTTTAATTAGTTTACAACACATTGTGTGCAATGTCTGTGAGCAGTGAAAGTAGAGGTCTTGTACACTCACAACACGTAGGGTCAGTGACAAAGTGTAACAATGTACTCCTAGCACCACAAAAATTAATAGCGCATTGACAGTGTTTTAGTCATATATGTACCACGCACCACACAATTCCTAACAGGCCCCCAAAACAGCAGGGCTAGGTACAGCACAGTATACCACAATGCACTACTGTGGCTCCCTATTAAAGTGTTCTTTCAAAACCTCCCTGAGCCATATAGCTAGACAGCAGCTCCACCTCCATCCTCTGCCCCTCCAGCAAGTTTTCCACTTTTGTGTCACAAATATCAGACAGCTATAACAGGCAGCTATAACCACTGGGATATTTTTCGCATTGAGATCCAATCTAGTGAGTAAACACCATCAGTGCTCTTTCAATTTACCAAAAGCACATTGAACTGTCATCCTGCAGCTGCTGAGCTTGTAACTGCATCTTTCCTTCTTGCTTTTGAGGTGGCCTGACAGCTTCATGAGCTGAGGAATAAAGGGTAGGCTGGATCCCCCATGATCATGATTAACATTTCAACATCACCAGTGGTAATCTGTCAGTGAGGAAAGAAGGTCGCTTTTTACATATTTCTGACCAGTCCTGTATTCTTAAAGATAGGTGTGTCATGCACCTTCTCTGACTAGCCAACCCTAATTGCAGTGAAGTGTCCCCGATGATCCATCAGCACTTCCATAACCATGGGAAAATAGCCCTTTCTGTTGATATACTCTGTGTCAAGGTAATGGGGCTAAAATAGGGATGTGTGTGCCATCTATTGCACCTCCAGAGTTTGGAAAACCCATAGCTGCAAAAGCCATCCACTATGTCCTGCAGATTGCCAACAATCACAGTCCTGCTACTGCAGCATATTCAAGGATTCCGATATGCAGCCATAATAGAAAGTATTTGGCAGCAATATCTGTAGTTAGGTTGCTTACTCCCCTTATATTCTCTGTGTCTCAGAGTTCAATACTCAGTCCCTCTCCCTCTTAGCTCTCCAAACTTTATTTCCTATCTTCAACCTATCCAAAGCGTACAGCAAACATAACCTTCCTGCTCTGAGCACTCCACTACCACTCCAAGAATCCTTGTACTACTTAAAATCAAGTGTTTTGTACTCGCCTACAAATTCCAACAGAATCTTACCCCACTTATCTATCCGCTCTCATTTTTCCTTACTCAACCTCCCCTCCATGCGCTACCAAGTTCTTTTGCCTTACTGCTCCCCATATCCTATTCCCACTCAGCTGCACATCGCTGTATCATGCTGCTCCTATACCTGGAACAACCACCCTGTTCCCACCCACCACCACCAATGCTTTTCTTTTTACAAGCAATATCAAAGTGGCAATGATTCTGTAAGCCACAGCATCTGTTGTTTCTAATGTAGGTTGGCAGACATAACAATAGTCCTACTGTATATTTTGAGATATAGAAACCAGAAATGGTGCATCTTGTTTGATAAAATTTTTCAGCATCATAAATTATGTTGTCTACATTTAGCAACAAAGGATACAATAGGGAGAGAAATCAAACAAATCACTTCTGGAGAAACCATCAATCTAGTTTGCTGTCTCATTGACATTAAACCACCCTCTATTATATGTCCTCCTTTCAGGGTTCCACATTGTGTAGATAAGCTCATTTCCCTTCCAATTAATCATTAATTATTCATTAGAAACTAACCATTTGTAAAAGTCATTCAGCTGCAATTTTTATCAGACACTTCAGACAAGTTACTGTGGGCGTTTGCACCTCCTCTTCCATTTATGCTTTGTTCTTTTCAGTCTTTGCCTGACTAAGTCTATTAGGTCTGTAGACAAAACATCCTTACTTTTCTCTATCTTTAAGCTGTTTCTCTATGCTTTGCCCTGCTTTTCTTTTGCATTTGCATAGTAGCACTAGCATGGAGATAAAACAACAGTACTGTTGAGAATTAAATCTGCAGAGATTTAATGTCACAATTATAAAACTGAAAAATTGATAAGAAAATGTTTTTGGAAGAGCAGTAATGCATTATTGGTGGTTAGGGTGTTCATATCTATTTGACATTCGTTTCTTATTGGCAGCTCCCTCAGTAACCTTTAAGTACTGCCTCTCATTAACAGGGATAATTTACTTCTCTTTTTATGGGCCACCTAGCCCCCATAACACCACATCTCTCTCTTCTAGCACAATCTCTCCTCTCATTACAGACTTTTATCAAGATGAGCGAAATAAGAAAAAGCAAATGAGTTCTACAGAAGGTAAAAAATGCCTTAAGAGAGGTTCTTTCATGAAGATATACAGATATAGATATTTCCCTGCAACAAAGAGTAATCCTCTCCTCTTGCTTGCTCCATCTGTGACCTTTAGAGAGATTTACCAAAGCAAAAGAAGAAGTTTAATTAGAAGAAAGGGCAGCTGAAAGGACAGATACCAGGCAGAAAGCTTTTAATCTTTGTTGTACAGTATGGGAATTTCTGAAAGCTGTATGAAGTCCAGGAGACTGCCTCATGAATTTTGGACATCAGGGCTTATCACTTTAGCACATACTGGCTCTTATGAGACTAAAGTGGAGAAAAGGTATCTTCTCTAAAATACGTATGTTCTATGTGATGCTCTATATAAAGATAAAGAAACATACTATGAAGCAAGTCCCAACTTGATTGTCAGAAGAAAACAAAAAGTTCACCTTCCTGAAATCTTTTGCTCTATCAAAACATTAGTAGTCTTCAATATTCACACACACTCAGCCTGACCCTGGAGTTTTTAATTGTGTGAGACATCCCACTAACTTCAAGGGGAAAAGATTATTTTCTCCTCCCCTATTTTAAAAAAGTGCCTGTAGCAGGTAAACTTAAATAGGACTAGTAATATGAATACGAACTGAAGGATGGGGTCCACTATAATGAATAGGTTCTAGCGTGATGGAACCTCAAAGTTACGAACACCAGAATTACAAGCTGACTGAACCACACACCTTATTAGAACTGGAAGTACACAATCAACCAGCAGCAGGACCAAACAACCAAAAAAACCCAATACAATACAGTAATGTGTTAAATGTAAAGTACTAAAAAAAATGGGAAAGTTAAAAACCAACCTCTTAAAGTAAAGAAACTATTTCTGTGTTTGTTTCATTTAAATTAAATGAAAAGCAGCATTTTTCTCTTCTGTATAGTAAAGTTTCAAAAATATATTAAATCAATGTTCAGCTATAATCTTTGGAAAGAACAATCATAACTTTTTGTTCAGTTATGAACTTTTCAGAGTTATGAACAACCTCCATTCCCAAGGTGTTTGTAACTATGAGGTTCTATTGTACTTTCAACTTTTCTCCCAAGAAGAATCACTGCAGCTACAGAAAACATGACCTGAAATGACTGAAAAATAAGTTACTGGCAAGCTAGGTCAGTTCCCAAATCTGTTTAAACTTTAAAGCTCTAGAGGACAATCTAGATGGTTCCCATTTATCTTGGGAATTTGTAAAACACACATCACTATATCTGGCTCAATATATTCTAGAGGAATATTTGCAATACTATTGTTAAGGTGGTGTAAACAATTTTACTATACATGATAATATCTCCAGTGTTTATAAAACAGCTATACCACTATTCTTACATTAGATGTGGCATATCAAGAATCAGCAAGCCAGCATTTTAGTTCAGTGGTTTTTCAACTATTCAAACACAAACAAGTTTAAAAAGTACCTCTGCTTTTAAAAAGAAGTTTGGTAACTTGATTTAGTTAAAAAAAAATTAAACAACATGTATTTACCTTTGAGTGGCTACTTCACACATGCTTTTTAAGACCACAATTCCATCCAGCTCCCCCGTTTATTTCAGCATTGTATTCAAAACTGCACTTTGCAAGATCGACTTCATTACAAAGCTTTTTCCACCAAAAAAAACCCCTAAAAATGGCTCAGCATCATTTCCCTGAAGTCAAAAACTAAAAATATAATTAAAATACTTTTACAATCCACACACACTGAACTTCGGATAAAATGGGGGAAAGGTAGAGAATACATTATTTAAATAAGCTTATTGGTGCTGTGATATATTAGTATCGAATGTACTAAAAATACCTTGATAAAATACCATTTTGCATTGCTAGCTGTCCACAGAAGGTCTCACAATCCTATACTATCGAAGTTGTTGCACAATTAGGCCCTGATCCTGCAACTGACTCTGTATGAAAAGCCTCTTCAAAGACATCAACAGGGCATCGCTCATGTGTAGGATGCTGCCCACATAGATCCATTTGAGGATGAGAGCATCAAGCTGTAACTTTCTTTACAGACCACAGTTCTAATAACTGTACTACTTTGTATTCATTTTTAATCCATCTCTTAGGGGCCATTTATTTTTTGCACTCTTGCTAAAGATTGCTGTGAAGGAGAAGGTAAAAGAGAGCATAATATCATTTTAGTTTCAGTTACTTCCATGAGGTTCCATTGTTGCTATGAATTAATAGGGACAGGAATAAGTTGAAGAACACAAAGCAGCAGTAACCGAGTGGTACATCCCCAAAAGAGAATATGGGTAAAGCTACAATGTTCAGGCAATAAGAACAACCTTAAAGCAATGTAGCATGTTGGCAACATAAGAGAAGTAGCCCAGGGACAACTGTGACCCAGAATCTCACTCTCTCATACATGTGCAATCCTACTAGTTAAAAAAAGTCTGGCCACCCCAGGGTTAACGTGAATCTTTCTACAGCTATCCTCCAGGGAAAGGCAGGAATAGAAGCAGAATTGCAGTAACCTTGAGGCAAGGTTCTCACACACTCCACTGAATTTACTGATTTCACTGGCAAGGTTCTGTTATTGAAGTCTACCAACAGCAACACTGAAGGCTCATTCTTATACCAGGTGGCATTTTTAAAGCAATAAATAAGACAGACACACATACAAATGCAAAGGAATACCATACATAAAAGTGGAGGGAAAACAGGGAGCCCCTCATTCCATAAGACAGATTTATGCACGCATGAATTACTTTGCTGTTTTAAAAACGGTCAGAAATATTCATTCCAGCATTTGTCATGGGGTCCTAAATCAACAATGAACCACTTGCCACAAAATTTTTCTTTTACAGTCAATGAAAACCTTTTGAGGACTACTAAAGAACTACATGATGTAATTATGTAGGGCTGACAAGCAATAATACTGTTCCCATCACTCATTTACTTTTGTGAGGAAATAGGAAATGGAAGCAATCTCACACTAGCAGTCCATTTACACAGAACTATGAACGCACTTAATTCCCATGATGAAAAATAAAACTGATTTTTAGTCCAGTTAGAATATTCTGCGATAAAGAATTCTGAACCACCAGAATATAACTTCTGCAAACTGTTTTACAAACTTAGTTTTCTGTTCCCTTAGCATGACTACTGACGAAATCCCATGTGTCTTTCATGACTAGTTCCATGGACTTCACTGGGGATGACCACACATGAATAAGATTTCCCTGGTCCTTGTACAGGTAATATTCTCCTGAGTTTTTCCAGTGTAAGGATTGCAGCTACAGTCCCTAAGAATCCAACTGAAGATGAACATTCAAATTTTGGTCTGTTGCACACTTTGGAAAACACCACAAAATGAGATGAGAAATATATTCCCACATTGCTTCAAAACATAAACACACTTACCTATACACTATTTTAAATGGTCAACTATCACCTATTTCTGGTCAACTATCACCTATTTCTGAATAACTAAGGCAGCCATGCACACAAATGCTGAATATGATCAGCATGAAAGAGAAATGTTAGGCTACCTACCCCACCTGCTGTTCATGACTAATGCTGTTTTCTTGGTAGTCAGAATGTTGTATTTTAATCACAGAGTATCAGGGCTGGAGGGAACCTCAGGAGGTCATCTAATCTAATCCTCTGCTCAAAGCAGGACCAATCCCCAACTAAATCATCCCAGCCAAGACTCTGTCAAGCCTGACTTTAAAAACCTCCAAAGAAGGAGATTCCACCACCTCCCTAGGTAACCCATTCCAGTGCTTCACCACCCTTTGGTGAATTTTTTTTCCCCCTAATATGCAGCCTAAACCTTTTCCCCTGCAACTTGAGACCAACTTAAGGTGAGCAGTACAGAAAAATGGTATAATGACAAATTCTCTGACCTTTAATTCTATTCTCTCTCAACTTATACTAATTTTTTATAATGAAATGTGCTGCTAAGTTCTTGTAAGAAGTCTTGGAATAAAGTTCTCTTAAAAACTTAAAAGTATTACTATATCAATGTACAGTTTCTTCCAAATAATGCCCCCCTTTACAATATAAACTAAACAGTGTTAATGGTTTACATAAAATCCTTTAAAATAATTTACCCTCTTTTAGAGTTAAAAATACATGCAACTTAAATGAGAATACCTTTAAAAGTTCACAGAAGTTCAGGATGACCTCTAAGCATACTTGCTTACAAATTAAAGAAACTACCAGACACACCCAGGAGAAAGAGAGAGAGAAAACTGATCAGAACAGAAGAAAGATAGTAGAAGTGCAAAAACAGAACCAAAGATGAAAAAGAGGGCGGGGAGGAATAACCTTTCCTACTTGGATTAGAAAAATACACTATGATAGACTTACAATATTAATAAATTATTACAGAACTGCTGTATGTTAACATGGTTATTGGGATGTTCACTGTTTGCTTATATTGGGTTAAAGGTTGGAAAATAAGCAGAATGAGAAAACAATGGCTTAAGATAAGACACCCACGGTAAACACTTGAGGGCTGTTACAGGACAATGGCAAAGCCATTGACTCTGAGGAGACTGGCTCAACTTCCTATGCAGCCTACCAAATTGGTGTGGACAAGCAGGGAGAAAAACAGGCACAGCAAGGACAAGACATCTCTGGCTGGATAAAGAGGGGTTCTCTTTCTGGGGGGAGGCTCTTTTGGGGGAGGCCATTCAGACTGACAGAGGAAAGAACTTACACCTGCTTAGATTAGCATCCCTTGAAAATAAGTCTATAAGTAAGATAGATGTGTATGTAGAATGCTGTTTTAAAATCCTTTATCTCTAAACGCTTTGTTCCAACTGTTAACATATAACAAAACTTTGCTTTTAAGAAGATTGGTCGGTCACTATATGACTGGTCATAGGCTCCCAAAGGAAAGAACCATAGGTGCCAAAGCTAAGTAGACTCGTTTACTAAGCATATCTGTAGCCAATGGCCCAATGTAAAGGCACAAGGCCTGACACCTGAAGGAGTGCATTTGGAGACACCTAGCAAGGGAACAATGGTACAGTTAGCCCTGTAACTGTGACAGAGTAGCCATCTGATTAACTGCAATGCTGCAGTCAGAAATTAATATAAAAATTGATTTTATGACTTATAAATGCTTTAATTAATATTGAAGGGAACTATTCAATATTTCTTACTCGGGCACAACTTCCACTGACTTCATGTACGTATATTTTATATTCCTATTGAGAGTTTTTGCTGAATAGAAGCATCACTTAATACGGGCCCAATTCTGCAGTCCTACTTGCGTGAGCAGTCCTTTTGGCCATTACAAAGACTCTAAGGTAAAATGTACCATATGCCACCCTCCGCCTCCTAATTCACAATGACTGCAAGGTTAGTGAAGCAAAAGTATTGATCAAGCTACAAAAGGTTCAAGTCAAATTTTACTGACCAGACAGAATTTACTTTGGGCTGATAACATTAGATACTAATTTAGACCAGCTTTATATCTTGAAATAAAATACATAGAGATAATGAAGTTCCACTTTGAGACTGAAGTGAATTTGATGCCATCAAGAGGCTAACCACAGGAAAGAGAGTAAGAAAGCAAGCAACAGGTCTATCCATTCAGCTTCCACCATTCAGAACATAAAAAATGCACTCTGACTTCTCCCTAGCTGCCAGAAAAGGAAAATTAGAACATACCAGGTACTTCCAACTATACTGAAGCAGCAGTCTTCACAAAACATGTCTGATGTGCCACTCAGCAGTGAGAAAAAAGACACAGAAATTAGAGAGCACACAACATTATGTTACAAATGTAATGACCAAAAAAAAAAAAAAAGAGATTAGAAGGCAAGCCCTAAAGCTTTTTGATGCTGCCTGGGGAGCATCCAGTCAAGATAATCATCAAAAGGAAACCTTATATCATTTATTCTGGGTTTCAGAAAGGATTTGCTTTTTTCTGCATAGACAGGCTATGACTTAAAGGTAAAAGTAGAAAAACTTCATGGTAGAACATGGAATAAAATACAAAACCGTCTAGAATATTAAGATAAAGGTGTTATACAGGATAAAAATGGAGACAAACATGCTGAGTTGATAGAAAAACTAGTACTTGATGTACTATAATTTCTAATTTACAAATAGAAAGAAAAAAGTAACTGCAAATGTGTTCCATTTATTTTTAACAAAATTAGATGATTTAATAGAACAAGCAACATAGAATTATCCAATATAACCCACACTTGCAATGAAATATGACATTTGGCAAACCAACATCCCCAGAGTCTCTCTCTCTCCGATATAGCATGTTGTGGTAGACGACTGGGAACATTTAGTCTTCGGACCAATTAAAACAAAGTTCATCCTGGTCAAAGGTAACACCATTTGGTTGTCAGTCCCTTTTTTCCCCCCTCCCCAAGGAAAATGTCAGACATTAGTCACACTGTTCCTCAGGGTGTTCTAACCCAAGGGATTCTAGGCTCATTTTCTAAAAGAATGATACAGCAACTGTGTCAATTCCTTAATAAAGTGTCCAGATACTTCAGAGAGGTGCATTGGTAATACATAAATCAGATTTTAAAAAAAATAAATAAAAAAGAAAACAGACCAAAACACTTAAAAACACAAAAATGTTTGGAGATGTAAATCAGTAACACAAAATATATGTAGACATAAAATTAACATCCATTTGTATTTTCTCCTTTACTATCTTAGAGTTCAAGTTGCAAATTTTTCTTGCAAGTCTGTACAAAAAACACACGTCTCTGATAGCATTAAAGCTTCCAAGAGAAAAACAGAATCCTGAACTCCAGATCACAAAAGTTAAAATGTTTCTGTTCCAGTCTACACACACGAGACTACAACAGCATAGCTGTGTCACTCTAGCTATGTTGGCATAACCCTCCAATATGCAGAAGTGACAAAGAGTCCTGTGGCACCTTAAAGACTAACTAAAGTATTAGAGCATAAGCTTTCGCGGGCTAATACCCACTTCGTCGGATGCAAGCAGTGGAAGTATCCAGGGGCAGGGATAAATAAGAGGCAAGGGCCAGGTTGGAAATAACACGATTCCTCAAATATGGATGCAGTCTACACCAATGGAAGGGTTTTTTCCATCACTGTAGCAACACCACCTCCCTCAACAACAATAGCTAGAATGATGGAAGCATTCTTCCACCAACTTAACTGCATTTACACTTGGGGTTAAATTGGCACAGCTACAGCAGTCAGGCTTGTGGATTTTTCACACCCCTGACCAATGTAGCTAAGTCTAGACGAAGCCTCAGTTGCTTTGGGTACAGAGGTTTACTAGTAACTAAGACAAAACATCTGTTGTGGGTTAACCTACATTGAAACTTGATCTACATTTAAAAGTTATGTTGGCTTAGCTGTGTGTATCAGGGGTGTGAAAAAACCAACCCACTCCCTGGCATAGCTATGCCAATAGAAACCACAGTATAGATGCTGCTATGCTGACAGAAGACCGCTTCTGTTGATAGAGGTAAAATGGTTTGTGGAGGTGGTGTTCCCTTTCAGGAAAGTTAACTTTATAACTCATTAATTCATCTTATGACACAAATTAAAGTGCATTAAAACCCTGCATGGATGCGCTCATTCAGATGTAAAGTAACCTTTGTTTGCTGTAGGTTAATCCTGGAGGATTAAACCACAGCAAACTAAAGATTTTTTTTTTTTAAAGACAATAAAAATTTTTAAAAATCCCTCCTAATCCTGAATAACTCCATGTGTAGATATTCATTCCAGAATAAGGGTATGTGGCAGTGCTTTAACATGGCTGTGTAGTCACAGCTCCAGCGCTGGGAGAGCTCTGGGAGTCAGCTCTCTTCCAGCGCTGTAAAAAACTCACCCCCATGAGGGGAGTAGCTACCAGCACTGGTGCACTGTCTATACTGCCACTTTACAGCACCTAAACTTGCAGTGCTCAGAGGGCTGTTTTTTCACATCCCTGAGCGAGAAAGTTGTAGTGCTGTATGTGGCAGTGTAGACGAGGCCCAACTTTCAAGCGCTTAGGTCACTTCACTTCTGAAGTGGAGCATGCAGAGAGAGGTTTGTGCTTTACATGCATTGACTTCACACCATACGTTAATTTGTCTTAAATTTCCTGAATGTCCCCATGTAGACAAGCCCTAAGACTAACCATGTCTAATCAATGACTGACACAGTTGGGGTATCAGTGTTTTAACATGGTTTTTGTTTGCAGTGCAGACAGGAAAACATTATTACAAAACAGTGTTAGAGATTTACATTACAGTTTAAGGACTTGCTTACATGGGGAAATAGCCCAGAATCAGCTATTCCACAAAAGTTTCCCTTGTAGACACTCATTCTGCACAAAGAGTGCCTTTGTGCAAAAAAGAACCCTAAAGCCATGTCTACACAGACACTCCGGAAACTTAAGATGACTCTACTAATGATGTGACATCAGTGCTCATAATAAAGCATCTTAAATCTCCATGTGGCTGCTTTCATTAAGGAGTGAAGTGCTTTAATAGTTGCACTTTAACTTTATTGCCACCACTCCTTTAGTAGATTTATCTTAAGTTTCCTGAGCATCCCCACATAAATATGCAGAACAAGACTGTCCATCTGGGGAATTAGTACAGAATAGCTGTTGCACTGAAATACACATTCTTCCTTATTTTGCAAGCACTTTGCCCTGTAGACAAATCCTATTGTGGGGCAGATATCTTTGTTGTATTCTCTGGAGTAGATGTCAAAAAGCTTTAGGACTTTATCTCCCTTTTCATGTTTGTTGTCATTACGGCCTTTGCAGGTACAGCTTTCCAGCCATGCAGATCAGACTGTATGAATGGCTCAAATATTCATAACAAATTGCACTCTGTGAATGTTTATTATTCCCTTCAATGCTAATATCCACCACAGAATGGAAAACTGAATTTGAGACCTTGACAGAATTAGTGGGCTTTTGCAGAATTCAAAAGTGGCACAGCTGGTTATAAAAACATTAAGTGAGGGCAAGGACGCTAGCACTTAATATTCTCCATTTTCTAATAATTAAGATGTTAAAAGCACATAACATTGTGACTAAATAACAGTTTTCAAGTCAATCCAGCTGACTAATGACACTACTGCTAATATAGCAAGTGATTAAATGCTACATGCTAATTGCTAGAAAAGTAGATTTTGCATGTTTCTCAGCATATGAAACAATTTTGTTCATAAAAGTGTACCTTATTATAGGTTTATTGAATTGCTGGTCTCTTCCTATAATTTTATTTGCATTTCATCTCTCATCTGCATGGAAGTAGGCTGAGAAGACCAAAGATCTGACTTTAATTTAATGTAAAAAATCTTAATAGATCTCACCTAGGTTTACCATAATTGCAGGCATAATACAACAGAGACTTCCATATTAGAGATCGAAATGCCAACAGTGAGAAGGGATTCAAATATCAAATAGATAACTATTGAGGGTAAGCTAAGCAAGAAACTTATATTCTGACTTTGTGATATATTTTTAAACTCTGTGTAAGAATATAAATCTGACAGTGGTTAGTCGTGCTGGAAGTAAATCTAATCCAAACTACATTTGGCACACATATACACCATTGGGAGTACTTTTGTGAGCAAAAATGAGATGTGGTAGGAGAGCATACCATGGTTAACATTGAATTTCTCTACTGAAGACAAAGCCTTAGGCCACAGCTACGCTACAGTGGCATATTACCATAGCACATTAGTGGAGACGCTTCCTCCATTGACGGAAGTGGTTTTTCCATCCATGTAGTTAACCTAGCTATGCCTGCACCTGGGGTTCGGTCAACTTTACTATGGCACTCGAACCATGCCCGGAGTGACATAGCTAGGTCAATCTAATTTTTAAGTGCAGACCATTGTCTTATTGTTAAACACTCTCTTAAAGAGCCTAGGGAAGACACCGAGGACTACACGGCTCTTAAAGGGTACATCTTTACTACCCGCTGGTTCGACGGGCAGAGATCAGTTTATTGCCTCTACTGTAGATGTGTTAAATCGATCCCCAAGCGTGCTCATCGACTCCGGAACTCCACCTCCGCAAGAGGCGGAAACGGAGTTGACAGGGGAGCGGCAGCAGTTGACTCGCCACCATGTGGACGGCAAGGCAAGTCGCCCTAAGAGACGCCGACTTTAGCTACGCTATTCGCATAGCTGAAGTTGCGTATCTTAGGTCAACCCCCATGTCCCCAGTGTAGCCCAGGCCAAATATACTGTTCTCTATATTCTCAGCCATGGATAAGGGTGATGTCATCATGCTAGTGCACTTGATACAAAATACAACTATCAATAAAATAGTGAAAGTATTGTCAAGTGCACAGAGTAAACAAACAGAAAATAGAGAACTAAAAAACTGTCTCTGTTCTCTTAGTTATAGTAAACTTTTTTGGAGAGGGAAGGCGGGAGGGGGGTGTACTTCCAAAAATATCAGGTTAAAAAATTCATAGAGAAATGTGATTTTAGGTTGACTGTTTCCCTTTAAAATTAGAAAAACTATCTATAAATAATCAACAATACTGGAATATATATAAAAATATCCAGATACAAAATAAACAAATACATAAATACAAAGGTTGAAACTGCTGTTTAGAGGTCACGCACATGCATGCTTGTCCTCCCAAAAATAGCTTCAACAACTGAATTAAATAAATTTTGCAAGCGTCATTTCCTGTAAACAAGGTCTATCATGGGGCAGTTATTGTTGTTTTATTCTCTGCGGTAGATGTCAAAACATTTTAGGACTTTACCTCCTATTTCGTTTTGCCTGTACTCTTGCAGGATCCAGCACAAAAACCAAAGCTATTGGTTTTCTCAATTACTGCAGGTGCTGCACAGTACTTTTATTTCGCCTGCATCTGTGTGCCCCTGGGTTGAAAACAAAACTTAATATTCAAAATAGAAAGTCCAGTCATTTTTATGTATGTATTACCACGGAAGTTTATACTGCATACAAATGAAATTACTAGTGAATACATTTTAAATAATAGCACCAACCAAGAGTTTCATTTTATACTTTAAGGCCCTGACTCTGCACAAGGATCCATTTGTGCATTACACTGCAGGACTGGGGCTAAGGCCATATGCCAGCACAAGCACATACCAGCATAAGCAATGCTGGAATCCTGAACATATATGCTACAACAGCTGACACCAACATTTTAAATCACCACATCATCTGAGGGCTCAGAGCATAATCAGTAACGTGGCGAAAACAGATGCTCTGTCTACACCTGGCTTCCCATGGTGCCAGATCACTAGTGTGCAGTCAGGGGTTCACTTACAATTTAACTGGGAGATTAATCAATCAGACGGCATGACAAAGAACCACAGTATAAGAGCCAAAAATACTGAACCATTGATCCCCAATTCACAGCACAACGTCATGAGCAGAATGTACGTCAAAGGGGTGGGTGACGTGTAATATGCCGGGGTGGGCACAGTGTCCTCTCAGCTTCTGCAGCTAATCCCTGGTGCCAGTAGTTGGTGCCTCCCTCCTCCCACTCTGCCAAACAAACGTTGTTCCTGAAGGCGGCGCTTTCCAGCGTCACACCAGAGATGGATTCACGCCACGAAACCCAACTCCGCAGTTCAAGCGCTGCACAGGGTGTCCCCGCCCCGGAGTCACAAAACACGCTCAGGGGGGGGTCCAGCCCCGTGCTCGGCTCGCGACCAGCTCCGGAGTAGTTTTCAGAGCCAGCACTGCTGGAGGGGAGGGGGGAAAATACGCCGCCCCTCCTCCAGGGCGCCCCTCGCAGCCCAGCCCGCGACTGGGGGCGCAGCGGAGTCTAGTCAGCCCGTTCCCGGGGTGGTCTAGGGAGGGCGCGTGGCGCGGTCTCTGCCCCCTCTTACCCGCCTGTGGTAGCGAGCAGGGGGGGGAGACGCTGCCCCCCTGCCCCGAGGGTCTCGCCTGCCTCGGCCCCGGTCTCCTCCGTGCCCATGAGCGCCGCCTCTTCCGCGGCCCCCGCCTCCTCGGCTGTGTCCGTCCCAGCCGCCTTCCGCCGCTCTATCCCCGCCGCCGCCGGGCCTCCTCCTGCTCTGCCTGCAGCCTCCCCGCCGGGGCCGGCCGCCGCCTGCACCGCGCTCCATCTGCATGGCCCGGCAGCGCCGCTCCTACCGGCCGCGTGTGCAGCCGAGAGCGGCCTGGCCCGTGCTGCGTCGGTCCCCGCCTCCGGAAACAGCCACCGGGCAGGCCCGAAAGAGAGAGCGCGGGTCCGCTCCCACCGGGACGGCACAACGCCCCGGCCCCTCAAATCCCTCCCGACCCCCGCACAATACCGCGTAGCACAACCAGCCACTCAGAGTCCTTCACAACCACAGTGACCCCTGCACAACACAACCATCCCGAGCTCCTCGCAACCAGTGATACACACCCCAAAATAACCACCCCGAGCCCCTCACAACCACAGTGATTCCCGCACAACACATACATACCAAGTCCCTTGCAACCACAGTAACCCCACAAAACATAATCACAGGGGCCCCATACAATAGAACACAACCACAGTGACCACTGACACAGCACAACAGTGAGACCCTTACAGCTAAGCACACCAAATCCCAGAACAATTAAACTATACAACAACACAACCACAACTCGCCAAGTTCCCTGCACACACAGCCCTTCTCTCTCACACACACTCCACAATGGCTGCACAACACACCAAACCCCGCCATTGGCCAGTTCTTGCACACAGACACTCAGAAACTCTGAACCTCCCCACACAACATGAACAATGAGCACCCCCTATGTACCTACAGCAGCCTAGTGAGCACCTTCATTACACATAATATCCTGAGATAACACATTGAGACCACTTCCAGCATTGATTTTTCCGCACAACACAAAACACGACACAACCATGACACATATCACAACCACATTAATGCTCACACACCACAAACAACCATAGTGAGCTGCCACAATTGCCACGAGTATACAAAACCCACTGTGACGGAATGGACCTCTGTATTCAAACCCTACACACTATTGTAATGTACAAAATATGCCTTGTAAGGTATCAATTGAAAACAAATAACTTGCTGGTCAGTAATATCATGGTGAAGTGCATTTAGCAACCTTAAATGAAGTTAACCAAACAATTCACAATACCAGATTATTTAAATTAAAGAATAAAAGAACTTTAGCTAACTATAAAGAGAGAGTTTTTGAGTACAAGTAATGAGGCATTAAGGTTAGAAACATCGTAAGAAACATAAAAATGAAACACTTTCTAAACTTAACAGACTAGATTTGATTCAAGGTGAAATCTCTTAACACGTTTTCAGTAACATTCCTGACCAAAATCTCAGGCAAGGATCAACTCCCAAAATCCAACGATTGTTTCTTTTGATCCCCTTACAGGAGCAATGGACCTAATATATTTGGACTGTCCAGGAGATGGCTAGACAGTGCAGAACACATATTTTTAGGGGGAAATCCAGGACTGAGAGTGTGTTGGGGGTCACCCTGCAAGTAGTAACCAAGGCTGCCAAAGTGTGGCTAGTGTTTGCTGATATGCTGCTAGACCATTACATACCAGCGGTGCAGTGAGCTGAGGCTGCGGGGGTTAGGGACAGGGCCGGTGTAACCATTAGGTGAACTAGGTGGCTGTCTAGGGTGCCAAAATTTGGGGGCGTCAAAAAGCAGTGCCCAAAATTTTTTTTTTTACTCTGTTGCTGTAAGACGAATGAATAAAGAAAAGAGAAACGTTATTGAACATGCATTTTAACTTGTCGTTCTCTCGTACATTACAGCTATAGCTTACACCAGCTTTGCATTTCAGGCAGAAGCGTACTGCTTCACTGCAGTACAAAGTGGCAATGATGTCATTTTTTTCGTCGCGCGCAGCCATTACCCATTCTGACAGGCTGTTGATAATGCTAAGTTTACTACTTTTCGAAGGTTGTCAACTGAGGCCAACTATTTTTGTTGAGTTGTTTCAGATCTAAGACTCTGGCAAGTGCTGCTGCATCATTTCACTAATACTTTTGTGTCAATTGTGTGTGTATGTTAAGTATTTGAGTGTATATGTTTTTGTGTGAATATGTGTGTGCAGGTTCTTGAACTTTGTCATGTTAGTATTGTCAGTTGTTGTTGTATGATGGAGTATCCGCCATTCTAATTTTACAAATGTTATTAATAACAATAACTGGATATTCTAAAGATAGAATTAAATGTAGTAGATTTTTATATGAAAGAATGAAGGAAGGAAGTATATGTGACTAAAAAGGGTATATTTTTGAAAGTATTTTGAAAGTTTATAATAAGTGATGCTCCGGGAGGAGGGAAGGAGGAGGGAAGACACAAGGTGGAAGTTTCGCCGAGGTGCAAAATATCCTTGCACCGGCCCTGGTGAGGGGACAACAGAGGAGGGGCTGAGGGCTAGCCTCCCAGGCCAGGAGTTCAGGGGCCGGGCAGGAGGGTCCCACAGGCCATAGTTTGCCCACCTCTGCTATACTGCTTAAGCTAGTCTTGGCTGCTGGTCACTTGGGGCCGTGACATAAGCAGCCAAGTGTAAGTACCAGTCTACACACACAAATTGCTCCAAATTCACTAAAATTATTTCTAAATCAATGGATGTTCTTACATTGGCTTTTTACTGAATTAAAAACTAATTTAAGAGTTTACACAAGGAGGTTTCACTGACCTAACTAAATAAATCTAGAAACCAGTTTTGTTAGATAGATGCAATATCTTTGTGTAAATGGGGCCTAATTTAAAACAGGGCTGAAGCTGCTGTATTTTACTGCAGGGACCATTTAGGCCCCCAGATGTTTCTTCCACCAAAATTGAGAAACAGGCCCCTGATATCAAACTCATCTCAAGCCACCTGCCATGTGCCCCAAATGTATCTTTTCCCCACTCTGTTTTTTGAGCTGCCTTCTGTTAAAACTTCATAATCATTCCTTAAAACACTTATTTTATGTAGCATAATCTTATTGGGGAAACTGTAACACCTGACCTTGCTCTTTATTGTTTGCTTAGTTTGATGACAACTCTGCAGGAGGGAGAGTGCTATAAATTGTACATGATACTGAACAGAGTATGTACGAAAAGAGTCTGAGTCACCAATAGAATCCTGCAGGCACAATGAACAAACCATGTAATTCTGATGCTTGTTTATCTGGAGGAGAAGAGGAGTCAGAGGGGAAAAATGGCTTGAACCACTAATTTTGTTCCTAGAGGAGAGGAGGTGGCTGCTACTGAACATCTCCTTCAGCTTTCTCCTACCCAGACCAGAATCAGTGTCCTCTATTCCAACTATCCTCCAACCAAAGACACCCTTTCACCAGCTCTTCCCCGAGTAGATAGATACATATACTGTAAGCATACTGTATTACCAATATGCTTGCTTTGAGAATCACTTCTATCTGGTATTTCTGTCTGAACTGTTTTCGCTGTCTTTTAAAACAAACTTCTCAGAGGGGTTGTCTTCTATATTTTGTACCATGCTAAGCATACTGTAGATCCTCAATCAGTAATAAATAATTAGTAATATTATCCTGCGTGTGTATACCCTAAAAGCTTAATTACTTTTGTCTTATTCCAAAATTATATGATCATATTTCATCTAATAGGAGAAATAAAATGTGATATCTTCATAAATGTTTGAATGATTCACCAAAGAGCAGAGATGTTTGAAAGCTCCAAATTATGGCATTTAGCCACTGGTGTAAGTAAGCAGCAGCATGGAACTGCACCATTTGGGGAGATAGAATCTCTCTTTGAGAGGTCCAGTGTACAGCGGCATTTAGGGTGACCAGACAGCAAATGTGAAAAATCGGGACAGAGGGTGTGGGGGTAATAGGAGCTTATATAAGAAAAAGACCCCCCCCCCAAAAAAATCAGGACTATCCCTGTAAAATCGGAACATCTGGTCACCCTAGTGGCTTTACACTGACAGTGCCAGACTTAACCTTTTTGCGGAGTGAGGTTGGGGCTATGGATGCACCTTCTCCCCCTACCCCACCCCACTTTGCAGCATTATGTGCCTGGAGGGATGCACAAAAGGAGCAGCCCCAATGCTTCTTGAGCATAGATACTACAACGGGGTGGGCAAACTTTTTGGCCCGAGAGCCACATTGGGGTTCAAAATTGAGTGGAAGGCCGGGTAGGGAAGGCTATGCCCTCTCATAACCCCTGACCCATCCAACCCCCGTCCCGCTCCTTGTCTCCTGATCGTCCCTCAGGAAACTCCCCCACTCTAACTACCCCCCCAGGACCCCACCCCCATCTAAGCCCCCCTTTTCTTTTTTTCCCCTGACTGCCCCAACCCCTAGCCACACCCCCACCCCAGACAAGCCCACTGGGACGCCCACGCCCTATCTAACACTCCCGTTCTCTGTCCCCTGATCACCCCCCGAGACCCTCTGCCCCTTATCCAACACCTGGCCCTGGCTCTCTTACCACGCCGCTGCTCAGAACAGTGTGTCTGGCCTGGAGCCAGACACACTGTCACACAGCACCCGCCCCCCGAGCGCTGCTTGTGAGGCGTGCTGAAGCAGTGGGGGAGGGGCTGGAGCAGCCTCACCAGCCCGAGCTCGGGGGCTAGTTAGGAGAAGCTCGCAGGCCGGATGCAGCCTGCGGGCCGTAGTTTGCCCACCCCTGCTTTAAAGTTATGAACGGCCATTGTTTAGATTGTGCAAGGTGAGAAGGTTCCTTGTAATTCAAAACCAAAACAATTTTACTAGCGTCCTAAATACAAGCAATCCAATTTATCCCCGGAATAACTCCGTTAATTACGATGAGCATTATTTCATGAATGACTATTACCCAAGGAGTTTTATTTCAAAAGTATAAAATAGATTTTAAAAAGATAGTGGTCACAACATTTTTATTTGCCCCCTCCTCAAAATACACTTTTAACACCACTCCAGGATATAGATATGCAATATTGGGTGCTAAATTGCTCAAAGTAATGCAAATATTAGGGCCATTTCAACATTACACCAGACTGTTATTTCATGGAACCGGTGTATGCAACAACTATGGCCTGCTTTGAAAATGTGTATTTCATCTGAGAATTATGTTGCTGAATATAAAACACATGGTGATGTGTAATAGTTTGCTGTGCATTTTTGCAGCGTGCCCCAAACCTACTAGTATAATTATTTATTCGTTATGATTAAATACACCTGTGTAAAATCTGAATATTTGAACTATACGCAGATGGAGTGCAGAGTGCCAGGGCCATGATGCAAGGCTGCTAGGTAGCCCTTCCCTGCAGCCACTATTCCAGACAGTAGTATTCTGTACTATTCCTGCCATATTTGTCTTGAGTTGCTAGTCTTTTAAGTAGAGGAAAGGAGGAGGCAAGAGGTGAAGTATCTTGAACCACTAATTGTTTACTTAGAGCAGAGAAGTTGCTACTACAGAGCAACTCCTCTTTCAGTTTTCCCTTACCCAGACCAGAACCAGTTGTCCTCTATTCCTGACTCCCCTCCAACCTAGTCACCTCCTTTCTATGTGCAGTCTAACCCTCTTCCCACCTCTACCAAAATCTAGTGACTGCTCTCCTCTCTCTCACCAAATCCTCAACCCTACAACTTCTCTTTTGTCTAGCTCTTTAATCTAAGACCTGGCACCCCTAACTCTTTTTAACACTATACTCCTTTGTGTCTCCCCAAACTCTTCTTACCTGCATCTTCCCCTCCTGCCTCCTCCAGAAGCCCTCAACTCACCAACCCAACTCTTACTCTCAGTTCTCCTGATGGTTCCCCAAACACTGGCTTCTTCACAGAATCTTCCTAATTTGTTTTTGAAATGTTGGCATTTATGATGCACAGTGCACTACATTCAAAAAGGAACACTATGAATCCCTCTCATTGTTTTGTGAATCTTTTAATGTCTGTACATCAAAGAACATGTCCTGTACCCCACAAAAATATTCAGGAGATAAGGGGTGACAAGACTGAATACTTTATGAAACAGTAGTTCTTTTGGCAGCACTTAGCATTGTTTCAGGATCTACAGAATGCTACCAAAGCAAAAGCTCCCTAAAATGCATGTTTAATTTATGAGTAGAATGATGAGTAACAGCAGTCAAAATGCAAAGACAGTATGAAAATAATCTGACTATAATATTTCATTTGCAGCAAAAATTGGCATTTGGAGCAATTTGTGTTATTTAAAACATTAAAAAAACATTTTCACTGCTTCTAACATTCTACATAAATATACAATGGCTTAAAATGTTGATATTTTGTGCTAAATAAGACTGTTGAAAGCCTAGTTCTGTTTAATGAGCTATGCTCTCTCTCTCTCCCCTTTATTCTTTACAGGTGTCTTCAGAAAATATTATCAAGTACAGAAAACATTCTGCAATGACCTTAATATCCTCATGATAATACACTAAGAAGAAGAAGAATGGAAGTAAATTCAACCATTGTAAACAGTACTTCTGTTAACCATAAACAGTTAGAAGGGCATAGCCTTTGGGAAGTCATTACAATTGCCACCGTCACTGCGATTGTAAGCCTAATAACCATAGTGGGAAACATTCTTGTAATGATATCCTTCAAAGTCAACAGTCAACTCAAAACTGTTAACAATTATTATTTGCTCAGCCTCGCTTGTGCAGACCTCATCATTGGAATATTTTCTATGAATCTTTACACATCTTATATACTAATAGGCCATTGGTCTCTTGGAAGTCTGGCATGTGATCTGTGGCTAGCCTTGGACTATGTAGCTAGCAATGCCTCAGTAATGAACTTGCTAGTTATCAGTTTTGATCGATACTTTTCCATCACAAGACCTCTAACCTACAGGGCTAAACGTACACCCAAAAGGGCTGGCATTATGATTGGTCTAGCTTGGTTAATTTCCTTCATTTTGTGGGCACCACCAATCTTATGCTGGCAGTATTTTGTGGGGGAACGAACTGTCCCATCTGAAGAATGCCAGATACAATTTTTGTATGAACCCATTATCACCTTCGGCACTGCAATTGCTGCTTTCTACATCCCAGTGTCAGTGATGACTATTTTATATTGCCGCATTTATAAAGAGACTGAGAAACGTACCAAGGACCTTGCTGAACTTCAAGGCTCTGAGTCTGTGGCAGAGCTTGAGATGATTAAACCCCAGAAAGCTCTTCTGAAATCCTGTTTTAGTTGCAAGCAACAAAATTTAGCTAAAAGGGAGAGGTGTCAGGCTTCATGGTCTTCATCCAGTCGAAGCACTTCAGCCACTGCAAAAGTACCTCAAACACCAAATATTTGTAATGATTGGTCTAAGGCAGACCAGCTAACCACCTGCAGCAGTTACGCATCCTCAGAAGAAGAGGACAAACCTGCCACTGATTCAGTTTTTCAAGTAACTTACAAAAGTCCATCCAAAGATAAGAAAGAAGCATTTAATGAGGAGGAGAATAAGGAAGTTTTTATGGAAAATGATTTTGAGACTCAGAAGTACTTTCTATCTCCAGCCAAAAGCCAAGTGCAAAAAAGTCCAAAATGTGTGGCCTATAAATTCCACTTGGTGGTTAAGGCTGATGGCACACAGGAAACCAATAATGGTTGCCGAAAAGTAAAAATAACTCCTTGTTCTGCTGCTTTATCAAAGGACCCTTCCATCAAAAGCATGGATCCAAATTTAAGTAACCAAATCACTAAAAGGAAAAGAATGGTCCTTATAAAGGAGCGCAAAGCAGCCCAGACTTTAAGTGCCATTCTTTTAGCTTTTATCATCACTTGGACTCCCTACAATATAATGGTTTTGATCTCCACATTTTGCTCAGACTGCATTCCTCTAACACTGTGGCACCTTGGATATTGGTTGTGCTATGTGAATAGCACTGTTAACCCTATTTGTTACGCTCTTTGTAACAAAACTTTCAGAAAAACTTTTAAGATGCTACTCTTCTGTCAATGGAAAAAGAAAAAAGTGGAAGAGAAGCTGTACTGGCAGGGTAATACCAAACTGCTATAATTGAAATAGACAATGGAAAGAAAACATAAAAAGTATGTAGTGACATTGTCCACACATCGTAAATTGGCTGCAGTTCTTTCTTTTCAAAGTTGTTGCTTTACATGTCTGGAGACAAAAATTCCTTCACAGAAAGGCCAAATTTTGCATAATGACAGTCTTGTGCATGGGTTCCAGAGGAAAGCAGCAGCTGCTATGATTGTCTATGGGTGTCTGCAGTCACTGAATGAAGCTGCACTACTGTCAACATCTTAGGGCCTGTGGTGTTCCCTTTCAGCCAGAGAATGAGTAGAGTGAATCACAGACCCCTGGAAATTAGAGATGGATAGACCTGTTAGGTCATCCAGTCCATCTCCCTGCAGTTGCAAGACTGTTTTCCTATGTGTTTTCTAGTGTTTTGTCTATTCCAGTTTTATATATTCCCAGCAATGGACCTTGCACTACTTCACTTGTGACACTATTCTACAGCCTGAAGAAATGACACGAGGACCATTTTAAGGTGAAAACAGTAGTGCCCAAAATAAAGCATTGGGGGATCCTTTGGATCCCAAAAGGGCAAATCTGTTGAGGGCAAGTGTAATGCTAAGAAAATGTTCTATTGTTGGATAACTTTCTGAGTGAAGGGAGGGCTCATAGATAATGTAATACACAACGTCGTTACAATGGTGTAACATTAAGAACCCAATGTCCATATCAGGGCTGTTATACAAGTTAGTATCACCTGGAAACAAGTAGTTAGCAGAAATTTCTGAATTTGTATTTCTTCATATACCTGGAAGGTTTTTTTTAAAGTCACTATACCAGGGCAAAGTGATGGTGCAAAACAGAATCTCTTCTTTAACTCCACTACCCACCCCCAGACAATCTACCTTTAGTTTAATGATATACAGAACACAGGAAAAGTATAAACTGATGTCATGCAGTCATCAATATATCATGAAGTTATTAAAAATACTGAGAAAATTGGTATTGCTGGAGGATGAAAACAGGATTTTTGTGACTCATCTCTGATTGTTTCTATATTAAGTTTAATATTATTTAGCACTTATGCAGCACTTTTGATCTTCAAAGAACTTTACAAATATTGCCTAATTCATTTGTTTGGAATTATATGTTCTCTTTGGCCAGATCTTCCAGGCAGTCGAACTGCTGGGCTGGAGGAAAGATGGCTGTTAACCATCTTTGTGGCTCCTGGATTCTGGGGCCAGCATGTGCAGGCCCTAAGTGCAAGTGCAAGTTAGTGCAGGCCCCAAGGGGCTGTTCCAGAAACTGAGGTTTGCTGGGGCCTAAGGATCTCCCAGTAATGCTTCTCCTGAAAGAAGGGGTGGGGTGTTTGAGATGGTATTGTGGTTCTGGGCTGCATGGAGGATTCCATTTGACAGGAGTCCTCAGCTAGATGGATTCACTGTCATTACGGCCAAACTTGCAGCCCAAAGCTGCTGAAGTGGCATAATAATCTGGCTCACTACACTGTAATAAAATCAAGTGTCAAAAAGACCTGGAGAAAACAAAGAAAATAGCAACAGAAATCAGAGGGTATAAGAAAAGACTGAGAATAAACAAGTGTTTATAGAAAGGTGACAAAATAAAGGTCCTGTAAGGAATTACAAATACTGCACTAGAGAGAGAGCCCAAGTCACAGTTTTCAGCTCCAGATCTAAATTTTATCAAACTTCAGGGGTATTTGGATCTAGAGTTTTGATTTGGGCCCATCTCCCTATTGCATCTCACAATATACTTAATATGATAATACAGTGTGACATGAAATACTTGCACAGTGCAGAGATAATGCAGCAGATTTCATGCTAGTTATTCTGAATTTGTCATTGTTTTCAGTGAAATTTGCTTTTAGTGGAGTTGACATATAATTTAGTTAATGATAGTTATTATGAGAGACATGTTTTTTCCATAACTATCCAATTAATTCATGTAAATGACCACTGTATAAGTAATTTTTTAAATATTCCTAATTTTCAGAGGAAAAAATATGTCAATGAAAGGCTAGCAATATGTGAAAAAATGTATTTTGAATTCAACAAGATTGATTTTGAAGTACATTGTATTGTCCCAGTTATTTCTGGTACTTTAGCATATGATTATTAAAGGGAAGTATGGGTTTTTTATAAAGACCCTTTCGTTGATTTACCTCTGTCACCATCCAGTGCTTTTTCTGTGTATAGTGAGTGGCTATTATAGTGGGTTCATCTTATTTTGCATTGGATCAAACACATGAGTAGTGTGTTTGATTCAACACTATTAATGTGCGCATCTGTGACAAAAGCTATAGTAAAGGCAAAATGTTTAAGGCTGTACGAGTACTTGCTAGCTGCAATGTTGTTGCTAAAGTAAAGCATTGGCTTCTACTTCTGAAGTTAAATGGGATATTCTTGTTGTCCCTTTTTGGCTTCTGTTAAACAAGAGTGTTTTGTAAATGTTTATGGACTCTGTGCTGAATAGATGTATAAGGTAGACTATACAGTGATGGATGCAACTATGTCAGTTCAATGTAATTGTGAAATATGTGCTCAAACTATGCTGCTAGCATCTGAGACATTACACTACCAAACTGAGAGGTATGTTGTAAATACCTGGAATTATATAAAAGAAATATAGGATGTTTATGCTTTCCTGTTATGTAGTATGATAACATGAACCTCAACAAAACATAATTTAGAAGTTAGTTATACCTTGTTTTCAAGTTCTGTAAAGCTCCCTTTTAAACTTAATGTAGACTAAAAAGCTTACATTATCTGGATTCCTGTGCTTTTAATGATTCTTTACAGTCCAGGGGTTCTCAGACTGGAGGTTGTGACTCCTCAGTGGGTCGCAAGGTTTTTATATGGGGCAGCACAAGCTGGCGGTCTCCACCCCAAACCCTGCTTCATCTCCAGCATTTCTGATAGTGCTAACTATAAAAAAAAAGTGTTTTTAATTTATAAGGGGATCGCACTCATAGGCTTGCTGTGTGAAAGGGGTCACCAATATAAAAGTTTGAGAACCACTGCACACAACCATTAATTTTGGTAATTGGTTATGAACTAGGGACCTTGCAAAGTAGTTTTCTTTTTGGTTAAACTTCTTTATCTCTAGGTAAGAGTTCCCCAATCCAATCACACATGAATATTTTTGAGAATCTAATTCGGACTCAAATAAATGTCATATTTTCTTCTCTTTTCATATACTCTCAATCCCTTTCCCCTAAAAAGTATCAAATAAAGTAGTCCTGACTCTTCTGTAGATTTCATTCTGTTTGAAGATGCAGACTTGAAAGATGTTCAGAATTTAACATAGACTATATAATTAAAATGGGCATATATTCACCTTTTTGTGGGAGGCCCTCAGGATGCAACAGGGCCTAGACTGGGCTCAAAAATCCTTCTTTTGTGGAAAAATCCTGTGGAATTTAAGAAGGGTGAAACCAAAAGAGATCTACAGAAATTATTCTAACTAACCTATAGAATTTGATAGAGAATTATCTTTTCATTAGAACTTTTAAATCAACCTGTAGGATTCAGTAAAAAATCAGACCCATGCTGCAGGAATCCACAGATTGATCTTCCTTCTACAAAATGTTTAAACCAATCTCTCTTAATTTTTTAAAGATTTTTCCAAGGGGTCATTTTTGTTTCTCTTTTCTTTTAGTCAGAGATAGCTCCAAACTGAGACATGGGTCAGAATGCTGTGAATTTAAGGGGCACATGGTTCTGGATCCACATGTGAATATGTACTTCAAAAAAGAATTCTGCTCCAAACACTTTCATCTCAGTCTTAAACTTAGTTGGGGGAAAATTCAGATTCTGATCCTATACTAGAACTCAGCATTATGAAAAGGCCTTATTTCTACTTTTAATTACATTTAATCTCGGTATTACTTATTCTGGGCAATTTCCAGAAAATGGTGACATTCTTTCCTACCCACAGTTGGTACATAACAATTTAAAATTAATTGTACAGGTCAAATTTATTTAATAAGTCTAAGAACAAGTGTTCCTAAGGATAGTCAATCATACTTGAAGAAACTTTCTACCTAATACAAGCAAACAGTAAAAACATCAATGAGATATGGTAAGTAGTTTAAATTTGATAAATGAGAACTCACGTTAACAATTAAAGAATCCCATGCAATTCTGGAAAGTGTTGTTATTGTCCGAGAGAAAAGTCACTACAAAATTGGGTGCTTTTATTATGGGAAAGTAGACCTGAACCAAAACCCCATGCCCCCAAACCCTCAAACTTCAGCAGAGTTTGGTTTGAACCCAGATTCTCATTTGAACTTTGCAAAGGCTCCTTTCTGTATTATGGGCTTGAATGTTTGGATAAAAATCCATTTGTACCAGGAGATGATGTAACCCATTTGATATCATTTCTTTGATAAACAGCTGAAATTCTTCTGAGGTGAATTGAGTTCTGTTAATGCTGATAATCTATTCAGAAACTTCTGTCCATGAGAACAATAATCTTAACACTTCCACTGCGTGAAGTGAGGTAGTTGAATTCATACAGAATACTTCAGGCCATTTAGAATGAGCATTTACTGTGATTAAAAAAAACCCATATGTCCCGTAAATGGGCCAGTATAATCTATGTGGATTCATAACAACAGTGACTCTCCAGGATTCAAAGGAACATGTTTAAGCATACGTTACATTTGATGACAAACTTAACGTTGTTTTGCCATTTCCTTCAAATGTGTACCAATCTGTGGACACCATACAAAATTCCTGGCAAGGGCTTTTATTTTTACAATTCCCAAATGGCCTTCATCAAATTCTTAGAATACATATGGCCTAGGCTTTGTAAGAATAACCGCTCTAGTTCTACCCTTGATATGTACTTAACTGTTCTTTTCAAGCAAAGAAAGCTGGAAGTTGTTTGTGTGCATAAGCCATCCATTCATTATATATTATACATTCAGTCAGTCAGTACTGGCTCAGTATTCAGTCAGTACTGGATCACTTTCAGTTTTGTGTTATACTGTGGCATTTGTCATTGGCAATGGATCAATTTGTTGCAGTTGTGTGCCTACTGATACTGCAATTTCTAGCGCACATTTAAGAGTTAAATCAGTCTCAGTAAATTACTGTTTTTGGATTGCTTTCTTTCTGCATACCCCATTCTAGCAATCCCTTAATTCATCATTTAAACTCCCTCCAAACTGGCAGCGCTCTTTTTGTTTCCAGATTTCAACCACATATTCAGAAATTGTTACATTTTCTTTTTTATTCCATTTATAAAATCAGAAACACACTTCAATCACCAGTGGTTTTAGGGAGAGATGATTTTGTAGAATTTCAACATCTCAGCAAATATTTTTTCTGCAGATTTAATAGGTGTGTTAGGCTACAGAGTGAGTTATACATTTTAATAATCATCATGCTCAGTAAAACCACCATCTTTTTTCATCAGTTATACACTGTTCCAGTCTCTTAATACCAGTAGGCTAGTTTTCTGCTGAGCTATCAAAGAAGTCTGTTTTCCCCAAACAACCAGACATTTTTAACCTTTTAAATATTATGTAAATATGCAGTTAAATCTGAATCCCGGGGGCTGTAGGCTCCAGGTTTCTTTGCACTTTTACTAAGTTTCTGCAGTCACTCTCTGCTTCCCTGTATTCCTGGATTAGAATCTCATCCTCATCACTAAGTGTTGTGTCTTTTACTCTTTATACAATAAATGTAATATGAAGGAACAATATCGATACAATGGGATTCAGATAACTCGGTTTATTAACTATATACTTATTAGCATATAAGTATTTAGGTTTGGGAGGGAATTTTCCCCCAGGTCAGATTGACAAAGACTCTGTGGGAGTTGGGGTTGCCTTCCTCTACAGCATAGGGATCTGATTTGTGAAGAAAATGTGAAAAAAAAAGGCTAGAAATATATAATGAATTAGGGGAGAAGCAACACCCTTAATGTTCTCTCTGTCATGAATATCTTGCAAAATTTCATTTTAAAAAATGAAACCAGATTACAACAAAGAAATAAACAGAGAAATATAGGGAACAGTGTAAAGATTTGTTTTTGTTTGCATTCATTGTAACAACTCAGATATTACTATTTTGTTTTCAATTTTTTAAAACTGATCACCAAGTTTCATCCTGGAAAGAATTTTATAGGTATTGGAAACCCAGAATACAGGACTTTCTAATGGAAAGGCTGATAAGATCGTTAACTCTGACTGGTTTAATAAAAATAAAAGAATACTCTTTACTGGATATTTAGTCCTGTTGGGGCTCATAAAAAGGAACGGGGAGCGAATTAACAGGGGCAAGAAGCCATGTGAGGTAAGATTTAGGATGACACAATTTTAAGTATTGAATTATCTCTTACTACAGATGAAAAGCAAAGGCTTGATCCTTCCCTCTGGCATGCAGTGATCACCAATATGCCTCCTGTAAACACAGCAACTGCATATGCACATGTGTGCGTACACACACACACACACACACAGAGTGACTTTGCAAGACACATGAAAATGAGCAATCATGTATATGTCAAATGCAAATATGAATACTCACATAAGAAGAAAATGTTCTGATTTGCATATATGTGTGTTGCTGCTGTCTACTGAATACAGTGTGTCCATAGCAGTCCTCTCTTCTGTCTGAGGCAGCTGAGCTGTTTCTTTAAATCACTTGGTAGAGGCTTGTGTTTCTGTCTGGTTCTAGTCCCATTACTAGATGTGGTTGGTAGATGACAGTCATCTATAGTCCCAATCTTGCAAGTTCTTTGAGCATGAAACTTGTACAGTGGCAGTACTGAATTCTGAATATTTAGGAAAATCTATAGAAGATTCATGTCATAATTAGGGCTGTCAAATGATTAAAGAAGTTAATCACTATTAATCACACTGTTAATCAATAGAATACCATTTATTATAAATATTTTTGGATGTTTATACATTTTCAAATATATTATTATGTATTCTATTATTATTTAATATATTATTTTCAAACATATTGTCTATCACAACACAGAATACAAAATGTACAGTGCTCCCTTTATATTTATTTTTTATTACAAATATTTGCATTGGGAAAAACAAAATGAAAATATTTTTCAGTTCACCTAATACAAGTACTGTAGTGCAATCTCTTTATAGTGAAAGCTGAACTTGTAATGTAGAATTATGTACAAAAAAGGTGCATTCAAAAATAAAACAATATAAAACTTAAGAATCTACAAATCCACTCAGTCCTATTTCTTAGTCAGCCAATCACTCAGACAAACAAGGTTGGTTACAATTTGCAGGAGATAATGCTGCCTGCTTCTTGTTTACAATGTCACCTGAAAGTGAGAACAGGCGTTCTCATGGCACTGTTGTAGCTGGCATTGCAAGATATTTATGTCCCAGATGCGCTAAAGATTCATATATCCCTTCATGCTTCAACCTCCATTCCAGAGGAAATGATTCCATGCTGATGATGGGTTCTGCATATCTTTTCAATCAAAAATAATAGTACAAGGTGAGCACTGTGCACTTTGTATTCTGTAATGTAATTGAAATCAATATTGAAAATGTAGGAAAACAATCAAAATATTTAATAAATTTAAATTTGTAATCTATTGTTATGTGTGATTAATTGTGATGCATTTTTTTGATCGTGACTAATTTTTTTGAGTTTATTGCATGAGTTAACTATGATTAAGTGACAGCCCTAGTCATAATGAATCTAGGATTCACATAGGATGTGAATGAATGAATCTGCTTGTTTACTTCTCTCCTCAAGATCATTAATAAAATTAACAAAACACTAAATAATCCCGAGTCTTTGTCTTCAGGCAAGATATCACACAGATCTATCATTTATTCTTCCCTCTCTATGCCCTGAATAGTTGTTCATACTTATTAGTTTATTTATTATTTGATACCAGAAGAGTCCAAAACAAGTACATCTAATCAGCTGATGTCTGAATTAGAGAGAGGAATATACCAAACCTCCTCCCCCCCACCCACCAAATTTAAATGTTCCTGAACTTTGGGAGAGATTCAGGATCTGAATCCAGATCCAGATCTGAAATTATCACCTGACTTTAACACTGCTATAAGTGGAATCAAAACCCTGGAAAAACTTTGGAATGTTCAAAGTCTGTCCCTGAATTTTGTAGCGTGCGCTCATCTTTACTTTGAAATTAGTTGCAGCGTTTCTAGAAAAAATAATCATAGAAAGTAATTACGCTATAGACTAGAAAAAAATTGAGCCAATGGAATCCACTCAGGAGATCAAGAAAACACTTGAAAAGAGATTTTTAGAAGTTGACTTTATTGCCTCACCTCATAATGTAGTAATATTATCTACAATTCATCTTTTTCACAATGACAAGCCTTGTTAGGACACTGGCCATGGCCACTGGGCTTGACCATCATCCAAGCAAACTTGCATAAATGTTCCTTATTGCAGTCTTTTTGCCAGTATATAACATTTCGACGGTTTAGATTTGCTCCGGCACAAGAATCATACCACCACCCTCCCCCTGGAATGCCATTGTACTCTAGTTTGGCACAATTCTGAAAATAGTTATCATTGTCTCTGTCTTTTGTAGTGAACTTCTGATTATCATGGAGATAAGCTTCTGTATCCTGGGTCAGGGCATCTGCAGCATTCCCTTTGTATAGGCCAAGCCTGATTCTGTACTGAGACTCTTCATCTTCAATTTTGAATGGTTCATACTCTCCCCATTTGATTTCGGCATTTAAGTCTACGAGTTTGACCCTGAGTGTATGTGGAGTTGATGTGTTAGTTAACTGAAACACATATTCATTCCCTAACCAGTAGTTTTCATGAACTGAGCCAAATCCATATTTGTAGTCATGCCATATCCTATCAAAATCCACAGTGCTATTGGCTGTAATGTGTTGAATTACCGTCCACCCACCATCTTGCATACTACAGTAAGCAACAATAGGATCTTTCATTGGCTGAATGACATAAAGACCATCCTTGGCGCTTCCTTCAGAGTGCTGAAAAATCTCATAACAATCTCTTGCATATTCTATGGGGGGAAAGAAAAATATGTTTAACATTTTACACTGCTCAACTTGTAAATCTCTCAAAATTCTGTACTTTTAACTTCAGAATGAATGAATCACTGTCCTATCAATATTTAACAAGGACACAGTATGGCCACACACTGACTTCAGTCCATACATGGGGCACCCACTAAAATCAGTGGAAGTCACAAGCAGATGGTCAGGGCAGAATATGCCTGTAAGATGGTGAGGATGATTTTCAAAGGAAAAATAAGAAGTTACTTACCCAACTTCCATTGTCTTTCAATGACTGTATGGTACTTAGCTACCCTTTGTGTCTCTGAAAATCTTCCCTGTATAATATAATCAGTACCCAAACTCTATAGCAGGAATGCAATCCTGTTTTACTGATAGAAATACAGGCAAAAAAGAGTATTTATATTAAAGTCTGATTATTATGCCCAGTGTTGGTTTATTAAGGGAATATTTGCACAACTTTCACAAATGCAGAAGTATAGAACAAAGTGGCAAACCTAGAAATTCACTTTAGAAACAGATTTTTTCATTTATAAATGGATAGACCTTGACACTGATTTTGGTTAATTGATTTTAGCTATTATTCTGTTCATGGAACTAAATCATGGTGTGGCCATTTGTTTCCAGTATTTTATAAATACAGATCAGAGGGGAGCTAACAAAATATTTAACACCAATAACAGAAAAGCAGATGAAAAAATATTTATTTTCACTTCACCATGAATATCAAAATCTATGGGCTGAAGTGGGACTTGTATGCTGCCAAGCACGTAGATGGGATAAAAGTGGCACATAAGACCTTGGGCTGCCCCTCTGCAAAGGGGTGAATTTCACCCTTTGTGAATAAGTCTTAAGTAAATCACTGATAAGGCTTTGTTAAGGCAACAAAGAAACCTCTGGTTACGCTGAGGCTGATTTCAAGCAGCTATGAGACTAAGCCACAATGTCTGGTCTTTGAGCTAAAAAGCATGCATATACATCTCAGCAATTCCTCTTTTGAAGGGAAGGATATTATTTAGTATGTATTCCATTAATCAGAGAATCAGACATGAACTAAAATAGACAGTACTTCACAGATATACTATTACTGTATTCTATGGAATGAGTTGAAAGAACCTGGTTACATTATATATTATTTATATTATATTTGGTGAGATACTTTGACAATGTTTGTGAAAGATACCTACAGATCATCAGTAATGGACTTACTACAGAACTGAGGTTTTCAGTCCTTAGCTGGTGCTTTCTGTAGAGTTTTGACAGACTGATAGGAATTAGGGTATGATATATAGAACTTAATTGGTTATTATGAAAAGAATTCTATTCCTGCGATGCTGAGATAGTTCAGGTGAGCCATGTTTTCCAAAGGCTTATCAAACACCAAACAGGAAAAATCTGCCCACAGCTAAATATTCAAAGTGAGAGTTCAGAAAAGACCCCCTCTTTGCAGAATTCTCTAGAACAAAACAAAGGGATGGCTTTGTGCACCCAAAATATGAGTACTTCACAAACATGGCTTTTCCCAGAAAACACTTTCTTTTTCCGACAAGGAGAATCTGCCTTCTAGTAAACTAAAGCTCTAGATTCAGAGTCCTCCACCTGCCAATGCATATTGTTCTGAGAGGATGACATAATTCACAGCATCTTGGCCCCAGGAATCTTTCCTCATAGAAGTCCCTAACAGACCTTTCACTGACCATACCTCTATGGTCTTTCCTTTCCTCAGGGAAAGATCAATTAATATACTGAAGCCTGTCCAAATTGAGACCATCAGCAGACCAGAGGGACACTAAAGAACTGAACACCAAAAAGGCATTTGGAAGAAAACACATTTTGGGAAGAGATAGAGACTAAAATCCTTTGTAAGTAAAGTGTTTTTAGACTTTTAATATAGTTTGAGATCTGTGTATAAGAGGCACTATAGAAGTTCTAACTAGTATTATGAACATTTATTACTAAGTACGGTCTTTGACCTTCAGATGCCTATCAATGTTTGTGAAGTACTCAAAGACTATGGTAGTAAGTGTCATAGAAAAAAAAAAAGATAGTGAAGGCTATAAAGTAAAATAGTGCATACATCCCTGCCACTCCCTCTCTTGCTGAGTACCTTTCTCATTGTTGTTACTCAGTCTCTGGTAGCCTCCAAGAGGGAGAAGATGGGCATTAGCAAGCACCACAGCTTCTTCTGCACTTGTCCACACCGCACATTTAAAGAGTAACAGCAGAATAAATCCCACTGAACTTTTCAAATTCATCTTTCTTCTGAGTCAATCTCTCTGCAGAGATACACACTAAAAACATAACACAGACTGACATTTAAAATTAAATGATTTTTTATTTGCAGAAAAAAACCGCTTGAAGACAAAACAGAAACACCTGCTTTCAACAGAGCTAGTTCGTGTCAAAATAGGCTTTTCGCCTCTCACACTCCCTGCTTTCTCAATGTGTCACATTGCATCTGACAGATCATTTTTATGATGTGTAGCACTGTAGCCCATCATGTAGAATACAAACCTTCTTGTTCCTTTACACCATATTAGTCAATGCAACACAACACAATTTTGCATGATAAAAACAGATAGAAAAGATTGTAACGACAAAGTTTACATTTAAAAAGCATGTCTCACATTTATCAGATCTGACGCTTGGTATTCTCTGAACCTGACCTGTACTGTACTAGGGGACAAAAGGAAGAGATAGCACATGCAAAACACCAGCTCCACTTGCTGTCTATGCATGAAGCAGCATTAGGGAGCATGGGGTACTAATGGCTGAGAATATTTTCAGGCACCACAGTTCACTTAAGCACGTCTGGACTATAATTTGTATAAACTTCCACCTGTGGTTGCAAGGGACATATCAAATAGACTGAGGTCAGGTGGAGAAAACCAATCTGTGAATTTGGGGCTTGAATAAACAAAGCAAAAAGAGCTCCCCTTCAACCAGGCTTTCCCTAAATAAAACCACGAGGTATTTCTTGCAGTCAGAATTCAATATGTTAAAATAAAGACTTTTTCATAGTCCCATTTTCCCCTCCTCCCTGGGTTATCTGACTCCTAGATTAGTAACTGTTACTGGCCCTAGTCATATCTAAGAGAAAACTCTGCATTATAAAGTATTAAGAAAACAACTAAAGAAAAAAGCACAAGCAGACAGCTTACCTCTCGTTTCAAGTGAAGTCTGAGAAAGAAGTAGCTGAGTACAAATCAGTGAGCTAATTCTTTGGAACTGTACTTTGCCTGCTGCTGAAGTCCAGGTGAACAGCTCAGCCCTATCTCAAAATCGGAAGGGCAGCAAAAGTGCATCTTCATGATTTCATTGTGTGTTCTTGGACTAGTGGACTTTACTCGGACACATTGCATTTCCAAGTAAGCACATCTGAACTAGAAACCTACAAAGTTCCATGAAGCTTAAAATGCCACCATTAAAACTGAAACCCCTGTGATTACAGTGTACACATAGTGCTGGAGAACAGTGGACATTTAGGACCCAATGCAACAAAGTGCTTAAGTTCATTCCTATTCAGCACAGCACTTATACACCAGCTTCATTTTAAGCAGATGCTTAAGTCTCACTGACTTCCATGCAAGTGAATACTGAAAGTTAAGCATACACTTCACTGTATCATTAGTCTTCTGCATTTTGTTTTTTGTTTTATACAAATAAAAACAACTGGGAATTTTTCAGTGGTTATTTTCCAAACATTAAAACAAGGATGAAATCGGGTTAAAAAAATTTAAAAAAACGAAAATCGGGAAAAAAGAAAAGAATTCATAAGATACAGTTTAATACAGTATAACTGAAACTTTTTTTATGTACAAAGATATTTTTTGTCTCTCGCAGAGCTGTTAGTTTTTCCAGAAATCCTGGTTTTCATACACCCACATAATTTTCTTCAAAGTATCTTCACTCATGTTGAGCCTCTTGCTATTTTGGACATAGTCCAACTTTGAAATAGATCCAGGGGATACACTCAAAGCTTGCTGTGGCACTTTGCTGAAGTTGGGAAATGTGTCTTGATGCCAATTCCAAAAAGCCAGCTTATCCAGTTTCACATTGTCAGGATTAGGCATGTTCATGTAAATAGTAAATTCCCTTTTCAGATTTGAAATTTCATCTTTAGTGGCAAACAGTTGAAACACTGGCATAACAGTAGTAATATGCTGCAAAAGTCACCTTGAGAAAAGGGTGCAACACTTGGATGATTTTCCTAAAAGAATCTTCCGCACCAAACACTTCAGGGTTCAGATTACTGGCTGCAGTTGTCTCCCATTTCTTGCTGAGCATTGTGTTGAAGGTTTTGAATATTTTGGGTTTTTTTCTTGTGTTCTGGGATGAGAAGGATTCTGGAAACAGCTGGGTTTTCTCACCATATGTTTCTCCTGCATCTTTTGATAACTGGCAGTTAGCTCTGCACTCATTTTGCACTGTGTAAAATAAAGCTTTCAACTTGTTCGCATGCTTAAAAATGGCCCCAAATCCAGCGATGCAAGATTTAATGTCTTTTATTTCTTCTGTAGCACGCACACACACATACATACATACACTTAACAAAATCTAGCATTAGTTTAAGTTTCTGGTTAAAAACAAGTACTCATAAAAATACAGAAAGCAGATAGTTACTTTCAGTTTACAGGAACATAGGTTATAGCAGAAACAGAGACCATCTCACAATCAAACTTCTGATGATAAACTTTTAATATTCTCAGTAAAACCCCCTGTTATTGTAGCAATATACCTGTCTTTACACAGCTTATGTGAACTCCTGACTTGGAACATGAAAGAAATACTAGGCAGTAAAAGTATGCAGACACAAACTATAGGCAAGGTATTAAATATACATGAAGAAGCAGGTAGTATGAACTCTGTTTACAGAAAAAAAACAGTGCTTTAATCATGCTAGCAATTAGTCTTTGAAACGATAATTGTTTCCTAACAGGAGTGCAACTGAGAAAAGACAAAGTTCAGTTGGAAAAAATGAATAATATAACAATTTATTGCAAGACAATAGTAATAGAGCAAATAATGCATTCCAACGGGTATATTTGGCCTATCATAAAATACTCATAACAAAGTAGGAAAGTTAGTGCAGATTTTCTGCAGAATTACCCTTTTTTCTAATAATATTGAGTTCAAAGGGAAAAGAGGCAGAGTTCCTCATTGTTTCTCTCTTTTGTTGTGTGTGCTACTAAAGAGGGTGTTTCATGTATCCAGGGCTGGTGGTGGAGCGAGAGCAGAATACGACCTTTGGTGTCATGTACTGGTATGTAGGATAAAATTTTGCAAAAAAAAAATAATAAAAAAATTTAAAAGCTCTATAGACATTTCATTCAATTTTTTTTTAAAGCAGAAAATATAAACACTGAATTTTTTTATACTGTGTATTTTCAGTGAAATTTGGAGGTTTCTGTAAAATCCTGCTGTATTTTTCTTATTGTGCCTAGATTAATAGAGCTTTGGAGAAAGTTTATTACAACATAAACTTCAAAGGCTAATAAGAAAGCACAGAAATCTGGCCAGTCCCATTCAGGTCAGATGACCTCTTATCAGGAGGGAGGAGCTGGTGATAAAAATAATTGGTTGATGCAATGAAAGAATTGAAAGTGTTAGTAATACCTACATCTACTTTTTGCCAGCACTATCTCAACAATATGTTTGTCTGAGTAAGTCAAATGAGGCCCTTGTAATCTGTGTAAAGTGCAGGGCACATCAAAGTGGAAAATACACATTCTGAGTATGTAATCAGTAAGAAAAATTAAAAATATCAATTAATTGAGTAGTAACTTCTGCAGTAGAATCTCAGTGCTATCACAGAACTACAGTATGAAGTTTCCAAAGGGGCCTAAGGGAATTACACGTCTAATTCCCACTGACTTTCAATGGAATTTGAGTGCTTAACTCCACTGGGCCCCTTTAAAAATCTCAACCATAGATATTACATTTAGGAAAGGATCTTTTGGATCATTTAGCCCAATATACTATATCTAGTAAGGAGCCTGGATTCCAACCTTTCTTTGAGCCCCTTTGGTAAATACAATAACCTATGCAGCTCACTAGGCAGTATTCCTCTGTCTGTAATGTTCCACCTGATGGAGCATAGCTATCAACCTCCACCCTCTTGTTGTCTTAAGGGTCTGTGGAAAAGGGCTGGTCTACTCACTGTACCAGGCATTAGGATTCCCAAACCTGTTCCCCAGCTTCTGTAAGGGATATTTGCCACCTTATTCCACCTCCTGTTCTGTTTCACCTGGGAACTGGCCTCATGACTGTATATCTGCACTGGATACCTTCCAAGTTGCAACTGCTTGAATTTTTCTTACTAACCTACCCCGCCAGTTTCCTGGGCTGCTATGAAGCCAAAAAACAAAAACCCTACCTCATGCCAGCCAATCTGGCAATGAGGGGGAAATTCTTCCTAGTATCTAAAAGGTGACTGTCACAATAGCCACAGCAGACCCCAAATCCAGTCCTACTCTAATCCTATGGGTGGGACCTGATCTGGGCATATAGCAGTGCCTGAACCAGGGGAAAGGGCTTATTTGATCTCTCTTTGTATGTGCAGGAGCCAATGGGCTTGCACTGCACCCCTCAATCCAGCCAATCAATTAGGATGCCCACCCACTAACTACTGTCTCCCATCCCACACCCACAAGGAATCAAAGCTCCCATGAGATGTGTGCGCGCAGGGGAGATCTTGAAATCCGCAGAGCTCTTTCCCCTTCTAGCCCAGACATCCTCTCAGGCTACAGGGGGTATGTGTGTTTGAATATCTAGGTGAAGTATGTGCCTTTAAACGTTCTCCCATTACTTGTTTTCATAGCAGCACTCAACATAAATAATTTCACCACCTTTTATATTGTTGCTCTTCTGATACTTGTAGTCAACTATCTTCTCTACACTCATCTTTAAAGTTTCAGTTCAAAGTACAGCGCTGATAAAAAAAAATGACACTTGAAATCTATTTATATTGTGTATCTTTCAGTGTTTTGTGTTTCTTTTGTGTTTCCTTCAACATTATCCGGGCCTACTGGCGTGGCAAAGTACATTTTTAATAATTTTTACTGTTACCTGTGCACAGGCAACACATTTAAGAAGGATGAGCTGGGTTGGATTCTGTTTTATGCATCTTCAACAGAATTATATATGTTCCAACTGCATGGAAAAATTCTGTCATTGCAGCTTCACAACCATATTGAAAACAAAGGATTGTGCAAGTGTCACTCCGGGCATAATTTGAAGAGAAAGGTGTTGCAAAAGTTTAAAGGTAGGCAGAATGTGGCCTGCAGAATCAGTAATACTGAGGACGAAATAGGACTTTGGATCCCAGACTGATTTTGCAGCATCGGAAGTTAACCACCTCCTCCCTCTTCTTACCTGGAAACTCAGCTTGTAAGGGCGCGGAAGACATTGTCACAGAAGAGTGCTAGGGGCGCTCTCCCCCTTGACTCCAGGGAAGGAAGGGGTGCTCATCCTCCCGCAACTCCTGGGAGGGAAAGGGTGCTCGTTCCCCCGCCCATACCTGGGAAGGAGAGGGTACTTTTGGCCATCGTTATCAGTCCCTGCCCTGTTACCGCATACTTCACATGCCGGAGTTAACCGGTTTCCAGCGCCTGACTGTAATGTGTAGACTAACAAGACACCTGCTTGTATTATGTAATACTAATAAGACAAAAACAAGGTATTAGTTATTCATGAGGTATGCATGAGACGCAAATGTTCCTATTATTTCTCTGCCTGTGTTCCCACGCGCAGTGAGCTTCATCCCGAGCATTGCTCCGATGTGTCGGGCTTTCCCCGTCTCAGTGGCAGCAACGAAGGGAGCTCCCGTTGCGGCTGTGTCACTTTTGCCTTCAATAAACTCACTACTTTTATTCAACAGCTGTGTGTGTGCCTCTTTCCTACGGGACACCGAGTACCCTGCAACACTTGTGATAGAGTCACAAGGACAGAATGAACACGGAATACTACAATGCCATTTCTACAATCACTTTTCTGAGTAGAATTGCACTTTAAGTGTCATTTTTTAAAGCTCAACAGATTTTAAACATGACAGGTTACAAAAATATCTTATTAAAATAAAATATCCTTACTCAGATCTCTATAAGCATCTTAGATTATTAAAACAAAACATTTAAAAATGTAATTAGCTTTTCACCATATATGATGTTTACTTACATTCTGCATTTCTCTTGGCTTTGACAATGTAAAAAGGCTTGAGAGCTTTTCATTAGTTAAGTGCATTTCTAAACAGCCAAATTCAGATTAGCATCCACTAGCATGACGATGAAGGGATAGTTGCAAACACTGGGCTAAATTGTGCCATGTAGGCAGAGCCTTGCATTGAGGCACAATCTTTTTCTGAGTGACAGGTGCAGAGACTGGTAGGTTGTCTCAACCTTTTAGGATGATATAACAATACCTAGCTCTTATGCAGTGCTTTGCACCAGCAGATCTTAAAATGCTTTCCAAAAGGTGGTGAGTACTGTTATCCCCCTTTTACAGATGGGGAAGCTGAGGCACCAAGAGGGAAGCAATTTGCCCAAGATCACCCAATAGGCATGTTGGAAATTGAATCCAGATCTCCTGAGTCCTAGTCCAGTGTCCTACCCACAGTCCACTTACCCTCACCCCATACAAAAGCAGAAGCATGGCCACTGCCTCGCCCTTGCCCCGTCTGGGTGATTTGCACCACCAGGTGCACAGAGAAGTAACAGTGCATGTGCTTTCCCAGGTGCAGGAGCTATGACTGGGACAAGGCCATGCATGGGACTTGCAGCAGGTAGGTAGCCTTCATGTATTGCTCTCCCCACTTGCCCACATATACCTGCACAATGGCCAGACACCATGTAACCAACTGTCAGTGGATACTGTTTGTTAAAACAAAACTAGTTCCTGCAGGAATTAACTTTTCTTTAATCAGTCATGAGAATACTTTTATTGTTTTAAGGTTTTTTAAATTCCCAAATCTGAGCCAGATCTGACTTGTTAGTGACCCGTTACATTCTTTCAGTCTTTCTTAAGTCCTTATATCCTCTTCGTCTCAGTCTCAATTTTCTCCTTTCAATATCCAGTTAGGGCAGTAGTTCTCAACTCTGGTCCATTGCTTGTTCAGGGAAAGCCCCTGGCGTGCCGGGCCGGTTTGTTTACCTGCCACCTCCGCAGTTTCCACCGATCATGGCTCTTACTGGCCTTGGTTCGCCACTCCAGGTCAATGGGGGCTGCGGGAAGCAACAGACAGCACATCTCTTGGCCTGCGCTGTTTTCCACAGCCCTCATTGGCCTGGAGCGGCGAACCACGGCCAGTGGGAACCATGATCAGCTGAACTTGTGGAGGTGGCAGGTAAACAAACCGGCCCGGTGCACCAGGGGCTTTCCCTGAACAAGCGGTAGACCAAAGTTGAGAACCACTGTATTAGGGTGAAGAGTCAAATTTTCCCCTAAGTTATACAATTTTTGAATAAATTTTTTTTAAAAAATTAAACCTCCTCTCACATTAGTCTGCCTGAAGCTCAAAAACACTTTGTTCTTTCTGTATTTACTATGCTCCCTACACCCATCAGTTACGGATTTAATCATTTCCAGATTCATGCTCTCCTTCACCTCATTGACAAGTATACTTAACAGTGCTAGTCAAGGTACAAGTCCTTTTGGGACCACCTTAATATATGAGAATTGAAGGAGAGAGGCAACATCACTGATGTTTTATTGCTATCTTTCAGGCATTTTTTTTTTAACCTGTTAGAATCACAAAATACTTGGGGACATTGCTGAGGATGATTAATATCACACAACACATTAAGGAATCTCATTCATCATTTCAAAATCCTTTGCACGTTAGGCTTCAAATTATCCACAGCAAGAAGATGAAGGTCAGACAAGACATTCACTGTCTCGCTGAAATCTTTTTAGTACCTTAAAAATGCTGATACTGCTTTTAATTTCTAGTGAAAACACTGAGTTCCAGTTCTTTACCATCAAATCACAAGCAACTGTAGCACTATTTCAGCCTGTATGCAATTTAGTTCACATTAACTCAAGGCTCCTACCTGACTGCGCACCAGATTCAATAACAAACAAAATCAAAAAATCCAAAAAAACATTTTCCTGGCTTGCACACAGAGGCCCATTCAAGACTATTAATTAACTCAAAAATATGCTGAGTGGTGGCTCATGTAGTAAGGAATGGAAGCCAGACAGAGGGTTTTACTGAATCAAGTCCTCATGTAATTTTAGGCTCAGGCAAATGCGTGTGCAGAGTGACATTACTTCCTAACCTTCTGAAAAAAATAAATAAATCAAACCTCGGAGACTTAAAAAATACACCAAAGTTATACATACATATCCCTAAAAGTGGTGGATACATATTTTATACGAGTCATAATTTATATATAATTTGTAAAAGACAATTAAGAGGACATAATCAGCTTGAAATCCAGTCCACTAAAACAAAAATAATTTAGTTGGTACTTGGTCCTGCTTTGAGCAGGGGATTGACTAGATCACCTCCTAAGGTCTCCTCCAACCCTCATATTGTATGATTCTATGATCCTAAAAGCAGTCTTGGGTATTATGTATGGCCCAGTCCTCAGTCTATTTTTGTGATTTTACAATCACATTTGCTGTTTTTTTAAATGCTTTTCTCTGACACCTTGCTGTTTAAAAAATCCCACAAAAATAGAAGAGGAAACTGACTGTACAAGGGAATAAGGAATTGTTATAGTTGGTTTCACTGATACATGCATAAACAAAAGAATTTTCTCAATATTTCAGTTATAGTAACTGAAGGTGTTACTGCTGATAACAACTGTTAAATAATTTTCAAACAAAACCATAACTTGTTTAAGTTGATAGTGTCCCAGGAACAAAGGCAGGATGCAAGCACACACAAAAAGGGGCAGTTGTGAGTAACTCAATCTTTAAAAACTAGGGCTGTCAAGCAATTTAAAAAATTAATTGCGATTAATCACACTGTTAAACAATAATAGAATACCATTTATTTAAATATTTGTGGATGTTTTCAACATTTTCAAATATATTGATTTAAATTACAACACAGAATACAAAATGTACAAGGCTCACTTTATATTTATTTTTGATCACAAGTATTTGCACTGTAAAAAACAAAGGAAATAGTATTTTTCAATCCACCTAATACAAGTACTGTAGTGCAATCTCTTTATCATGGAAGTTGAATTTACAAATGTAGAATTATGTACAAAAACTGCATTCAAAAATAAAACAACGTAAAATTTTAGAGCCTGCAAGTCCACTCAGTCCTACTTCTTGTTCAGCCAATCGCTCAGACCAAGGGTTTTCAAATTTCCTTGAATCACAATCTCCTTCTGACAACAAAAATTACTATGTGACCCTAGGCGGGGGAAAGGGGCCTGGCCCAAACCCTGCTGCCCCAGGATAAAGCACTCAGGCTTTTGCTTCAGTCCCAAGTCCCAGTGAGTCTAATACAGGCCCTTGCAATCCCATTAAAATGGGGTAACGATGCATTCTGATGTCCCAACCCAGTTTGAAAACCGCTGGCTCACACAAACAAGTTTGTTTACATTTGCAGGAGATAATGCTGCCTTCCTCTTGCTTATAATGTCACCTGAAAGTGAAAAGAGGCATTCTCAAGGTACTGTTGTAGCCAGTGTCGCAAGATATTTACATGCCAAATGCACTAAATATTCATATGTCCCTTCATACTTCAACCACCATTCCAGGGGATGTGTGCCCATCCTGATGACAGGTTCTGCTCAAAAACAATCCAAAGCAGTGTGAACCAACACCTGTTCACTTTTATTATCTGAATCAGATGCCACAAGCAGAAGGTTGATTTTTTTTTTTTTTGGTGGTTCAGTTTCTGAATGCGAGTGTGGTTCTCTTAAGACTTCTGAAAGCATACTCCACACCTCATCTCTCTCAGATTTTGGAAGGCACTTCAGATTCTTAAACCTTGGGTTGAGTGCTGTAGCTATCTTTAGAAATCTTACATTGATAGCTTCTTTGCGTTTTGTCAAATCTGCAGTGAAAGTGTTCCTAAAATGAACATGCGCTGGGTCATTATCCGAGATTGCTATAACATGAAATATATGGCAGAATGTCAGTAAAACAGAGTTAGGGACATACAATTCTCCTCCAAGGAGTCCAGTCACAAATTTAATTAATGCTTTTTTTAAAAAAAATGAGAATATCAGCATGGAAGCAAGTCCTCGAATGGTGGCCGAAGCATGAAGGGACATAAGAATGTTTAGCATATCTAGCATGTAAAAATACCTTGCAAACTGCCATGCAAATGCCTATTCTCACTTTCTGACGACATTGTAAAGAGGTGGCAGCATTATATCCCATAGATGTAAACAAACTTGTTTGTTGTAGGGATTGGCTGAACAAGAAGTAGGACTTCTAATTTTAGTTACAACACAGAATACAATATATATATGAAAATGTAGAAAAAATCCAAAATATTTAATAAATTTTAATCGGGATTCTGTTTAACAGTGTGATTAAAACTGCGATTAATTTATTTTAGTTAATCACGTGAGTTAAATTAATTGGCAGCCTTTTTAAAAATGTATTTCGGCATATTCACTCTTTACTAATCTTTCTCCACTCTGGAAAACCACTTCTAAATTAAGCATATTCCAGCAACAATTTACACATTACATTTTTGCACACATTTAAGAAAACCCCATTTTCCTTCTTAAAAGGTCCTACTCAACATGAAATAATTGGATACTGAGTTCACTATAGCTTTTATGAGCAATTTGCTACATGTAATCCTTATGCAATCACAGGTCTAGTAGCCACTGAGGTTGAGATTTTCAAAGCATCTTCCTTCAGTTAAAGGAGGATGTGCTTTAGAAATCTCAACCTGTGACTATGTAAAGGGATGATTTAGTTAATGTTTGTACAGTACTTAGAATGTGTAAAGTGCTATATAAATGTTTAATATAAATGTCTGATTTTATATATATTTTTCTTTGAGAACTTCATATTCATTAATGAATTTATCCTCACAATACTCCTGTGAGAAAAGGAAAAGAATTATCTACATTTTACATATGTGGACCTGAAACACAGAAATATTAAGTGGCTGGCCCAAAGACAGAAGGGTTCTTGATATTGCTATAGACTTTATCTCCAGAATATCAGTCCTCTTCTCACTTTGGTTTTAATCTCAGCTTGCCCATCCTCTAATAAAATTAGTAATCAATCTTCAGAACACCCTTCGGAGACAGGTATGCATTATCATCCACATTTTACAGATTAGGTAGGAGACAATTACAATTTTTTTAACACAGAACAAATGTAAAATTCAGTTTTGAAAATAAAAGTTCTCTCCCACATCTACATAACAGAAAGATCACCGGTAACATCTTTGGCAAAATTATTTTATAAGTACCTAAATCACCCATCACAGTAATATCCAGATCTTCTTACATGTGTCCAGTAGATGGAATGAGCCCTAACAGCAGCAGAGCTCTCCCCTCTCTCCTTCATCCAACTTCTCAAAGGGTTGTTCAGAAAATGCCTAAATGAGACAGCGGAATTGTGCTGAAGATGGTAAGAATAATCTCCGGTAGAAACATGTACCTTATCCACTGACTCTCCACCCCAACAGTCCTGCTGCTGCCAGGTGGTGACCCTGTTTTCTGTTAGTTCAAGTATCCAAGTTGAAGGCAGCTATTATTCTGGGGTATGGAGTGAGAAACAGTCCCTGAGATGGCAGGGTCACAGCCTATTCAAGGATTTGTATATGATCCCAGACAATAACTACAGATCATACATTATACTAGTAGTAACTGAGCAGGAGAAAGGCATTCTTGGTGGAGGTTCTATGACTATGAAATGAGCTTCTGCCAGATCACCTTTATGGCCAGCTCCAACTAAAACATGAGGTAACAGATACTGTGGCTAGAAACCCATCCGTCAGTAAACAATGCCATCTCCAGATCAACTGCAGACAGCAAAAAAAAAAAAAAAAAAAAAAAAAGCATTATTTGCTATTTCTGTGTTCTGGACTAGTTCAGCAGCTCCCCCAAGATGGCTCTGCATACCATCAGAACTGGGGACAAATGCCCTCACTTATGGGGAGGAGGAAACCATGCCAAATGACATTTTATATATATATATAAAAGATAAAAGCCTGAAACAGCCTTCAATAGAAAACTGCAACTAACAGGAGTCTCACCAAATGGAGACAGGTGTGTCTATCTCTGAGAAAGTGAAAGGTAAAGAATCAATATTCTGCTTCAAAGTTTCACCTGAGTCCTTCCACTATATTTGCTACCCAGTGCCTTTGTTTTCACAACATAAGACTTCACTTCCCCCTCAAGGACTAAATCCCTCCTTTCATATGACATCAAGCCCTCCAGACGTTATGAAAGAAGGTAATCTAGAAAATTTCTGTTTACTCAGTTGCGACAGAAGGGTTGTCTACAAATATCGATTACTGTACTAAGTGCAATTAAACCAATAGTTAATGCAATTTATTATGCTGTCAGAGAAAAGGCTAAGCTTATCAAACCACAATTGGTACATCTAAGGAGAAATACCAGAGCTAATTCCCCTCTTCTCCACTTTCAGGTTTGTTACACTGAGGGCTTGTTTTCACTACTGGAGTAAGTCGACTTAAGTTATGCTACTCCAGCTACATGAATAACATAGCTGGAGCTGATGTAGCTTAGGTCGACTTACCCTGGTGTCTTCACTATGCTGTGTCGGCATGAGATGTTCTCAAGTCGACTTATCTTTCTCTTCTTGGGGGGCTGGAATTCCGGAGTTGACCGGAGAGAGAGAGCTCTGTCACTGATTTAGCAGATCTTCACTAGACTTGCTAAATCAACACCTGCTACATCGAATATAGCAACATTGACGCTGGTAATGAAGACAAGCACTTAGTGGGCAAACCCTATGGTATTCTAATGAAACTTGCTGTTGTTCAGTTCTTGTGTAAGCAAGATTACTTTGGGAAGCAGATGCCTCACTTCAGCAACTTTCTTTGTTAGTAGAGATAGTTTATTCCTCACCTCTTAAAAAAAAAAAAAAAAAAAAAAGGCACTCATCAATACACTACCCACAATTTACTTTTGAAAGGCTGAACACTTCTTTCTGCTTGTCAGAAAGATCCAGCTTGCTTACTTCCCTTCTCACATCTTAAGTTTAACTTGATCATGTAGGTCAAACTACACTGATTGAACAAGTATTTATTAGTTTTTAGCTTTTATATTTCCTAGCTATAAAGGTCTACCACCAGGGTTCTCAGACAGTGGGTTGGGACCCCTCAAGAGGTCGTGAGGTTATTACAAAGAGGGTGACGAGTTGCCAACCTCCACCCCAAACCCGCTTGCCTCCAGCATTTATAGTGTGTTAAATATATTTAAAAATGTGCTTAATTTAGTGGGAGGGGGTCATCACACTCAGAGGCTTGCTGTGTGAAAGGGGTTGCCAGCAAAAAAAGGGGTTTACCATAAGGTAAGTGATGTTTTCCCTTTATGCTGCCCTGTGGCTGCTTAAGTTTCAAGTTTATTAAAATCTAACTTTAATGTGTGCAGACAGATGGGAAGAGTGAACTTAATGTTTAATCAACCCTCTTCTTCCAAGTACAGTTGAAAAGAGTGATTTTCAGGTATATAGTACTTTAAGCCTCAGTTTGACTATGCTATAGCACCCATTAAGGCATACAATACAGTGCTGTACTGGTAAGTCTGTTATAAAACATTAATTGGCCTAGCAGTTTGGAAAATGGCTATTAAATCTCAGAAGAGCTATTCATACCAGGATTCATTTTACTTCATTGTATAATAGTCAATTTTAAATAACTGTTTGAGATATCAGACAACCACTGTATACGGGTCCTATAACTTACGCCATTACCAGGCAATGAGAAAAAAAATCAAAAGCAAAAAAATAAGCATCTGAAACTGATATTTTAAGAATAGCTATATTGTTGATCTCTTTCATTAAATTAAAATATTTGGGACATAAGTCCCTGAAAATGCTTGCTTCACCCTAAAACAATTATTCCTTATAAAGCTTAAATATGCTTTACAGATAGTCACTAATGGCAGTGAGCAGGCGTTCCTATAACTTTAATTCTATAAAATGTTCATAGAGTGGAGAATAGTCAACTGTTTACCGCACATGAATTTAAATCACCTTTAAAATTTGCTTAACACTGAGCAGGTTGAGAAGATTTATTCTTTCATTCCTATAAAATAAATGAGTGATTCTAGAACAGCGTCGCAAGTCAGGATGAAAAAGAGTTGCGTGTTGCCAATAAATGACCACATGCAGTTCCATGTACCTTGTAATGCAATCATGTTCTATTATAGAGTTTGATATAAACAGTTTTAAAAGTTGATATAAGTGGGAGTCAACCTAGCTACTTGTAAAATTATTTGCCCTGTGTTTGTCTTCAAGTCTAACTCCTAGACACACCAGTATCAAATACAGCCAGAGAACTGGTAAGAATCAAGTATGTTTCGGAGATGAAACACCCAGTGTGGTCAGAGTAAGCTGCATTCCTCTTACTGTATGGCTACTGGGGAATCCATAAGTAACCTGACGGAGGTCACAAGCAGTTTTGGAAAAGGATGTTTGCCTGCTCTTGTGCTGAAGTTTTGTGGCAGCTGCTAGATAAATGAAATGGAAAAACCCATGAACTATTCCATTCAAACAAACCTTATTAAAAAGGATTTTGGCAACCAGCAAATGTACATGCAAAATAAAGTAACTCAAATACATAGTATATTTAAATGCTTCTAGCCGGCAGAGCCGGTTCTTTCCTCGGTACGCTCAAATGACTCAATTTCATCAAAGGGAGAAACTTTACGCACTTGAGGATTGGACAGAAGAGAAAGACAGAAAAACGTTAAGCTCTTTTTTAAAAATAGAACTCTTTCTTTGAAACCAAGTTGTTGCCACATATAGTGAGATTTTGTCTAGGGATTAAAACTTATTCATTAATGTGTAGCACATCATATAATTTAATTATTTTAATGACATTTTCCACAGAGCAATATAATTAATTCTGTATCATCAATATTGACCTTATACACATACAAGATTGAAGCCATGTCCTCCTCTGCTTAGTGCCAAGTACAAAACAGCTTAAATAGGCTAAAAGGCTACATCACATACAACAGTTGTAGCAGATCAATTTTCATGTTGGATCAAGTTTACAGTAGTGGTGTTTTGAACTTCCAAGACCCATACAGATGATACCACACAAAAACAGTTGTGCAAACTCAGGCGCAGGAGGAAAAAAACAACTACCTCCTTTTTCCAGCACCACTTTTCCCTGCTTTACTGCTTCCACTGCCAGACTTGCTGGAAGATTTTGAAGAGAAAAGTCTTGTCATGAACTCAGAGACATCAGGCAGTTCATGGTTGGAATTTAGCATATTCATTGACTGCTCCATTTCCTGCACACAAAAATCAGACAATCTAAGTGTAAACTATTGACTATTTAAGGCTGTTTCTGTAACATCAGTTGAACAGGCAAATTAAGTAGCTTTGCAATTTCCTTGATCGTGTTGCTATGCACTAGTCCTTTAGTGAGCATACCACTATAAAGATAATTTGTGCAACCACAGCCAAACCCCAAACTACACAAAAAAAAATTAACAAAACACAAAACTAAAAGCACTCAGTATAGCCAAGGCAACCATGTCTCAAGTAGCCTTACAGGGCAGATACTTGTTATATAAAAACTATCAATTTTTCAAAGCTAACTGTAACTAAGATACACGGACCCTCTGCACAATACTATTTTGACTTGTTTTAAGATTTAAACTCATTAGATTTTAAGATCAATGTCCTCTTCTGGACTTTACATATTTTTCAGTTTCAGTTGTGCAGATCTGGCCCATAGGTTTAGAAAACCTAGTATTTATTGCACATCTAGCAGAGTTTTTTAGAATTTCTTACAAAGCTATCAATTACTGAACAGCTAGTTTATAGCTTTGATCCACTGCCTTAATACCTTCCTTTTCAATGTACTGAAAAGGATCTTGTAGGGAGGACATCTATCCATCTGTGCTTAACATAGCTTTAGATAGTTTAACAAATACCCTTTCATTTTGAAATACAAACAAGTTAATTTCCTTTTGTAAAAGATAAGTATTTTATTAATAAGTTAAATTACTTTTCCAAAATGCTATAACTTTTTAGTTATATTTGTATTATACCACCCCTTAACACGAAGACAGAAAAGCAATACAAACATTCAGAACTGTCTTATAATTTCAAGTGTTTTTCAAGAAAGAACTAGCTAAAAGTCATCTGGGTAACCTGTTGATATTAAACCTATATTTAATATTTATATAAAAGAGCACAACTATTACCTTAGCTTTATATATTAGGTATCAATATGCTTCTCACCCAAAGAAAAAAAACAAGCTGTTGGAGTGTAGTAAAAGCTCCTTTTTCATAAGTGAATGAGGTTTAGGTTTATACTGCAGGGTTTAATACACAGCCACTAAGGCAAGGTCATTGTCCAATTTATTTTAGCTCTTAGATTTTAACACTTCCCCCTTCCTCTAAGATAGAATCTTGATGGTCATTAAGACTTTCAACTTTGAATTTTTTATTACCAAGCCAAATTACCCAGTTAATAAAAACTAAAAGATGAGAGCAGCATGTCTGTCCACAGCAGTGGATACGTGCATGTACTTCATACAGAACAACAGGGTTTTGGGGGGGGTTTTGGCGCTGTTTTGGCTTTTTTCTAAACCAGCTTCTAGGATTTAACCTACTTCTACAGCATTTCATAGGTAGCTGGTCTACTTTCAAGTTTTAGTTCCATCAAAGTTAAATCAGAGGCATTAAACTCCTTCTGATTTTTGCTTTTAATAGGCATCATTTTAAAGAGGCTTGGACACCTGCAAAGTACTACTGAAGACAGTGGTTTCTGAGAAAGAGGAGTTGGAACCAACTGAATCCCAAAAGAAGCAGCTACCCAAAGACAAACAATGAACATTTCTAAATAGCAGAAAAGATTTCGTAAACACCTTGAATCTCCATTTTGTCCTAGCTTTCCGCTATTTGGTATTTTGCATGGTAAAAGGACAATAAATTAGGATCATTTAAAAATAAGCGGCTACATTAAGGCACCATATCATAACACCACTGTGACATCAAGATTAGTTAATAGCCCAGTAAATAATGCATTATTGGTGGTAGCACAGGAGCAGAAGAGAACACGAAATCTCATGCCTCACAACACACCTAAAGGAGCCTATAAACACTATACAAAAGCAATCCCTGTTGGGTCTTCAATGCTTGATTTTAACAGTGAAAAGTAAAAATTAGAAGATTTACAAGAGAGCTAGGTGGAGAGAGATTAGGGCATTAATTGCTTTTTGCAGAAGGTCTGGAAAATATCAGACCAGGATACAATTCATAGCTGTACATACATAAATGAAACTCTGTGTTCTGACCCAAATGCAGGCTTATAGAACTGATACTAGAACCCTATAATGGTATTTGCAACTTAGGCCTTGTCTACACTATGGGGGTAAGTCTACTTACTTTACGCTATTCCAGCTACTTGAATAACGTAACCGGAGTCAATGTAGCTTAGATCAACTAACTGCAGTGTCGACACCACACTACGTCAATGGGAGATGCTCTCCTGTCAACTTACCCTTATTCGACCAGAGAGTGCTCTGCGATCGATTGCGTAGGTCTTCACTGGACCTGCAAAACTGATCACAGCTGCACTGATCTCCAATAAGTATAGACATGCCCTCAGTTTTCACTGAATGAATACAGCTATTAGTGTGTCCGATAAAGCAACTTTCAGTTTGTACCATGTGTCTTTTTTGTAACTTAATATCTCATCACCACTGTTTGCTACAAATTTGGAATCCACTAATGTTTTTGATATCCACTCCTACTGAGCATACTTACCCGTCTCATGTCAGGATCACTGGTGTTGACAACTTTAGGCAGCAATACAAATATCAGTAATGGAAGAACCATCATCATAACCTAAACAGGGGAGAGAAATTCCAAGAACAGTTCCTTAGTTTGAGTCACTGTTCAAGGTATTTAAGAAATACTTCAGTAAGCAGGAAGATTTCTGACACTAAACACCTGAGAGTGAAGAGTCAAATCTTAGTTGGAAATCCATAGTCCAAAACTACCTAAAGATTTGGCTCAGTAATACAGTAGTTCTATAAGGGGAAAAGTAGGAGACTTCAGTTTAAATTCTGGATTTGTGATTCACTGGCAGACAATGAAATGTTTCAAATGGAATTTTGTTAAAGGTTTCAACCCTGATTGCTACAATAAAACAACACACTCTAGGAGTGTGGAGGGCAACAAAAAACATCGTGAATTTTAAAGGCGACTGACCATGGGGAAGTTCCAGTGGGTATACCCCGATGGGATGGGTGTTTGGGGAAGAGGAGGCTAAAAAACCACTAATTTATTGAAAGGGCAAAAACTGAAATGAAATTAGAATTTGGGGAGGGGAGGGGGGAACTATATCAGATTAATTTTTCAGATATACCTGAGCAGGAAGCCCAAGAGATGGATGTATGTCAACTTGGATCCTACTTATACCTTTTTTGAGGTAAGTTTTTAACATAGGTGAAAATCTGGCTAATAAACAGACTGTACTTGAGAGACTATAAAAAGGTAAGAAATAAATAAGACAGAAACATGTTAATTTTTAGATCACATCACCTCCTAGAAAAGGTATCATTAGGATCTGTGACCTGTTCTACGGTAGGGCAATCCAACAAAATGGAGTTTCAGGGAATCACAGCTCATACCCATCAGCAGTTCTGTAGCAAACAGAAGACTTCATTTTCCTGAGAAATTATTTCAGTGTTTTAGGATAGTCACATAATTGAATGCACTGATATGTATATTGCCACATTATAGCTCACTATGGAGATAAATAACTAAGGATTCTCACCAGGATTGCAAAGAATTTAAATAAACTTTAGAGAGCAACTTTCAAACGCATGCCAAATATATCAAAGTGGTTGAGCTCTCAGATTCTTTAGAGACAATTTAAAAAGGAAGTGGATTCCTGAAACACTGGAAGCACATTTTTTGCCCAGTTCTGTTTGTCATCATTCAGTAAGAACTCTGCCTATGAAAAAATCTGCAGGCCTAAAAGTAATCCAGACAGTGCTAATTAACTTAATTTTAAATCTATAGTCAACATCTCTAGAGGAGCAAAAGTAGCAACATGTGTGTGTGATGGTGGGTGTGTCTTGTATTTCCCTGAATACCTTCTATTCTGCTGAAGCATAGGAACTCTGGGACATTAAAAATATCTAGGGATTTGTCCTTTTTCCTACAGACTAATCATGATTAACTCAGGATATAACATAATACTTTAAAGACGTATGTATAAATCAATAAATCAACACCTTATACATACATAGTGTCCAGTTTTGAAACATCTACTAAAGGCTTAATCAAAAACATTAACATACAGTAACTGCGCACGCTCAGACTTATTAGGACCAGTCTGCAGTAAACGTCTCTCATTGGACGGAGACGCCCTTAATTGACATAGACAGACTTCTACTGTAGATGGGTCCTAATTCATCTGAGCATAAAACAGTTTGTTAATATTTTTGCTTAAGACCTTCAGAACAAGGCACTATTTAGTCACCAAATTAGTTCTACAAAATTTTATATTGCAGTTACATGTACTCTGCAATGGATGAAGATACTTAAGTGCAAGCTATGGGTTTCCACATCTTAGACTGTTGCAAGTTTTAATTCTTTTAAAGCTCTAGTAATGTAGAACCTAAGCATCCTGAGCATAGTGCACATACACAGCTTTGTTTACATTTGGGACTAACATTAAGAAGAGTAGTGTGCATTTTGGTTCTTCTGATTTGAAGACTGTTTAAAAAACAAGGCTATCAAATTAAAATACATCACATTTACAACTATAACATTGTCCAAGACAAGAAAAGATTAGTATCTAGAGAGCCATAGCATTCCTTTAACTTATTTTAATACAAAAATGAATGCTTCACTTTTAGGATGCATCACATTTTCATATTTTTCCCCTTGATTTCCCCCTAGATTGTGATTTTGTTCTCTGCATATTAGATTTTAATATGTTCACTTACATTCTAATGAAAAAAATATAAAGACATAATGCTTTCATTTCAACTGGGAAAACAGCAGACAGCTTGATCCAACAGGAGATTAATATTTTACTGTGAAAACTCATCTGTATTAGTTATTTGCAATTACAGTTATGCTTAATGCTGCAATGCCTGTTCTTATTAACAAAAAAAGCAGTCAAAGAATCTTGCTGCTGGCTGAGAGGGTGACACTTTAACTCAATGTTGCATCACCATCCCACTGGCTTCATCCAATTATCAGTAATAAGCATTTTTCAACTACCATAAGCCTGCAATTGCTTTTCAGCCGGTGTAACCATTCATCTCTAGAGATGCCTCTTATCCTATGGACAAAATATCTGAAAACAAATTTGTTTTATTGAAACTTGCAAACTGATTGTGTATTTTCTCTACTGTTACAAGTACCAAGAATTATTTTTTTTCTTTGCTTGGCATTCTAACTGCTATGGATGGATGCAGTTAAATCCACTCTTAAAATCCACTCTTAAAAAGCTTTAAGGTAAAAATCTCTAATCAGCAGCCAATAGATTTCAGTGCTGCATCTATACATACCATAGGGTTCATTAGAAAGTCTGTCCATCCCCAAGACTCTCTCTTTATGAAGTAAGAAGGGGGTCCAGAAGATTTCATCTGAAGTGGGTACGGCAGTCTGACTACTTCAGATGTTTTGATGTAATTCACATATCTTGCTCTAATGAAAAAATGAGTATTTTTTAAAGCACTTTTAAAACCCTCCCCTCTAACTTGACAAATCCTTATTTAATATTCCCTGTAGTCAAAGCTTGTTACAAGACTACAAACTTAACAAGCTGCTACATGGAAGTGTGAACTACAGAAGACATTCATCCAGATGTTACTCTTTAAGCAATACCCATCATCCAATAATAATATCCCCTCTAATCTTTTTCCAGACTATAAATTTAAAGTGGGCAGGTAAGAAAAAAAAAGTTCAGAAACAGCAGAACCGTTTGTTGGGAAGTGGTTGATGAAGAACTGTGTGTGTTAACTTATTAATGCTGGTCAGAAAAGATTAGTCAGCTAACTTTGCGATGAGACAATTTGATTAAAGCTTCAGAAAAAAATTCAGCTGCGACTCCAAGGTCTTCTTCAATACAGTTATGGAGAGCTCAGTAACCAGGCTAACTGGTAAACTTGGTTTGCTAAGTATAAATGGGAGAACACATTCTTCTGGGCATGGATTATCATGGTCCGGTCAAATATGGATAACAATGTTAACGATTTCTGAAGTGTTTGCTTAACCCCCCATTCCGGGAAACAAGTGCTTTACATTCACCAAAGCTCATTTTCAAGCCTGGCATTCGACAGGAACAAATATTGGAACAATCTAATTCAGTGACACTCAGACCTCAGCAGTTCAGGAGCCAAATTAGCAATCAACATAACCCAAAAGAGAAACAGTAGGGTGAATTCATTGTTTAAATATAAATGTACAGTACAACAGTAAATGAAACAGTATAACAGGGGAAATATTTATATCATATGTATTTTATTCTCTCAGAAATATAATTGGCAAATATTATTTTACCAACTACAATTGATTAATAACAAACGCATCATCAGTGGTTAATAATTAAATCAAAGTGTTTTAATACCATGTAATGCAAAGAGCTACAGGAGACACAGTAAAAGAGCCACTTATGCTCAAGCCTCTGTCTGAGTACCAGATTCTAATTACTGCTAACAAACAAGTAGTCCCACCTCAACTTGGAATTTCTTCGTTAAAATTCTTTACATTTTAAAAAGAAGCAAAATATGTCATGGCTGTTAATAGGATGAGACATCTAATGAGACTGTAGGTTTAAGTCTGGTTACAAAATCTTGAACTATTGAGGAGTTATTCCAATAAGACAGACATTATGATAAGTAATTAAATGTAAAGACTCAGTTAACACAATATTAAATTTTAAAAGTTAATCTTTCAGAACCAAAAAAAGCAGCATTACAGTTCCCATAGGCACCTTTATTCCATCTCTTGTGCTTATCACTTACAACAGGATTTTCCATTGTATGATCACTTAACACGTTATATTAAAATGGCTACATATGTATATGAAATAAAGAAAAAGTGCAATTTAAACACATTTATTTCATTTTATTAATTCAAGTAAGTCCCTCTTACTGGACAGGATAGCTATTCCTATGTACTATGTGCTGAACAGTGTACAATAATGTACAGTTGTGTATTAGGTTATGTCTACACCAGGGGTCTCAAACTCAAATGACTACAAGGGCCACATGAAGACTAGTACATTAGCCTGAGGGCTGCATCACTGACACTCCCCCCGCCTTGCCCCTGGTTCTGCCCCCACTCCTCCCTTTCCATGAGGCCCTGCCCCGCCTCTTCCCACCCCAGCCCTGTTCCCATTAAAATCCCTTATCTCCATTCCAACCCCTTCCCAGAAACCCAACTCCGCCCCTTCCCTGGCCCTAGGGGGTGCAGAAGGGGTTCAGGCTGTGGTGGGGGCCCAGGGCAGGGAGTTGAGGTGCAGGTGGTGTGCAAGGTGTGGCAGGGAGCTCAGGGCAGGGAGTGCAGGGCGCAGCAAGGCGGGGGGGGTCAGGGCGCAGCAAGGCGGGGGG
>ML677332.1:46093879-46262389 GCA_007922305.1 Dermatemys mawii | reverse complement strand
GCAAGGCGGGGGGGGTCAGGGCGCAGCAAGGCGGGGGGGGTCAGGGCAGGGAGTGCAGATAGTGTGCACAGTGCAACAGCAGGCTCAGGACACAGAGTTGGAGTGTGGGGTGCAGGAGGGGGTCAGGGTGCAGGACTGCAGAAGAGGTTCGGGGGGCAGAGAAAGGAGGTAAAGATTTTAGAGTCAGATTTTGGGGGCTTTTTCTTATATAGGCACCTATTACCTCTCACCCCTTGTCCTGATTTTTTACACTTGCTGTCTGGTCACCCAATGTCTGTATGAGCAACAGCAGAGCAATGTCTTTACATTGGCAGTGCACATGCACTTCCACACACTATATCTTGTTTCATAACTGATACATGATGTATTTATTAAATTGCTGCATATAAAATCAGTCTAACAGAGATAATTCTGCCATAGGTACAGACACTTCTCTTAAGATCTAAAATGGAAGTACCAACCTTGTCCTAACTATAGTGAGTTTAAGCAATACTAATACTGTACTACCAGCCAGATTCAATTTGTTCCAATGGATCGATGCATAAATAATCTGAAGGGCTCACCTCATTTTGCCTTTTGAAGTTATGTCCACTCGAACTGGTTCAAACCTATAAGCTGGGGATATAACTTCTACTACGTAAGATCCAGAAGGTATATCATGAACCACAAAACTTCCATCTGTCCTGAGAAAATAAAATAAAGATTCACCATGCTTCAATACACAGGTAACAATTATAACTGACCATTTCTGAAGATAACTTATACATGTAAAGTCACCTGATCATTGTCATTCAGGGATATTAAAGAGCGGCCTACACATTTCAATAGATACTATGAGTTTAGGGGAGAAAAAGCTATGATGAAACCACTGATGACCTCACAATCAGGTTGCCAGAAATAGATTGGTGGAAGCTTTGCAACTGTGATGGATACTTGTACTTCCTTGTTTTTCATAGCTACATTGTGACATCTGTGAAACAACAGAAGGCAGCTCCCTTTCTCTCTTGCCTGCACAGGTTGTTATCTGACCTCGTGGGGCTCTGGGAAGGCTGGGCAAGCGAGACATGTGGTCTGGCTCTGCCCATAATTGAGTGTTTTTCCTGCAATAAGTGTGTGTGTGTGGGGGGGGGGGGTGAGAATGCCAGCCAGCGCTCACAACGAACCCTACACCGTCAACCCGGGAAGCAAGTATGAGCGAGGGGCACAGCCACGGGACAGGCCGCCAAAGCGGGGACCAGCCGGGAGCTCTGGAGGGCGGCTCAGCAAGGCGAGCTCAGCCCCCGGAGGCCGGGCAAGTGTAAGGCGACCCATGACAGAGAGGGGTGTTCGCGGCAGGAGCCGGGCGAGCGTCAGCCGCTGCTCCCCAGATCCCCGCTTCTCCCTCCCTCCGGCGAAGGGATGCGCGGGGGGCTCCCGTCAGTCACCCCCTGCCCGCCCAGGGACAAGGCAGCCGAGACCCCGGGAGGGGCGATCCGCCCGCGGGGATTAACGGCCCCGCTGACCCCAGCAAGCGGCGGCCGCGCACCCCCGGCCCGGCCTCTCCCTGAGCCCCTCCGCCGCTCACTTGAGGAAGCCGACGTGCTCCTCCCCGTCCACCAGCACCCGGGCCGCCGCGATCCAGTCCTGCGGCTTCACCCCGGGCACCACCGCCCGGCCCTCGATTTTAAACCGCTCCCCGGGGCCCGGCGCGCCAGGCGACTCCCCCGCCCCGGCCGCCTCTGAGCCCCACGAGCCGCCGGGCAGCGCCGACGCCATCAGCAACACCAGCACCGAGTGGAGCGCGCCCGGCCAGGCCGCCATCGCAGCCGCTCCCGGTAGTAACGAAGGGGGAGCGCAACGGCAGCCTGCCTCAGCGCACGAACCAGACGGAGCGATGGAGTTCAACGCATGCGCAGAGGAGTGCGGCGGCGAGGTGGGGGGGAAGAAGGCGACCGTCCAGAGCATGCGCAGACAAAAGGTCAGCCAATTGACCTGCTGGCAGAGACTGAAATTTACAGCGCATGCGCCAGAGGAACGCCGCTGGGAACGAAGCCCCCCTGCGAGTCACGTGGCGGAGGAGTGGCTCTGGTGGGATAAAACGATTGGCCGTGACGGTTACCGAGGCGGAAGTGTTGACGGCGCTTTGCTAGCCTGTGGTGGGTCTGTGGTGGGTGGGGACCCTAGATATGTCGTCATCAGCCCCTTTTAAAGCTCGGCCTGGCATACTGAGAGTTAAAGAGGGTACGTCATGCACAGCGCTACCTGGTAGTTGAACCTCGCAATCCTATTCCACTTTTCACTTCGCACTAGTACAGGGGTGGGCACACTTTTTGGCCTGAGGGCCCCATCATTGTGCAAAACTGTATGGAGGGCCGGATAGGGAAGGCTGTGCCTCCCCAAACAGCCTGGCCTCTGCCCCCTCCCCAAACCCTTCAGAACCCCCAACCCATCCAACCCCTCCTTGTCCCCTGACTGCCCCGTCCCAGGACACCCTGCCCTAACCACCTCCCTGGACTCCACTTCCTATCCAACCTCCCTGACTGCCCCCCTCAGAATGCTCCAATCCATCCAACCCCCTTACTCCTAGGACCCCTGCCCCTAATCACCCCCCCCCCAGGACTCCACCCTGTATCTAAGCCCCCCTGCTCCTTGTCTCCTGACTCCCCCAACCCCTATCCACACCCCGTCCCCTGGCAGCCCACCCAGAACTCCCAGACCCCCATCCCACAACCCCCTCCTCTCCTATTCTCTGTTTTCTGATCGCCCCCCAGGACCCCTCTGCCCCATCCAACCCCCCGGCCCTGGCCCCCTTACCACACCACTCAGAGCAGTGTGTCTGGCTTGAGCCAGACAAGCTGCTGCACTGTCCCACAGGAGCGCACCCCCCTCCCCTGGCCCCCAGAGTACTGCCCATGTGGTGACATGGCTCCAGGGGAGGAGGGACAAGAGGGGAGAGGCCAGAGGGAGTTTCTCTAGCCAGGAACTTAGGGGCTGGGCAGGAGGGTCCCATGGGCTGGATGTGGCCTATGATTAGGACTAGACTGTGAAGGAAACAGCTCACAGTAAACATCAATTACTGATTATTTGAAAAAGGAAACGTTCAGCAATGATTGGTTACTTTGATAAGGCAATTGGGAAATCGTCAAGGAGGAAGAGGAAAGAGTCTTTTATTAAAAATACATTACAATAACAGTCCAAATATTGTGATAATAATGTACACTACATTATACTGTACATTGTTTTAGACCAGGCAATTTTTTACTACAGAAAATACATAATTTCTTTTGTGGAACTAATCAGATGTATGAAGAAATCAAATCACCAGCTGTACTGCCCACCCTCCGCCTGTTCACCCTCCAAGCTGGCAATTTTAAAATAACATGTAAAGTCTGAAATGGAGGATAGAGGTATGAGTCCAGAATTAGACACTGAAGTTCAAAAGATATGGAGTTCATTTACATCAGTTCTAACAAACAAACAGCTTTACTAGAGGTAGATCTGGTGTTTACACAGATAGTAGAAAAGAAATAATAAAAGTTGCCTACCAACAGTATTTCTCTAAACTTATTAAGAGAAATTATTGTGCCATCTACTGGCAGCTATATGAGTGTTCATTTAACACTGACACTAACATTCTTTCAAATTAAGAACATGAGCAGAACAGCAAGTTAATAGAGTCTAGACACTGTTATAATCTTTTTGCTCTTCTGAACACCAGATTCCTCCAGCTAGATTTATGTCTCCTAGGGAACACAGGAGTGCTGAGAGCCACTGAACCAAACTGTAAACCCTGTATATAATGGAAAGCATTTCCAGTGTGGCAGCACCCCCAGAATCTGTAGTTCCAGCACCTATGTATATGCAGAGCAAGTACATGTTTCATCTTTGCAAAGGCTGAATAGTGGCTATACTCCTGTTTGCTCCCATAGGAATACCAGTTTCAGATAGGGTGAGCAGATGTCCTGATTTTATAGGGACAGTCCCGATTTTTGGACCTTTTTCTTATATAGGCTACTATTACCCCCCATCCCCATCCCGATTTTTCACATTTGCTGTCTGCTCTCTCTAGATACTGTACAAAGCCTGTTGGAGCTCTTCACTGAGGATGTGAAAATACACCCACTTCCAGTGCTTTGCTATGCCTAAAAGGTACATTAGAGTTCTAAACACTTTGTAAATTCTGAATCAATCAAACAAATCTTCACATTTCTAATGCATCAATCATCATAGTACACAGGCACCACATAAAAAAAATTCAGAGTGTGAAGGCCTTGAGCGCTGGCAAACCACGCTCTATAAACTTCTGAACCCTTGTTATCTCTCAAGGTCTAGTAGTAAGCTTAAGCACTGGAAAATCACAGGCACGCTTGTCCCTCTAGCTGTCCACGAGGAGACCATGAGGAGAGCTCTTCTTTCACCGCCTATCACAATGAAGTAAACAAGCCTACTTATCACTGTCATATACGCCTTACAGCACGTTTGTACTTAATAAAAGCGGCAAGCTGGGACTTTCCCAGGTCGCCTCCTTCCACAAGCTGTCTCCGTCTGTTTCTTCCCGACATCTGGTGACCCCGACGTGATCCAGCCCCTCGGCTCACCGGCTGGCATAGCCTTGGTGCACCTCAGCGTTTACGCTCCCTCGTGAGTATGGGGGGGGATTTATCCGTGTCTCAAAAGGCTCATGCGAAGGAGCTTTTTACAATCATTAAGCAGACGGGCTGTGCTCAGGTCTCACAAAGGAGCATAGAAGAGTTAGTGCATCTTCTTGAGTATAAGTGCCTCTGGTATTCGGAGGCAGGCTCCTTGGAGATCGCGGACTGGCAAAAGATAGGGGACAGGCTCTTTCGAGAGCCTAGGGCAAGTGTTCGCTATCTTCTTCTATGGCAGCACTGTGCAGACGCGGTGGGGCGCTTGCGGGCGGAGGTACCCCCTGCCACGTCTCCCTCTCCTCCTCCTCCTCCTCCTCCTTCTCTTACCCCTACGGCACCGTGTTTAAAGCCGCTCTCCGATCCTTCTTCTCTTTCCCCTCCTTTGGCTGCGATAGAGAAACAACCCTTGGAACACACCCGGCCGCGTCTGGGCTTGGTCCAGAGCGCTCTTCAGCAAGCCTTTCAGTCTGCCCACAGCCCTCTTTTGGAGGAATGGGCAGGCGAGCCCCCAGTTCTTGCTCCTGTAACATATGGGGTAAACCAGAATGGGGAAAACACAGTTACCTATACCCCCCTGCCCTATTCCGTCATTAGAGAACTTAATAAGTCAGTGAGGGAGTCGGGCCTGCGCTCGACATATACAGAAGGGTTGATCGAGGGGATAAGCAATGGGCATCAGATGACCCCCGCGGATTGGAAACAACTCTTCCGCATGATTCTTTCTCCCGCACAGTATGTTGTGTGGGATAGTGAGTTTCGTGCGGCAGCCATAGCCATTTCCACTCCCGACAACATTCCCGATCAAATTTATGGGGCAGGTCAGTTTTCCACCAGGGAAGAACAAATGCAACTGCCCCCCGATTCCTTTCGTAGAACAGCCATGTGTATCCAGCGCGCCTTTCGCCGCGTCCCTGTCTCAGGGAAGCCCTTAGCGTCCTTTACCAGCATCCGCCAAACTCCTTCCGAGCCCTTTCATCAATTCGTAGACAGACTTAAAGAGGCAATAGCTCGCCAGATTGATAACCCTGAGGCTCAAACTGAGCTTTTGCGGCGTTTGTCCGCGGAACAAGCTAATGCAGACTGCAAAAAGGTCCTCCAGTCCGTGATTCATCGAGCGCAGTACACCATAGCGGACATGATTCAGGCCTGCGCGGAAGTAGGTACTCAGACCCATGCCATGGCCATGCTGGCAGGCGCCTTGCGGGCCGGAGGGAAGCCTCTCGGTACTTGCTTTAACTGCAAGAAGCCAGGTCATTTTCGCCGTGAGTGCAGGGCTCCGGGGGGAGGGGCGCATGCTGTGGCAGGGCAGCGTCTTAATCAGCGCCCCACGAAAAAGTGTCCTCGCTGCAATAAGGGGTTCCATTGGGCCAATCAGTGCCGATCAAACCCCCCTCCGGGAAACTTCCCGACGGGCCCCCCCCGGGCCCAGGAATAAAGATAGGGGTCACCCACAAGTTCCCTTCGCCTGCTACCAAAGGTAGCGCTGGCATTGATTTGATCAATACTATGGATATGCAAGCCACCCTTCCAGGGGAAGTCTTGCTGATGCCGAGCCAACTCACCGGCCCCTTGCCGGAAGGCACGGTGGGCATAATCCTACCCCGCTCATCTGCCCATAAACATGCCATCATGGTTATCCCCGGCGTCATTGACTCCGATTACACCAGAATCATTTATGTCCAGATGTGGGGCCAGCTGCCCCTCACCTTAACTAAAGGTGATACATGGGCGCAGTTACTGATTCTCCCTTTCATACCTCCTAATCAGCCCTCTTCGGCTATTCGCCGTGGAGGCTTCGGGTCCACGAAATCTTCCGAACCCGTAGCATCATCCCTCCATCCTCAAATCGCCGCTCTTTCACAGCAGATACAACCAACTCACCGGCCCCTTGGGAAGCCACTACGAAAGTATCAAATAAACGGTAAGCTTCTTGAGGGGCTCCTTGACACAGGGGCAGACCTCTCTGTCATTGCCCAGAAATATTGGGACCCTGCATGGCCCTCTGAGGTGGCCCCCACGGTATGGGGAGTGGGAGGGAGCCAATCCTCTAGTCGTAGTACTCATTGGCTCCCCGTTTGGGACCCAGAGGAAAATCGCCAAGTAGCTCAAATTCGTCCCTGCATCCTCCCGATTCACCTCAATCTTTGGGGCAGGGACCTTCTGGCGCAAGTAGGTGCCACCTTGAATGCGCCATGACTCAACCTACTGCCCTGCCCCTCACCTGGAAGCCACATCAGATAGTTTGGGTCGAACAATGGCCGCTCCCCATAGAAAAGTTGACCGCCCTGCGCCATTTAGTACAGGACCAACTGACCGCTGGTCACCTTGAACCCTCTACTAGCCCGTACAACACACCGGTTTTTGTTATAAGGAAAAAAGCCCTTATGGCACTCGATCCAGTCGATATTGTTGTCCCACACCCCCTCAAAAAATATGCTGCAGCCACTGCTTTTTCGGATGCTCTCCAACTCGCTCTGGCAGGCTATACTGGCTCGATTTCCTATCATTCTTACGCTGATCCCCGCTTGTATTTTGTTCAGCGGATGCCTGTCCAGCTTCTTCCCCTCCTCTCCCTGCAGCCTCTCCCAGATGTGCTTACAGTTTTCACTGACGGCGGTCCCTCCCATGGCGTTGTCTCTTGGTATTCTGATCGCTGGAATGTGAAGGTCACTGCTACCTTTTCCTCACCTCAAAGAGCTGAGTTAGCCGCCGTCCTTCTTGCTTTTGTCCTTTTTCCCTCCCAGCCCCTGAATATCATTACGGACAGTCTTTATGTAGCCAACGTCACCTCCTGCATTTCGGGAAGCTATGTTTCCCCTGTGATAGAATCTGCTCTTTTCCAGCTGTTTCTTTCACTTCAGGCCGTCCTTCATGCTCGAACGCATTGTTTTTTCATTGCCCATATACGCAGCCATCAACCTCTTCCCGGCTTTCTTACCGAAGGCAATGCCCGTGCTGATGCAGCCTCCCGGTCATTGTACCCTTGCTCTCTTTCCCCAATTGCTAGTCATGAACTCCACCATCAAAACGCCAAAGCTCTCTCGCAACAATTTTCCATCCCACTCTCAGATGCCCGTTCAACAATGTCCCCAATGCTCACAGCATTCCTCTTTTCCCCCGACGGGCGTCAACCCCCGCGGGTTAGGTGCCAACCAACTTTGGCAAATGGATGTTACTTCTTTCCCTCCCTTCGCCCCCTGGCGCTTCCTACATGTCTCCGTTGATACGTTCTCCGGTTATTTGTGGGTTACACCACAAAAGGGTAAAAAAGCAAAGCATGTTATTAATCATTGTATTCGCTGTTTCGCTGTCATGGGCGTTCCTAATTCTTTAAAAACTGATAATGGTCCCGCGTATTGCTCTACCACTTTTGCTGAATTTTGTACCCGATGGAATATCACTCATACGTTTGGTATCTCTTATAATTCCCGCGGCCAAGCCATTGTTGAACGGGCAAATCGCACTCTTAAAGTGGCCCTCAATCGTCAAAAGCAAAAAGGGGGAATTCCCTCCTCCTTACCCGATAAAGAAGAATGGCTTGCCTCCGTTTTGTTCACGCTTAACCATTTAAATTTGTCTAACGACGGCTCTCAGTTTTTGTCTCGTACACAGAAACATTTTCGCCAAACAGAAATTCTGCCGGCACCGCTTGTGACTTATCAGCTGCTCCCAAGCCGTACCTGGAGCGATCCAGTACCCCTCATCACTTGGGGTCGAGGTTACGCTGCAGTCTCCACCCCGGCCGGCCCAGTGTGGGTTCCAGCTCGCTGTGTCCGCCCCTACGTGCATCAGCAACTACCCCAGAATCCGCTCGAGCATGGCATGGCATCGAGAAACCTCAAATCCAATTCCAGATTTCAATCTCCACATCACGCCGCCGATCACCAAGGTGATCACTGCCCGGCACCGGGGGCAGTGCAACCCCCCGGTGACATGGGGACAGATAAAGAGCCTGGCACAACAAGCCGAGAGAGTGATGGAGAGTCAACAACTTGAGAAAACCCCTGAGAACTATGTTGTTGCAGTGATTTCTTGCCTCTCAGCCAATTCCTGTGTGGTATTAATCGTTTTGATCCTGACGATCTTTAGCCCTTCCCCGAGTACGGCCCTTCCCCCCCTGTCACCCTTAATAGATAATGTTTGGGGCCTTTTAGCCCTCTCGATCAACCAAACCAGTTTCTGCCTGTCTCAACAGGTGGCGGTGGGACAAATTTTGGGTACGTGCCTCATCCCTATATGTCATGAGGCTTCTGAGGTTGAAGGTGCGACATGGTTCTTTCAAAGTCTGGGACCCAACACTACCATACGAAATCTGGGCTATAAGGGCTATCATAATTGGGGGGAACAATCCACCTCTCAACCCAAGCAGACTGTACAATTACGTACTCCCTATGTAGCCAGTACAAATATCTCATGTGCCCGAATGACAAATTGTACTTTAATAAGTTGTGAAAGGTTCGGTGGGGAAAGCCTAAATTGTTCTCACTCAGTCAATGTCTCCTACCTATATAAACACATTAAGCTCCCTCTGGGGTGGTTCTGGACATGTGAAGGGTTAACATTCAATTACATCCCCGCCAATATTTCAGATGGCACGCTATGCTGTCTTAGTCGTTTGGCCGTGGTATTACCCCCAAAGACTCCACTCCACCCCCGTACCTCTCGTTCTGTCGCTCTGGATGCCTCTTGTGATTCTGAGGTTCACTTGTTCTCGAAAACAGAGTCTGTGGCATTAGCCCTTTCCCTGGTAGGAATCCCAGGATTGGCTACAGGCAATAGCCTAAATATTAACAAACTTGCCTGTGCTGCAGTTAAAGCTCTTAATGCTACTTCCACCGTTATTGCCTTACTTAATGGGGAACAGGTTGAACTCCGCCATGGGGTTCTTCAGAACCGTGCTGCTATAGACTATCTTCTGCTACTGCATCATTTTGGATGTGAAAAGGTAAATGATATGTGTTGCTTTAATATCTCCGACCATTCCCACGCTATAGAAAATCAAATTGATGTTATTAAAAACCTCACCGCACAAATTCGTGTCGATCCAGACCCCTTTGCCAGTTGGTGGGATTGGCTAGCATCTCTGTTCCCCGGATGGGGATGGTTACATGCATTCATTACGTATGAACTGTTAGCATTGGCGCTGTTGATTTTCCTATGCTGCACTGTCCAGTGCATCCCCTCTCTGATTAATCTCTGCTTGCGGGGCTGTCCATGGAATCAGAAACATTACCGTTATAAATAAAAACCTGAAGGAAGGGATGAAAGCTCGAGCGCTGGCAAACCACGCTCTATGGGCCTTTATCCCTCCCCCATCAAATCCCCGCTTGCGAAATTGTCCATAGTATCAGCAATATTATAACCATATGTACTTGAGAAAAACAAAGGGGGAGATGAAGGCCTTGAGCGCTGGCAAACCACGCTCTATAAACTTCTGAACCCTTGTTATCTCTCAAGGTCTAGTAGTAAGCTTAAGCACTGGAAAATCACAGGCACGCTTGTCCCTCTAGCTGTCCACGAGGAGACCATGAGGAGAGCTCTTCTTTCACCGCCTATCACAATGAAGTAAACAAGCCTACTTATCACTGTCATATACGCCTTACAGCACGTTTGTACTTAATAAAAGCGGCAAGCTGGGACTTTCCCAGGTCGCCTCCTTCCGCAAGCTGTCTCCGTCTGTTTCTTCCCGACAAGAGTGGAATAATTTCTCCCTGAAAGAACTATTCTTTATCCCTCCCTTGTCTGATGCCACTTTCTGAAGTGGGATTGTTCTTCATGCTTGTCTTCTACATTTACCCTTCCCTCACCAACCCCCATTTTTTCCCTCTCACTTCATCTCCGTTTTTGTTTTCCCTCTTCTGACTGGACATGCTTGGGAAACAAAATTATATTTAACCAGCAAAGAGAATATTTTAATATTTTCTTCATAACAAATAGTAATTGCTATAGTTAAGATTGCAAAACACTTTCTCGTATAAGACTGTTCTGAGGTGGTCACAATTTTCTGAAATACTCAACTTCAAAGTACCTTTATGTTTTTGAGTTATGGGTGAGGGAAAAGAAAAACATTTTCTTCTGTTTAAAAAACAACTCCTAATCACATACTAACCACACTACAGCCAAACTGGATAGATTTTGAAACATGGCATGGAAATAGTCATCAGTAAGTATTGTGTGTCTTGCTGCATTTGAAAAAATAATTTTAACATTTTTTTTACTTTACTGAGAAGTGCCTGTACCTACTGTAGAATGATCTCTGTTAGAGTCTGATTTTATATGCAACAATTTAATAAATACATCATGCATCAGTTATGAAGCAAGATATCATAGTGTGTGGAAGTGCATGTGCACTGCCCATGTAAACACATTGCTCTCCTGTTGCTCATACAGACATAGGGTGACCAGACAGCAAGTGTAAACAATCAGGACAAGGGGTGAGAGGTAATAGGTGCCTATATAAGAAAAAGCCCCAAAAATCGGGATTGTCCCTATAAAAGCAGGACGTCTGGTTACCCTATACAGACACAGCATACAGGCGTGTCGCGTCTTATGCGAGAGTTCCATTCTGTGGACCCCGCGTATACCCAAAATCTCGTATAGCCAAAACACTGTTGAGTTCAATGGCGGTCAGCATGGCTGGCACTATAGATCACTAGTATTCAAACTGGGGATCTCTGGCACTTATGTGGTGGGTCCAGGGCTCCATCCCCTGACAATGGGCTGCCAACCCTGATCCCCCCGAGCTGTCGACCTGGCCCCCGCGGCGGGTGGGCTGCTGTCTCCGGCCCCGGTCCCCACGGTGGGCGGGCTGCCGGCTGAGGCTCCGGCCCCCGTGGTGGGTGGGCTGCCAGCTCAGGCTCCAGCCCCCGCGGCGGGTGGACTGCCAGCTGCAGCCACAGTCTCCGCGGCAGGTGGGCTGCCGACCCAGGCTCCGGTCCCCGCAGCGGGTGGGCTGCTGGTTGTAGCCCCAGTTCCCGTGGCAGGTGGGCTGCCAGCTGCAACCCCACCCCCAGTGGCGGGCAGGCTGCCGTCTGCAGCCCTAGTCCCAGCTGCGAGCGGATGGCCGGCTCCAGCCCCGGGCTCCCTGCCCCGAGCCCTGCAGCCGGCTTGCAGTGGCGTGCTGCAGCCAGTCCCGAGCTGGACCCCTTGAACTGGGGTCACGTGCAGAGTCTTGGTTTTTTTGTTTTTTTTTTGCCCACCACGTAAAGCCAAAATCGCGCAAGTTAAATGCATGTAAAACGCGATATGCCTGTGTAATGATTCACATAATGCTAGAATGATATATTCATTATTAACATTTGGATTTCCTAAAATATAAAATATCTGATATTTTCATCTGCTCCTGTGTATGTTAAATGCTATGTTAATTTTCTGTTCCATTCAAGTTCAAAGTACCTAACACACACCTTTTGTGTCTTTGGCCACAAGGTAGCCTCATCATAATATTATATATTACATCCTAGCTGGATGATTAAAATGGAATCCTTTCTGCTTTATCATCGTGTATTGCAGGTGCTACCTCATAGTAAAAGATTTGTCTGTGTTTCAGTTATAAACTCTGGGTGAGACTCTCAAACCACTTACAGCTCTTGTATGCTACATAATAGGACAGAACAGTTTCCAGAGGCTCTAAAAGCCTCAGTTTTGGCCAGGGGAGAATTTTCCCGCAAAGGAACTGAGGAAGACAGTTCCAGTCACTCTTCTGAGAATCCTTTTGCAAGCCCTGGAGTAGGAGGCATGTCCGGGCTGCAGCTGGCAGGGGTCTCTTGAATATGGGACTGTAGTACTATACACTGCATAGATTCAGGTGTACATCAAGTAAGCACCTAATCACAAGCTGCTGTAATTTGGAGAGCCTCCTTAGGGTTGTCCAAGTGTTCTCAAGCTGGGGCCCACTGGGGGGCTGTGAGCAGGTTTCAGGGGGGCTGCCAATCAGGACCAGTGTTACACTTACTGTGACTCAGGGCAGAAAGCTGAAACCTCACTGTGTGGGGCTGAAGCCCAGGGCTCCCAACCCTGCCACTTGGAGCTGAAGCAACTTAGCTTTGTAGGGACCCCTGTTGTGGGGGGCTCTGGGCAATTACTCTGCTTGCTACACCCTAATGCTGGTCCTGACTTTTATATGCAGAAAAACAGTTATGGCACTGGCAGGCTGTGGAATTTTTATAGTATGTTGGGGGAGGTGGGGTGGAGGTCAGAAAGAAAAAGGTTGAGAACCCCTAGGCTAAATTATGCCAAGGACTGCTTCTGTCCTAGGAACAGTCTAGTACTGGGAAGTATGAAGTCCGCAAGGGGCTTAAAGCCACATTAATTCCACCTCTCTTCGAGGAGGTGCAGCACAAAATCACAACAAATCTCTTTCTGTTTTCTAAGGTACATTAAGGCTCAGTCCAAAAGCTATTAAAATCAATGGAAGTCAGTGGAATTGTGCCATCTACAAGTTAAAATGGTAATTCCTACTATGTAATTCTTTACTCAGTCAATACTTTGGTTTAGTCAGAAATATAATATTGGAATTATGCATCAGTCACTTTCCTGAGAAGCAGCAAGGTCTATTTATTGGACTAAATTACATTGTTACAGTAACCATCAGAGTCAGAAACTTATGTAATTCTTGCTCATGTCATATGACTGCAGAGAAGAAATAAAATTCAGGCACTTACCAGGATGCCACTGTGTCACTTTTATCACATGATGTCAGATGGAAACTTAATCTCTGGCAAAAATCGAGCAAATTAAGCCACTTCAATGGATGTCTAATCACATGGCCCTTTCTTGTTTGCAAAACAGTACATTTTTCAGAATTTTATTTGGCCACTGAATTATCTACCACCTAGAGCCTGTGTTAGCTGCTCCTAGAGCTTCTCAGTATCAGTGACAGGGTGATCATGAGTTACTTCTGTTCCTGTACAAGCATTGTCAGTAACAGTCTGGATGTCCACAAGAACTATAGACCCATTGTTCTCCTTGGCTTTGTTTAGATGTCTTTGATTCCTCCTGTAGGATGGGTTCTTAGACGTGAGATATACAACCTAGCTGCTAGTGAGGAGGGACAGGAGGGGAGGGGCCAGAGGGAGCCTTCCTAGCCAGGAGCTTAGGTGCCGGGCAGGAGGGTCTCGTGGACTGGATGTGGCCTATGACTAGGACTAGACTATGAAGGAAACAGCTCACAGTAAACATCAATTATTCATTCCCAGGGAATTTATCAGCTTGGAATCTAAATCTTGCAATAGGACTAATTATTTGACAGTCTCTGTATTATATTTTGTGTCCCAGTTTTCTGGTGTATAGTTCTTTTACAACTAATGTGAAGTCAATTGTCTTTGGCTAAAGAATCTTGTTAGATTTTGGCCTTAAGTTTTTGTTAATTGTTCTGTCCATAAAGTCTTTGAACCGTTGAACTCTGTGTGGTATTGTGAAGTGTGCTGTGACATTCTAACAATGCTAAGTATGGATCACCAGGGTTTTGTAAAAATCAATTTATTGTGTGGACTTTTCTGCTAACCAATTTGTCTGTGAATAGTAAGGGTTTGACTTGGTGTGCCTCAACTGGTAGGTTGAAGTCAATTACTAAAATGAGTTACTTTTGTGTATTTTGGGCCATTATCTATTATTAATAGATCTGGAATCCAACGACAAATGAACTAATTTACTGTGTGTTGTTATTACATTGCTACTCAATATGTTGGGCAACAGCTTAATTTAAAATGTGACTAGTAATCTATTAAAAAGAGGTAATCTGTCTTGTTTAATTCAGATAGACATCTGTGACAAACTTGGACCAAGGGTTCCTTCTGCATTCAGTTCCTTCTAATTTATTGCAAATTTCACACTTGGATACTTTATCTGTGGTTGACGCGTACATACCTGGCCAGAATTATTCATCTCGTGATATTTCTTAATTTCCAGATGGGCACTGTGGATTAATTTTAGCATTTCTGATTTTATGTTGTGTGGTATTAAGATACAGTGTTCCAGCATCTCATCGTATGCACCAGTTTCATTTCCAGACCCCCAATAACATTTTATTCTTGAAGGTACCTGGAGTTTTTCAGTTGGCCATCCATCTAGAATTACTCTTTCAAGCTGTTGTAAAGTTGGGTCACTCTATATTTTTAATAGGAGCTTGTCAAATTTTGTTTTAGAAATGAGTAGTGTTTGAGTCATATTCAAATGCCTCTTTTTTCAGCTTGTTTCCACTACGTATAAATGTACTTGAAAGCTGGTTCACCATAAGAAGTTCTTTCTGGTCCTCTGGTAAAATCCTGGTTCCATTGAAGTCAGTAGGAGTTTTACCATTGACTTCAATGCGGCCAGGATTTCACTCCTGTATTTCACATTTAACTTTTGCGATTTCATACTGGTTTTCCAGATGGTAGGTAGTCCTGAGAGTTGTAACATCTGTCTGATCATCTGCATTTGGAGACTTCAGCCCAAGAGCCTTCCTGTTCACTATTTCAAACTTTATTAAGTGGTATCTGCCTTTATACAGAGATACCAATGTACCATTCCCCAGGTGGGCTCATTTTGTGCTGACTGTACAAAATGAGCAGTTTTCAATTTTAACACTGGGTAGTTACTACTAACTTTGTATTTGCACTCAACTTCAGTGTCTCTTTTGGAACTTAATTTTTGTTAATGTATTTCCAGTATCACGAACCAGTCTGTTATAAAGTCTTGTTTTGTAATTCATGTTGCAGCCTCATTACATATAGGCCAGGAATTCATGAGTTTTAATCCTGGTTCTGCCACAGATTTCTCTGTGTCTTGGTTTCTTCAGCTGATAGATATATTAAATTAGTCCAATAATACCTATAGTTCAAGAGTGTTGTGAGAATTAATTTTTAGTTTGTACAGTAGTTTAAAAAAATCAAGTGCTAAGAGTTATTATTCAAACAGAACAAGGACATTTCAGAGAAGCTAAAAGATAACTGTATCAGTCTTCACTACAGAAGAATGGGGAGATAACTCTTGCAGAGATATTCTTTGCAAGTAATAAAGATGAGGCACTGTCAGAGACTGTGGAGTCAAAAGAAGAGATGTTGGAACAAACTGATAATTTCAGTTACAGTAGTCAAGACTGGATGGTGTTCATGCCAAAGTTCTGAAAAAAAACACCTTAGAATAAAGTGGCTGTACTGCTAATTAAAATACGTAATCTATCATTAAAACCAGCTACTATACTGGAGGGCTGGAGAGTAACCAGTACTGTACCTCTTTTTTTAAAAAAAGTTTCTATAGGTTGTACTGGGAAATACAGACTAGACTTCAGTATCAGATAAAGCAGTTGAAAAAATTAAAGATATATTTGTGATTCATCTAGGAGAATATAATATGACAAGTACAAATTAGCACAGATTCTGTGAAGGAAAATCATGTGTGCAACCTATTAGTTGTTTGAAGGTATCAGAAAAATTGTAAATAAAGAACGGGTGAAAACAGTTTACATGGACTTTTTCTGAGAGTCTTTTATAAAGACCCACAAAAGAAGTTACAAGGACATTGAGTATTCCCAGAGTGAAAGGGAAAGTTCTGTCTTGGCTTAGAAACAGAAAGAGTGGAAAGCAAAGACTAGGAATAAATGGTCAGTTTCCATAACAGAAGATGGTTATTAATGGATTACATCAAGGCTCTTTATTGGACAGGTGTTATTACCTGGAAGATAGTGGTTGTGTGTTTTTGTGAATGAACTGGCAAATTTTGTGAATGATACAAAGTTACTTTATTTCATCAAAGCAAGATAATCTTTTGATACTCTTCAGATGCATCTAATAAAGGTAGACAAGCAATACAACAGCTGACATTCATGGCAGACAAATGCATATGGGAAAGAACAATATGAAATATGCAGACAACTTGTTGTCTTCACTGCAATGGTTGCAGAGCAATATATTACCAAAGTACCAGGCCTAGGTATGGTGACTACATCAAAGGAAATTCATTATTGTTGGAATCTCAGGCATGGTCTCCTAATGGACACTGGCACTAGGTTGCTTGACCAGATGGTTAAGAGAAGACAAGAATAAGTGAAAGGATAGGAATGAGGTGAGGGAAGTCCCGGCTAAAAACATCCTCCATATTATATTAGTGGATAAGTAAAGAAACACCCACTGAACCCCAAAATGTAGCATTATCAGCACAGTGAACTAAGTAAGCAGGGAAAAAATAGATAGTTGAAAGTAGTATTCAAAGTTCTGGGCATTATTTTTAGTTAAGTAAAAATATTGTGCAATAACTATATTGTTGAAGAGTATTACATACACTCCCTTTTTTTCTTTAGAAAAGACAATTTATAAAAAAACAAATCACCTCTAAGTAAACATTCAGGAATAGCATTCATCCTGTCAGTAAACTATATGCATGCCTCTGGTGTTGATGCATGAGGAATACATATCAGGAAAACATAAAATGATTAATGAACACACACCACTGCCCTTTGTTATTTGCATAAACTATAGGTCTTTACATTTTTAGAACGTGATATTGACAAGATAGAGTTTTGGTTTGTAGCCATGTGGTGGGAATTCTGAAATATTAAGGCATCATTCTGGACACCAGCAATGCCACTGCTGAAAGCATTCTTTTTCCCATTTGGGTAAATGTCAAGGTTTGGTAGGAAGTTTGGAACTGAGCTGAGCAGGCATGCTCCAGCTCAGAGTGGTGGAAGAATATGGAGTGGGAGGAATTTGGCTGCCTTGTAAGCCTGGAGGAAAGGAAGACTGGAGTCTTATGTTACACAATTCTTACCAAATATCACATGAATGACATCCACCTTTCTGATTTCTATCAGATCCCAGTCCTGTCTTCTGAGAGTAACTGGATTACTTGCATGAGTTAGTATATAAAGATTGTAGGGCAGTATGTAGAATTTTTGCTGTGAGAAAGAAGAATCTGAGGCACATAGCTGAAGATCCTACAGTGAGATGAGGTGGGGACAGCAACAAAGGGTAAGAGTGAATGAAAGTTGGTGATAGAATCATAACTGATACAGTCTTTGGGTTCCAGCTTTTTGAGTTAACCTCCACATTTCTAGATTTGCATGGTGTGTGTGTATGTGTTTTAAATAATTACAACATTCTAATAATGGTTTTGGAAAATAGAGATCAATTTACAACTTTAGCTTTATCTTATTGAAGGTAGGGTGTGTGTGTGATAGACAGTATATAGTGTATATGAAATAGACAAACATGTAAGTGATGGAGGAAGTATAGACCTGATTGTCAAAAGAACTGAACATCCCCAATTCTTATTCAAGTGAAAGAAAGCTGTGGGTGCTTAGCACGTCTTTTTTTAAAAAATTAGCTCATACATGACTTACTATTATAGCAGTATTATTTTTTATGAACATGATGTGTACTCACATTTAGCTACTTGATAGTATCTTGTTCGACTGCAAGGAGTTAAAGGATGTGGCTGGGGGAAACAAAACAATGGCAAAGATATGGTACTACCAGAGAGAATACCAAAGGTCTTTGATGAAACAATAAGGGAGCTATTAAGTGGAGAATGTGCACCTACCTGGCCCAAATCTAGGCTCAAAAGGGATACGCCCCAGCCTAGGGAGAAAGTGGGGAATTGAGTAGGCAGTAGTGGCTGGAGATGAGTCTCTGGGCTTGGCTACACTTACAGCTTTACAGCGGTTTTGGTTATACCTGCCTTCAGAACCAGCTCCAGGGAAAATGCTCCAGCGTGTCCACACTCACAGCCACAACCGCACTGGCGTGGCCACATTTGCTGCACTTGCCAGCGGCACAGGAGTGGTACATTATGGACAGCTATCCCAGCATTCAGCTGGGTGCAACATGCTTTTCAAACGAGGGGAGTGAGGGAGAGCGTGTTGTGTGTATGTGGAGGGAGAGAGCGAGTGGATTTTTGGCATGCTGAGAGTGTGTCAGCAAACTGTCTGAAATGCAAAGCCTACTAATTTCCTGCTACTCACTCACTCACAAGATAAACATTTGCATTGTTGATTTGCCGAGTTACAGATAAGCTCTGAAAACATACTTCTGCATTCCTCCAGCCAAGTTCAAAACAAAGGGAAGAGAGATTAAATGGCTTAAATTGCTTAGGGGCATTTCTAGAGAGCACTCAAAACATTGTATTGTTACTATCTGTTTACACTGGAGCTAAAGTGTAGCTCCCAATATGCAACAGCTGTTAATCCTCTGGCAAGGATTACCACCAGGACCAGTATAACCACGGATTTATAGTGCTCTATATGCCTCGCCAGTCTGGACAGGTAGTGAGTTTAGTGCTCCTGGCAGCTTTATAGTGCTATAAAGTGCCAGTGTAATCAAGGCCTCTGACTGTTCACAGAGGCAGCTGTGGGGATTGTCTCATTCCCAGCCTAGGAGTAGGGATTTTTGGCCTGAGCACAATTTACCTAACAAATGCAATGAAAGGATAAAGTGTAGGTAAGAAAGAAATATATAGGCCTTTTAAAAAAATCTCCTTTCCCAGCTTGTTATGTACCATTGGGTAAACAAACAATACCTTTGTTCTGATAAAACTGTTTGAGTCTCTTTAATCTGGTGCTGGGTATAGACTCCCAAAGAGAAGTTTTCTTGCAGGTGCCAAATAGCATTGGGCCTGTTGTATTTACATGATAGTGGTGAAACATGGGGGCTGCTGAGAGATTGAAACTACAGGGTGCCACCCTTGAGAGGTTGAGGAAACCAGGAAGAATATAGTCAAGAGCCTAAAAGGGGTCTAAAGTACAGCCAGAGGTGCAAGTAAGACGGTCTGCCCCAGTACGACATACCAACAAGAGCCGGTGTGCCATACCGGAGCGGACCGGCTTCCCCAGGCAGCAATTTAAAGGGCCTGTGGCTCCCAGCAGCAGCTAGAGCCCCACTGCCAGGACTCTGGGGTAACGGTGGCAGGACTCGGCTGTAATTCAAAGAACCTGAGGTGCCTGCTGCCACTACCATCCTGGCCCCTTTAAATTGCCACTGGAGCCCTACTGCTGCTACCCTAGGGTTCCAGGGATGATTTAAAGGGTCTGGGCAGTAGCAGCAGCCGGAGCCCCAGGCCCTTTAAATCACCCCTGGAGCCTTGCTGCTCCCTCCCCCCGCATGGTAAAGAACCTAAGCTAGCTTTGAAGAACTCTAATACAGCAGTTGGAGAAGTTTTACAACAGTGGTTTATTTGCATGTTTCTATAGTCTCTTTTACCTATCGAGTCGATTTTTGACAAGAGTATCTAGTTTGTGTATTTATTAATTACTGGATATAAAAATACAGAAACAAATATACCATAGCTACTATATTCCCAACTTTCTACCTTTGATATTAGAGTTGAGAGTTTGGACAGCCTCTCATGTTGTCAAAATAAAATCCAGCTCTCTCAGATACATGTAGAGTGAAGAAAAGCTGCAATTCTGAGCTGTTAATCATTAAAACAACAGAGCATGTGAATCTTTTCTGGTCATTAGTCCTTTGTTCTTGAGGCTCATCTTTCTCTATGAATAGTGCAATACCAAATCAATAGGAGTGCAGCTTATAGAATGGAAAAGAGCTATTGGAGGCAACAGTCTAGTGAAAACAATCAGCCTCGTAAACACACTCCTGGAGAAATCAGGCATGTTTTGGGATACCAAAACCACAGAAAAAATATTTATTTATGATATTAGGAAGATGTAAGCTACAGAATCTACCCTTTGAGGTAAGGGTTTTCCACTTGTAGATGGTAACAATTTTATTTGCTATTTAGGAAAAGGTATGTTATTTAGCTCCTTCAAAATGAGTTATATCATCAGTAAAGCACTGTTTTGTGTCCACTTTTAACATTTTGGCTTTTTCCAAGCTCAGTTGTCAGCGAAGTATTAGTAGAACTTAGACATGAATTTATATACCAACAGTTCAAAGTGGTTCTTTGAGAGGTTGCTTTTGCATAGTTCAAAGTTTGCCTGAGGGCTTCTCCATCTTCAGTTTAGGGAATGAGCAAGCTGTTTTGCAATTCATGTCAAAACTCTTACTAGGATAGCCTCAAGCCCCTTCTGTGAACATTGGAGTAAAAGAACATTCTCCAATGTGAAGTCTTGTTTTTCAGACCTCATTAATTTCATATCAAGGGATGTAATATAAAGAACAGATCTGTGTGAGAGCCTCAATCCTCAAGTAGATACATGCTTTTGTCACATGATGAACTCTAATACTTTAATCTAGTGCTTGCAAGTTCTCTCCTCGGTGAATCTTGTAAGTAAGGGCTTGGTTACACTGGCACTTTATAGCGCTATAAAGCCCCCATGAGCGCTATAACCTCCTCCCCGTCCACACTGGCAAGTCACGTAGAGCGCTATAACCGCTGAGTTATAGCGCTATTGTTAATCCACCTCTGCATGGGAAATAAGGGCTGTAGAACAGCTGCTGTAGCGCTACAGCGAGAATGTGGACACCCATTGCAAATTAATTGGCCTCCAGCCCGTCCCATAATTCCCGTTCGAGCCACTCTGGTCATCACTTGCAAACTCTTTTGTCCTGTCCTCAGGTGACCACATGTCAGACCCACCCTTTAAAGTTCCAGGGAAATTTGAAAATCCCCTTCCTGTTTGCTCCAGCCAAACGTGGCGTGCTCTCAGGGAATCCTTGCAGGTGATCATTCTCATTGATCATCATGACTCCACGTGCCATGCCTCCTCGCAATAGGCGATCCCCAGCATGAAGCAATAGCGAGGTGCTGGACCTCATCAGCTGTTGGGGGGGAAGAAGCTGTTCAGTCTCAGCTGCGGTCTAACCGCAGGAATTTTGATACCTATGGGCAGATATCACGGGCGTTGGCGGAAAGAGGCCATGAGCGGGACACTCTGCAGTGCCGTGTTAAGGTAAAGGAGCTTAGGAATGCGTATCGCAAAGCCCGCGAGGCAAACGGCTGCTCCGGGGCAGCCCCGGTGACTTGCAGATTTTATAAGGAGCTGCACGCGATACTTGGTGGTGATCCTACGGTCACTCCATCGACCACCATGGACACTTCCCAGCCCACCAGTTAAAGGGTGTGTGTGTGTGTGTGAGGAGGACGACGAAGAGCAGGAGGATGAAGAAGAGGAGGAGGATGAGGACAAGGCGGCAGCGACCCAGGGCACGGAGTCGTCCCTGGATGCATGCAGCCAGGAGCTCTTCTCAACCCAAGAGGGCAGCCAGCCACAGCGTCCGGCAGTTGCAGGGGCCAGCTCAGCAGCAGATTGTGGAGGTAAAGCTGCTTTTCTGTGGGGAAGGCAGGCAGCTTGGGGTGGAAAGGGATGCAGGGGGCATTCCACCTGGAGCTCTTCTCAAGCCAGGAGGAGGGCAAGGGGGCATGCAGCCAGGAGCTCTCCTCTAAAGCCAGGAGGAGGGTGGCCAGCCACAGCGTCCGGCGGTTGCAGGGCCAGCTCAGCAGCAGATTGCGGAGGTAAAGCTGCTTTTCTATGGGGAAGGCTGGCAGCTTGGGGTGGAAAGGGATGCTTGCATGCTTGCCTACATGTGGAATAGTGCATTGATGTAGTCTATCACATCGCGGTAGTCATCATCAGTAATCTCTTCAAAAGGTCTTAATAAGAGTGCTTGCAATGCGCCTGCGCAGGTTTCCCGGGAGAGCCAGCATGGCCCCCGTCCCGGTCCCGGTCACTAGTCCCCGCCACTGTGCTACAATGGGTGGGGGGAGCATTGCTGCACATAGGCAAGCTGCATATGGCCCTGGGCAGAAGCCGCATCTCATTAAAATCCCTTCCCGTTGTTCCTCAGTGACTCGAAGCAACGAGATATCTTCCAGGACAAACACTTACGGAGAATGTTGGAACTCAGTGTTCTGAGTAGGGCTCCTGCCACTTCCCTGCACTCCACCCCGCCGCCACAGCTTTTCAGGACAGGGAAGAAATCTTTTCCCCTGCCTGCTGCTCAGAGTGGGGCTCCTGCAACTTACCGGCACTCCCCACCCCCTCCCCTGGCACAGCTTTTCTGGGGCAGGGAAAAAATCATTTCCCTTGCCTCTGGAGTGCACTCACCATGGCAGGGGCTCCATTGCTGTATCTGTGCTCTCTGCGGGACAGGCAAATAGGGAATGCGGGGCAATGATAGGCATGTCTGCTCTTTACAAGGGAACCACTGTTAAATGTATCTTTTTATTTTAGAAGGATAGTCCTTGAGCCCTGTGCCATCGCTTTTATCAACAGCTGAGAGGCTGAGGCGACTGAGGAAGCGGCCACGAAGGAGCAAAGAGGATCTAGTACAGCAAGTAATGCAACAGGCTGTAATGGAGAATCGAGTTGCACAGAGCTGGAGGGAGAACGAGAGCAAGTTGAGGGAGAAGGCGCGGAAGGAGAACGCGATTCACCACCGGAAAAGCACCGATAAGCTGCTCTCATTACTGCAGCTTCAATTGGAGACTATGCAGCAGATTGTCACCCTTCAGGAGGAGAAGCACCGCGCTCTTCGCCCCAATTATCATTTGCCCCAAAACCCTTCCCCTTCTGTGCCTCAGTACCCTCCAGGCCACTATCATCAGCTATATGGTTATCACCATCCACAGCTGCCTCCAACCCCTCTGTCTTCACTGAACAACCTCCAAACCCCAGACCATTATCCACTGCAGTCAACCCCTAATAACATGTCTTACTGCCCTCCGCAAATGGGGTTTGGGGGACATGGCCACTGTGATGGCACTGGAGACTCAGAGACCTGGACATATTCCGATCTCTGACTGACCCCATGCCACCCCCCTTGCACCTCCCCCGGCTTCCCCCTCACACACATCACAATATTTTCTTTCAGCAACCAAAGTACCTGTTCAATAAATGAATTGTCTTAATAAATGGGTTTCTTTATTAAGTGTACATATATTATTACAGGCTACAGAAGAGAAAATGCCTGTTCCTATTAAAAGAATGCTCCCTCCCTCCCTCCGTCTGCACCTCACTTTAGAACTGGCTTTCAGCCTCAAAATGCTCCCTCAAGGCTTCCCTGATCCTAACAGCCTCGCGCTGGGCCCCTCTAAGAACCCTGCTCTCTGGCTGGGCGTATGTGGCCCCCAGGCGTTGAACCTCCGAGGACCATGCCTGAGTGAAGCCGTCGCCCTTCCGCTCACAAAGATTATGTAGGGCACAGCATACGGAAATAACTGCAGAGATACTACCCTCGGCCAAGTCTAGCCTCCCATAAAGACAGCGTCAGCGTGCCTTGAGACGCCCAAAAGCACACTCCACAGTCATTCGACATCGGCTAAGCCTGTAGTTGAACCCTTCCTGACTGCTGTCCAGGCTCCCTCTGTAGGGTTTCATGAGCCAGGGCATTAAAGGGTAAGCGGGGTCGCCAAGAATCACTATGGGCATTTCCACTTCCCCCACGGGGATCCTCTGGTCTGGGAAAAAAGTCCCAGCTTGCAGCTTCATGAACAGGCTGGTGTTGTGGAAGATGCATGCGTCATGCACCTTCCCAGACCAGCCAGCGTTAATGTCAGTAAAATGCCCACGGTGATCCACAAGTGCCTGGAGAACCATGGAGAAGTACCCCTTTCGGTTAACGTACTCGTCTGCTAGGTGGGCGGGTGCCAGAATAGGTATATGGGTCCCATCTATCGCCCCTTCACAGTTAGGGAAACCCATTTCTTCAAAGCCAGCAACAATGTCATGCACGTTACCCAGAGTCACGATTTTTCGTAGCAGGATGCGATTAATGGCCCTGCACACTTGCATCAGCACAACTCCAACGGTCGACTTTCCAACCCCAAACTGGTTGGCCACCGATCGGTAGCTGTCTGGTGTAGCCAGCTTCCAAATCGCGATAGCCACCAGCTTCTCCACCGGGAGGGCAGCTCTCAGTCTGGTCTCCTTGCGCTGCAGGGCGGGGGCGAGTTCAGCACACAGTCCCATGAAAGTGGCTTTTCTCATGTGAAAGTTTTGCAGCCACTGCTCGTCGTCCCAGACTTGCATGACGATGCGATCCCACCACTCAGTGCTCGTTTCCCATACCCAGAAGCGGCGTTCAACGGCCGTGAGCATGTCCGTTAATGAGACAAGAAGCTTCGTGTCAAACGCATTCACTGCTTCGATCTCGTCTTCAGACTCATCACTGTCATCCTGCATGTCAAGGATTAACTCCATTGCACACAGAGATGTGCTGGCGACAGTCGTCAGCATGTTCATCAGCAGTTCTGTATTCATTGTGGCACACGACAATGGAAGACGGAGTGCGCCTTGCTGAAACCGTTGAAAGATGGCGCCGGAGGTGGAAGGAAACACAGGGATTGCTGGGATATGCCAAAAAGCATCATGGGTAGTTGAAACAGGATACAGAATGCCCCGCAAGTGACGCCCCCCACCACAAGGCATTGCGCCAGATCGGGAAGAGGTGTACTGTGGGATACATGCCCTAATGTGCTACTCTTAATGCCGCATTAAGTGCCGCAAATGTGGCCATGCTATAACACTGGAGCATCTCAGTGTGGACATACAATAGCGCTATTCATATTACTGTATAAGGGGACCACTATAACCAATAGCGCTATAATCTTGTAAGTGTAACCATGCCCTAAAACAAGTGTATGAAGGCCTAAAACTTTAAAGAAGTGAACTGGCAAATACTTACTTTTTCTTTTTACCAGCTGCAGTTCACCTTGAGTAACTACTATGAGTAAGATGATTTCAGGGGAAAGAAATGGCACAATAGTGACAGTCTTGCAGTTGACCAATAAGTTTCAACTGCGGGCAACAGGGGAGTGTGTGTGTGTGTGTTTTCTACTGGACCAATGAATAATTCAGTAAATGACTCTTGAACAGAAATGAAAAATGTCACTACACAAGAATTTTAAGTTTATACAGATGCTGACATCTTTACTCATCGTATCACATTTTTCATTTAACATTAAACACAATGCATTCCATTATAGCACAACCCATTCCCAGACAGTTGTGAAAGGCAAATAGCAGGCAGCAGACCGATCCTCAACTTCCAACTAAGCTGCTCCCCCCATCCTCTCTTTTTTGACATTTACCTTATTTTAAAACAGTCAATATATATATTGCTGGATTGATAAATGAAGCTTTGGTTAGAATTCTGTTGATACCAATGAGCAAGAATTTTGCTCATTTCACAGTTGACTAGTCCAGTAACAGTGACAAATTAAGAGCAGCACTCATTCAGATAAGGCAGGGATGTGAAAGACACTGCATTTGTAATACTGTACTCCCTTATAAATGCTGTGGAAACACAACTTTTGGTGAAAAGATGTATCATTTACAAGTCATTTGCCTAAGTTGGTTCTCTAGACAAGTCTCATCTTTACTGCTGGCATAAGGAATATGAGACACAACCACTGCCCTCTTAACTAGTCTGGTGAGAGACCACCTGCAACATTCATTTGGAGCTATGCCTTTGTTACTATAGTCTAGCTGGATACTGACTAAAAGATGTGCATTTTACTTATAGTAATTATTCCAGTCAGCCTCAGAATGGCTTCCATTCATTGAAGTTCATTTTCTTTCTTGCCACCAAATCTAGGAAACTTGACAGTTTTCCTCTCTTTCAGTGCTCACTAATGTTGCAGAGTGATTCAAAAAACTCTAGAAATTGCATGTCAAAAAAAAAAATCAAAAGAAAGGAATTTAATTAATTATCTTTATGCTTAATAGAAGAGCAGTAAGAGAAATTGTAAAGTAAAGATGTTCTCGTGTCCCTAAGTATTCATTCTATAATCATGGTTAACACTGGAAAGTGACTAGTTTTAGCAGGAAATTTGGTTTCAAAATTACATGAGTAGGAATTAGTTCTTGATGAACTTCTAAAGACAGGTGGCACTCAGATCTTCTGGTGAAAGGAGAACTTTGATTCAAATACATTTTTAATTCTTTTAATTACAGTAATCTGAATGAATTACAAAAGCTTATTAGTGAGAAAAATCAACAAAGATCTACTTCAGAAATAACATCTCATAAGAACAATATCATTGGATGATGTCAACAGATAAATGTAACTTTCCACAATTATATCTGAAATTGTCCTAGAGCAATGTCAAGTTTGGGAGATGCTCTAAATCTCTTGTTCCTTAGGATGATAGATGTTCAGAGCCTTTGGTGGGTTAAAGAGTATTTATCTCTACAAAGATAAACGTCAGATTGAGAAGACACTTTTCTACTTAGCCCTCAAAAGTTAGTGATCACGATCATGCAAATTAAACTCAAAATGACTCAAAACTCTAGAGTCTTACGCTTTCCACAGTGAAAATTTATGCTTGAGTCATTTTATTTGCAAAGCAGAGGGGCCCCTACCCATGCAGGGGAAGAACAAAGGCTGGCAATAGACCCTTCTGTGCAGAGTTGCAAAACCACACCTATGAAGCTATAGTAATTATAAATACTGATTTAAGCATGAAGACATCTTCCATAATATTTTTAATTCCAAAAACAAATGTAATCATTGGCTGGGTACATGCTACAGATCTACATTCCATCTTCTGTTTTAAGTGCACAGTTGGCACTTCATAGAATTTCATTTGGACAAGCTCTGTCACTAGTCACAAAACAGAAGAGAAAGTTGCCAGTTTAAAAACTCCAAGATTTTCCATAACTGTTAAGTTATAGAAGTTAAACTAAAATATCACAATCAGTAAGACAAAATATAGCTGTAAACTGTGCTAATGAATTTATTCCATTGTGGACCCATTTAGATTTAAGCTAGCTTGAATTTATATTAATTAATCAGGAAAAAACAGACTTATAACAACTAATTTTGTAAAAGCATATGTTAACTTTTGTTAGAGGAGGTAGCCTATAAGTTGTTAGATGTGAAAAAATACAGGTCTGTTCTGGTTGTAAACATTTCTAGCTGTAGATATAAATATCCATAATAAAAAGTAGTGTGAAATAAGTTGTTCTAGGAAAAAAAAAAAACAGGTAAAATTATCTGAACTTCAAAAGGAAAAATCAGTAGAAACATTTAGTACAATTTACTCATCTGTGTAGTTTAAATGATATAGAACTGATGATTAATATATTACAAATCCACATACAATAAAAAAAGTGTTAGTTGTATAAATTCACCATCTGGTGACATTGCATTAAGCATTTATCCAAACAAATTCAGGTATTTTTATATGCTAGCTGTGTCACACACATCTGAGGATTCTCCAAAAAACAGATACAGTGGAAACATTGACTTGATTTTTTAAAAAATGTGCAAATGCTTCAAAAATGTGTTTTACACAATGTGAACCCTTGATTTTTATATCAGTTTTTCATCATATCTTGATTTGTTGATCCTAATAGATATATTTTGTATCTTAATAAACTGACTTTTTCAAACATTCATAATTAAGGCATCTTGTATACAGTTTCTCAATAGTGCAAACAAAAACTCTAATATTTTGATTAAAACAAGATACTAAAACTTTTCAAAGTTTTTTCAACATAACTGGAAAATAGCTGCACATTTTAACTTTTCTCATGAAACAGTTTAAAACCTTCTTATGGCAGCAATTGGTCTTGTTGGTTCCTTATAACTAGTTCTGCAGTTTTGTCTTCACAATGGTAGAATTTATATTCCTTTATGCAATATTGCAGTGAATCACAGCAGCACTTAAAATGACTTTACCAAGTAACTGAACAAATCCCAAATACAGCAAAGGCATATAGTTTTCATAGTGCTCTTTCACCTCACTGAAGTAAAAGCTGCTCCTATTAGGCATTTTTCCACTTCAATGTGAAGTAGATGGTTAGGATTTTGTTAGTGGTTTCATTAAACAGTTTTTGAAGGTCATTCCTCTTCTGCCAACAGTTCTTAGAAGAGATATATTTTGGAAATAGTGTATAAATCCAGGGACATTTAAAAGGATTATTTAGCCAAATATTCACTCCTCAGTTCCCCAAGCATCTCAGTGTAGCTGTAATAAATAAGCACCTACATCCTGAAAAGAAGAAAGAAGAAAAAAAAAAAGTCACATTAATTCAGTGCTGAAATAAAGAATGCATAAGGTAGGATAGATATTGTAATCATTTCAAAGAATACTGCAAAGATATTGTAATTTGCACCGCAGTAGTGCCTAAGAGCTCTAGTCATGGACCAGGAGCCCTTTGTGCAAGGTGCTGCACAAACACAGAACAAGTAAAAGTAAAGCCCCAGTTTGTGACTATTTCAAAAAGTACAGGCAGGACCCTGTCTGCTGAAAAGCACATTAGGACCAAATTCCACAGCAATATCAATGTGGTCTATTTCCCTTCTCCCTATGGAGGGTGGGAGGGATAGCTCAGTGGTTTGAGCACTGGCCTACTAAACCCAGGGTTGTCAGCTCAATCCTTGGAGGGGGCCATTTAGAGATATGGGGCAAAAATCAGTTACATGATTTAATGGGGGATTGGTCCTGCTTTGAGCAGCGGGTTGGACTAGATCAGGTGTTGGCAACCTTTCAGAAGTGGTGTGCCACATCTTCATTTATTCATTCTAATTTAAGGTTTCGCATGCCAGTAATACATTTGAACATTTTTAAAAGGTCTCTTTCTATAAATCTATAATATATAACTAAATTATTGTTGTATGTAAAGTAAATAAGGTTTAAGAAACTTCATGTAAAATTAAATTAAAATGCAGAGTGTCCCCCAGACCCATGGTCAGGAGATGGGCAGCGTGAGTGCCACTGAAAATCAGCTTGTGCGCCGCCTTCGGCATGTGTATCATAGGTTGCCTACCCCTGGACTAGATCTCCTGATATTCTATGATTATATGCACACACACATCTATGGCACATAACTAAAAACACTCATGATGTAAAATTATTAAACTATTTTCAACAATATTTTTCTTCTTCTGCTATGCTCTCCAGGCATCCTGGCTCCACTCCCTGGGTGTTTGGTCACCAGTTGTTGTACAGGTGGGCTAAGAACTTCCTTCTCCCTGCATGTGGCACAGAAAGGGGGCATATTTGTAGCCAGCTTCAATGGCTCATCTCTGGACTTTGCTCTTCAGGTAGCTCAACTGATCAGATTAAATTATTTTTGCCTCCCACCACTCCATGGCTTCAATCTGGACTCCAGTTCTGCATCCTTGTCCCCCTGTTGCCTGGCTACACGGAACACTGCAGGGGGCATACACTCCTTCTGGGGAAAGCTGGAGTGCAGCAGGGCAGGAAGACACAAGATATCAGGAATCTGGATGCAGCAAAATGGCAAATTCGCTAATCATGGAATTGTAGACTTCACAAGGCTCCAACTGAGATAAATGAGGTAAGTCATATCCCTAAAGCTATTATGTTAAGCTATCTGCTGACTCATGAAGACAACACTGAATTGATTTACACTCTGGTCCTTTATGGTTGCCAAGGTAATCTTAGAAACACCAAGCAAGTTTAAAACCCCCCCAAAGATTCTGGAACACAATTTTATGACAGAGATGAATTCTACAAAGGGTCCTGACTACAAGTAAACACCCACACTGTTATCTCACAATAAAATTCATATTCTTTTGTAAAACGTAGTCACTGCATCTCCATTTTTTCCCCTTCCAATGAACAGGCAGCTAGTGAAAAGTTGTTTAGTAGGTGGGGTAAGTACTATAGGAATGCGTAGCGGTGAGCTTTTCATAAATATTAGTGCAAACTTCTTCCCCGCCCAGGTTTGTCCTCTTACCCTCTTTCTTGGGCTCAGGAACCTCACTTTCACTCCATTGCTCAAAGCATGTAGCTGAGCCCATGCCTACCCTCCCTCCTTTCCCATACTTGATCCATGTCAGGGCTCTCCTGGGAAGAGGGCTCCAGCTAAGTGCAGCCCTGTTGGTCCCAAATTGGTTTGTGTGAGGAACACATGGTCCTACAGCTCTGTCATGGTCTACCTCTTTATCTAGGTTTTTAATACTAATATCCAAGTGCCTTACTAGTATCAGATAAAAACCCCCAATATATCTTTCTGTCCCCAACTGAGGCATTTTTTTTTTAAAATAAAATGTTTATGGGAAAGCCAAAATTAGATCCCCATGTCAATGCTAATAGATGAAACTGTAAAGCAGACATTTGAGATTTCTCCAAATGTTTCTGATTTATATGAACATTAAATGAAAAATATTTGAAGATTCTACATCTTGTAACACTTGTGGGATGCATACAAATTTGATGGATATTCAGTGGTACTGGAACATCATTGGAAACAAATTACCTTAGCTATATTACCAGTATATCCTGGAACCAGAGTTAGATGATTTTCTTGTTCCCACAATCCACTTAATTGTTGTTTTAAAACCTGAATATTTCTGGAAGAGAAATATAGACACTCAGTCACAAGTGCACTTTGTATTTATCTCAGTATCACTCTAGTAACAAGTGTTTTATGGTAGATATGCCTTAGAAACCTCAGTATTAGAGAATGTTATTCTACAACACATTACTGGCAAGATCAAGGCAGAGCGTAGACTTCTGAACTTACTATTTAAAGTGAAGGTCACCAGTTTTTGTATTACTTTCATTTTTTGTATGAGATTTGCATTTATTAAGACTCCAATATAAAATCACTGAGAACCTTTAAAAATGAATGGTTTTGAAGAAGTTTGCTTCACAAAAATAAATCAACTTACTTTTAAAAGTCAAAGTAATTAGAATATGCAATATTGTGCAGGAGTAAGATTCAACACACACATAAGGAGGTTGCTTTCTGTAACCGGACATTCAAGGTGTTTGGTCCCTACATGCATTCCACATATGGGTGTGCATGTGTGCCACGTGTCTGAGTCCAGAAGTTTTCTCCAAGCAGTGTCCATTGACCTGCACATAAGCAGTATGTCTCCTCATGTTCCTGCGCGACGGGCATAAGGGGTAGCATGGGCAGATGCCATTCCAGTTCCTCCTTTTACTGCAGCGTAGTCAAGTCCATAGCAAAAGGGAGGGAGGGCAGGTAGCGGAATACAGATAGGGACCACATCAAAGAACTTCCACTTACAAGAAGAAACCTCCTCCTCTTTGAGTGATGGTCCCTAATGTATTCCACATGTGGGTGACTTGTGAGGACTGATCAGGATGGTGTTGCGTGCGAGGAGGCTGACGGTAGAGCCATTTGCAATATATCTCATCTCATGGTTGTGTCCATGGCTGCCACGGTGATCCAGGGCATAGAGGCCCATCACTTATAAATGAGTGTACAGAACACCATGTTGTGGCTTTGCAGATATCTTGCCACAGAATGACAGCTAACGAAGCCAAGGAAGCAGGCTGTGCCCATACAGTATGAGCTGTAATACCCTGGAGGGTGGGAGAGAGTTGATATTTTGTAGTATCTCAATATGCAGCCTGACACCCACTTAGAGATCCTCTGTGAGGATATGGTTTCGCCCCTTGATCTTGCCGCTATGGCCAGATCTTGGTGACTTCTGAAAGGGTTTAGTTCTTTGTAGATAAAACATCAGAGCCCACCTGACATCGAGGGAATGTAATCTTGTGTCTGTGGGGAGACATGTGGTTTTGGGCAGAACACAGATAAGTGGATAAACTGGCTGAGATGGAATTCTGACACAACTTTGGGAAGAAGTTTGGGGTGTAGTGTCAATGAAAGTTTTTCTTTAGGGAAGCTAATTCTGATGGCTAATTCACTGCTCCTTGTGTCTGAAGTGATGGCAACCAGCCAGGAATGCCACTTTCATGACAAGGTGGGTCATGGTACACGTTGCTCAAGGTTTGAAAGGTCATCTTGTGAAGGCTGAGAAGATGAGGTTAAGGTTGCCAAATTCACACCGCTGTGGGATCAGTGGAAAGATTTTGAGCAGGCCTTTCATGAATTGTACCATCATAGGGTGTGTAAAGATGGAGCATCTGTCCACTGGAGGGGAAGGGGAGAGAGGATGGTGCTAGGTGCCTCCAGGTGCACTTTGATCATGCTGAGAGTTAAGCTTAAAGTTTTCAGGGAAAGGAGATAATCAAGGATGACCAGGATGGTCACCATGTCTGTGGAATGGTGGTGGCATTGGGCTCACTCCAGAAAGTAATGCCACTTTGCCCAGTACCATGTTCTGGTGGATTATTTTCTGCTCTGGTTAAGGATATGCCGGATCCGAGCAGAATACGCAGTCTGTGTCAGATATGCATCCAAACACCAGACTGTGAGGTGATGTTTGAGCCTGTCCGGGTCTTCCATGAAAAGATCCAGGAACAACCGGAGCCTGACCAATGGTTGGGTACAGAGCTTCAAAGAAGTCTATGAACCAGAACTGTCAGGGACAACAGTGTTGTGAGAATGATGGCGACTGTCCCCACACATCTTTCTGAGAACTTGAGACAACAGGGGAATGGAGGGAAGGCATACTGGAGGTTGCCCATCTCAAGGTGATGCTCTCCTGCTCCTGTAGTCTCTTCCCACGGTGCCCCTGAAGCAATACCTAGGGAGCTTCGGATTCACATATGAGACAGAGGTCGTAGGAGGGAATATCCCACCATGTGAAAAGAGTAGTCAGTGTGATTCCCATTATGGAGAGTCCTGCTCAGTGCTTCTGCCAGGGAATTCTGGGTGCCTGGAAAATACACCTATATGGTCACCTGATCTCTGATGCACCAATTTCCCAGTCTGACCAACTCTGAGCAGAGGGAATGACACCTGGCCTCCTCCTGCCCCCTGCTTGTTGATGCAGATCACCATGGCAATGTCGTCTGAAAAGATTTATATGTGGAGATCGCGTATGAGGGAAAGGAAGGCTTTGCAGAAGAGACAGACTGCCCTGCATAGCTTGGCTTTCCTCAGTGTCCATATGTCCTACACCATGTAGCAGTCCAGGAGGACACCCTATCCTGGAATGGAGGCAGTCATGATGGTGGCCTTCGGAGTGGGAGGCTTGAAGAGGATCCTGATCGTGACCTTGATGGATTCAACCACCAAACAAGAGAGGTCAGAACGTCCAATGGAACAGTTACTTTGGAGTCAATGTGGTTAGCTTGCAGGTCAGGTGGTGCCAGGTCTGTAGGCACCAGAGGTGGAGTCTTGTGAGGGGCTGCCATGTGCCCCAAGAGGGAGACATTAGTTGAATATTGTGCAGGGTTTGCTGCAAATGTAGACAATCATGGCGCTCAGCACTGCAAAGCTCATCATTGCCAGGACGAAGGCTTATGCAGCAACTAAATCCACTCTGCAATAAAATTTATCATCTGCATCGGTGACAAAATGGACTTGTCTTCATTCACGCAGTTCCCTAGGGAGGCCAAGAGTCTTTGAAGAGATTAGATCACGGAGAAAAATTATTGTCAATAATGTCCCACTAGGAGCTAATCATCCAGGTAAGGGAATACCATGCGATACTAGCATCTTAGATGAGCTGCTATAACCGCAAATACCTTTGTAAAGACCCATGCTGCAGTCACTATTCCAAAGGGAAGGATGTGAAACTGATGGTGTTGACATCCCACTATAAAATAAAGAAATTTCCTGTGAGACGGATGTCTACATAAAAGCATGCATCTTTCATGTAGAGAGCTGTGATCTAAGTTCCCTCCTGGAGGAAGAAGATTATCAATAATATAATCATGCGGAATTTCAGCTTTCTGATTAATGTATTTGGCTGACAGGATTGGTCTCCGCCCTCTGCTTTCTTTCAGGATGAAGAAATATGGTGCACCTTTCCCGGTATTCAAGTGGGACACCCTCTCTCTTACTCTGCTTCCTGATGAAGAATCAATTGGTGTGAGGGATCTCTTGAAGGGGGTCAGTTGGGAACGAAAGAAACTCTATGGAGTATCTGTGATGGGTGATCTCCAGTACCCAGCTGTCCGTGGTGAACTTGCCCCAACTGTGAGCAAAAAAGGGAAGATGGCTGCCCAAGATGACTGGCAATGAGGTGGTTAGCATCAGAAACTGAAGTCACGAATCCCTGCGCAGCACTACTCTGGTGGCCAAGGAACAGGAAGCAGTGTTGGCTGGCATCCACAGCTGCCTGGAGGGTCTCCTTTGCCACCTCTCTCCCAGGCCCTAGTGGATCTGAGAACTGGGCCTAGTCCTACACAAGGAACTCATCCCTAAACTCTGCCAACCTGCCATACTTGTTGAAGTTATATTTAGCTAGCACAGCCTGGTAGTTCAGTATGTGGAATTGCAGAACTGCTGATGAAAAGGCCTTCCTGCCCAGGAGGAGTAATCTTTTTGTCCAGTGGAGCATGCTGACAGGCTCATTCTGCCGCCTAGTGAATTATGGGCTGGGTGTGTGAAGAGAGTCAGCCCCATTAGCCGGCCCAAATTAGCATCCCTCGGTTCTTTTCGGGGGGTGGAGGCAAGTGATGCTGGAGCTTGTCACACTGTCCGGGCCGGTTCCAGGATGGGCTTGTTCATAGGGAGGGCCACTCTGGAGAGTTCCTGGGGCTGGAGGATCTCCAAGAGATGATGTTGAGGATCCTGGACTTCCTCCAGCAGAATCTGTAAGTTGGTAGTCAGCTGCTGCAGGTAGGTGTTCATGGTACTGCTGATCATCTGGCAGAGAGAGCAGCAAAAGGATGACTACCTTGGCTAGTGATGAGGTGCCTCCAGATGGAACCAGTGGTACTGGTTCGACGCCTTCCTCCTCATAAACTGACAGAGCTGGTTGACGTGTGTGAGAAGAATGGTAAGAACCTTGAAATGATTCTGGGAATATGCAGTACAGGTCCCAGGGGTTCCAGTAGAGCCAGAACGAGGGTCCGTTGATCTGGGTGGGTCCACGGGGAAGCGATATCAGGCTTCCCTCAAGGGTCTTACCCAGGTAGGTAGAGGCGCCTCAGCTGCCTGTTCAGGCTTTTATGAGGCAAAAGGCAAAACTAGCTGGGTTACCTCCTGGAATTCCTCCGAGTCAGATGATGGTTCTATTGGAAATGGCAGGACCATTGGTACTGGAAGGTCCCAGTTTGATGAACATGGAAGAGGCCTTTCCTGCAGCAGGAGCAGTGGTTTGTCCTCTGGTGTGGAGATGTCATGGAGAGTGGATGGGCTCGAGAGAAGTGGGGGACTCTAAGTATGGCAGGAACACCGCTTCTGGAGATAAGACCATCTCTGAGTCTGCGGAGTGCCCATGGAGACTCCAATGGGAGCCCAGTTCCATACTCAGGCCTGTCCTACGCATGTGGTGGTGAAGTGACACTGATGGAGGATCCAAAGCTGCAGTAATAGATGGGCACGCTAAGTGTCCTGGTACTGAGGCCATTGGTGGTCCTGAGAGATACTGCTGCTTCTTAGTCTTTGGCATCTGTTTCACAGGATCTGCTTGTGACATTTCACCTGACCTGGCACAGCTTAGGGAGGGAATGCATCTCTTATGAGCTGTTGGCTGTGGGGATCTGCTGTTGTGCCCACGAGAGTGTTTAATGCTCGTGTGGTGAGACTTGTCCTTACTCATCAGTGTTGGTAGTTCTGCACCATGGCTTGTGCTCAGTGGAGCACTGCCGGGCGGTGGAGGCTGTTGGACTGGAGGATCTCCTTGGCTAGGATCTAAGTGCATCTGTGGCTCTGAAGTTCTGGGCAGATAGGACGTACAGATATTGCACACATCTTGGCAAAGTGTTTCTCCAAGACAGTGTAGGCACCGTTGATACTCATCAGTGGTGAAAAACTAACAAGGAAAGGAGATGTAGTTCTTGAAGCCTGGGACCCTAGACATAGTCTCTGGGTGAAAAGGGGTTGAGTCCCCCGATTGGGGAGGGGCTATATTAAGCTATTCAGTATACTACATTAAACTATCCTAAATATAAAACTATTTTCAACAGCAAAAGGCAACTCTCTTATCTGGATAAGAGTGAAGGAGGAATAGGGGTTTGGACTCCAATCATGCAGTAGTAAGAGCGAACTGGAGTGGTGTCGGCCTGCACTGCCCCTTACACCCTCTCTCAGTCAGGAGCATGAGGAAACGTACCGCACATGTGCGGTCACTGGACACTGCTTGGAGAAAGCTTCCAGACACAGGTACATGGTGTGCACGCATGGAATACACACAGGGACCATCACTTGAAGAAGCGAAGTTCTTACTTTCAGGTTATCATGTTGCCTGAAGCTTTTTCATTTTGGGAGAACATGTAAGAGCCCTTGTGATCATGTGACAGAACAATCTAAAGTTAATGCAGTTTTTGAATATCTACACAACTACAGTAATGAGTGACAGTACACGATATCACACTCACCCATCTTTTACTTTTTCCATGTGTGCAGACAGTTCTGACCACCATCTCTTAATGACAGCTAGGAGCCAGTTTAGACCAACTATCACATATCTGTAACAACATATTTAGATATTATGTACCCCCTTTGGTGAATATGGCGTCCATCTGCACCAAACTGAAAGGAGAGGTAAACAGACTCCATTTTACTTGAGGGTTAATTAGAAGATTATATAGAATAAAGCTCAGAAGGTGGCACAACACAATTGGAAAATCATGAAGAAAAATCATTTCACATTTTAATCCCTTTATGTATTTTCTATTTTGAAATGAGGAGGCAAGTGCACATAATAAAGGATGTTAAGATGTTCTGCGTCAGTGAGTCTCATAACTTGGAATCAAGACTTTAGTGCTGAGTCTACAAGAGTTTAGTTTTTGTGAATAAATTTTGAAACAAGGCAAAGACAGATTCCTCTTCTGCAGTTGTGGAGAATCCTTGACTAAAACAAAAAACTGTGCTTTTTGCGCCACTTGGGAACTGGGCATAGGGATTTACACCAGAAGAGTAATCCCTGCAGAGAGCTTCCTGCATCAAAGCAGTGGGGAACAGCAGGAGGATCCACTACTATGCAGGGCTACTTCTGTGGGGGAGCTGAGGGGAAGAAAAGTGTACCAGCACTCATGAAGACTACTTTACTCAGTTTGGATTGGAGTAGGAGTTAATGCCAAGAGTCTGGTGGGGAATGATTCTTTTGAACCATTCTGAAGGTTCTGATATATAGAATTAAGATTGTGATTCTTTTTGATACTTACTCTTCATATTTGCTTTTAAGCAGAGATTTTACTAAAGGAAATAGATCTACGCAGCAGCCAACTGAAATATATGATTTTTCTTCCTGTAAACTAAAATAAAGCAGTGTTAAAGTACATGAACTTGGATCAATTTGTTTGAACCCCTTTCAAACTCGCTCCTCCTGAAAGTGTTTTTTTTTTACCTGCTAGTAAGTACAGGAAGGCAATCTACTACTACTCCGAGATCCTGTATCCTAGAGACATTAAGGAAAAATAGGTTAGATTACTAGTTGATTATGTTACACTGTGTAATTCCACTGGGATTATTTTTTAAAAACAACATCAGGAATTGTAGCTAAATTACAAATTATTTCAAGTTAAGGAACGTTTAAAGTGCTGCAGCAGGCTTGGGATGGCTACTGTGTTGGAGAGGAATTTAAAAAATAAACTTAAAAAAATAGAACACTCAGTTTACCTCACTAAATAGGCTATGAGTTCACTTATACTTCTCCTTCTCCAGAAGGTTAAGGCTACATTCAGTCTCAGATTCCTACTAAAAAGAACTTGTGCCATAGTATCATGGTCCTGAGAAACCTGTATTAAAGAAACAAAAAGGTTTTCAAACTTTAATATTGGTTAGTTATTACACAATGAATTCCTGCAATACAATAAAGGCTATTACACAGACAATTTTTCTAGCCAAATGGTGACAAATATTTGCACAGAAGGAATTTTAAATTTTTGTAATACCAGTAAATTAAGTAATCTTCAGATGCTGAGGTCCAAAACACTAAGCATTGTTTATTTATTTTTTAATCAATAACAGCTCATAATCATGCCTTTAATAAAAAATATGCAACACAAATAGATTTATTACTCTGGTCCATAATTTTCAAAAATGGGTGCCTAAAGTTAGGTGTCTAAGTAAGTGACCGGACAATCAGAATTGTCAAGCACCTGCCAATCTCTCAGACTTCCATGGCCAGCAATTTTGAAAAAAAGGCATTTATTTATTTAGGTGTCTAAACAAGGGATTTTGGTGCCTATTTAAGAACTCGTTACAGAAAATCTCTCAATACATGGTCCCCTAGGAAGTAGTGCCAAGAATCTACACAAATATAAAAGGACAGTATTCAGCATTTAAGTGATTTTAATTATGGTTTGCTTTCAAGTCACTCATGAAAATTTACTATGGCATACATATTATCTGACCTTCCGAGCCCATTACAAGAAGTAACACTGCACGCATTCACATGGCTTGTCAAATACTCCTGTGAAGAATACTGTTTTTCATCTGCTTTCCATCCATCATCATAAATTTACCTCCAAAACACTCACTTTAACATTCATGTCTTTTATTGGTCCATGAGTTAAGAATAATTACAATCTTTAAAAAAGAATCTGTAGCTAACCCAATAAAACCAAAATGAAAATAATGGACTGAGGTGATTGGCATCTATTATATTAAAAGAAAAAAATTTGCAAACTTGACTTACCTCTGAAAAAAATCCACTGTATTTTGATGAGGGACCTTGTGTTTGAGAGGAGCCAGAATCATTGTCATTTAATAAAAGCGTATGACTGTCGTGTAGTTTTCCTGGCAGATTACCTGCACAAGCCAGTTCATTTTCCTTATTTGCCATGTCACGGCCCCTGACTTTCGGGAACCCTTTTTTTCTGTAACAAGGCTTTGAAGTAGAACAGTGAACTTTTCTTTTACAATATACTACTTTGAAAAGAAAAGGGGAGCTGGTCACAGTTTGTCCAACTGTTGTTCTGCAACAAGAGAATATTCATGAGAAATTAAAATGTATAATTCAAAACCTAGAGATTATTTTAAATCAAAATGATTTTATTTTCCAAAAAAACCCTCAGTAATTTGCTCTCTTTCTGTAGCTTTAAGACTTTAATTAGGTCACTGGCATAGTAACAACTTCTGTTAATATCCTTTGCTGTATTTATCTGTAGGCTCATCTCTATTCCAGGAATGAGAATAATTCAGGCAACAAAATTAAAGCGTTGATTTATGCCCTCAAAGCAGAGTTCCTATACTGGACCTAATCTGATGGTTTCCCCTTTGGTGTGGCAGAAAGCTCCCAGGAAAGAACTTAAACTCCACCCCAACAATGGAGTTGCTGACCACTACTATTCCTATAAGCTTTTGAAGGATCTTACACTGAAGTACAAGGATCTGAAATAATTTCTTGTTTTATTAGTATTTTTAAAACATCAAACATTAACACACAAAGATCCAAGAAACAGTTCTAAAAAGTGGTTATTTTGCCCCCTTTTCCCCTCAGATTCTGCCCCCCAGATTCTAAACAGTAGCTCTCCTACCTGTTTGTGTAAGAAGCCAACTGTTTTGGAGATTTCTTACCCTGTGGAAAAAAAATTATAAAAAGGCTTAAAAAACAATTCCACTGTTTAACAGAACACCCTGACTTTTATTGCTTTAGTAACGTTTTTCACCCCCACCCTCCCCAACTAAGTACAGCAGTGGCCTTTGTTAACTTTTTCCCATTGGTTTGTATCTGTGAAAGATGCATAGGTTTGAAAAGGTGTAGCTGTCCCTCCACACTTGTCCTATGAGCATCTTGTTCAGAGATGGGATTGTGATGTCTTTGGTGAACGGTGGGATTGTGACATCAGAGATAAATTTCCCTTTCTACAAGTGTGGTGGTGGACTGTGATCAATGTAAGTTATCTAAATTTGGTAGTGAGATTGTGATAAAGAAAAGTCACCTATACTGAATTTATTTACAAGCCACAAACCTTTTTAATATATTGGTGGCCAAGACTAGGTAAGGCTGGAGGTATAAAGACAAAACATGCCAGTTTATAGCTAGTTATATACAATATAATCTTGATTATTCTAGCTTCACGTACTAACATTCTTACATTGAATAAGTATGGATAATCAAAGGAACTGCAAATATCCTTCAACACTAAATCAAGATTTTGCTGTATAGATTAGACAAACCTTTTAAAAATTAAGCATATAAATGTTTGAAGATAACTAATCTTCATTACCAAAACCTTTAAAATGAAAAATCATTCTTGACAGTCATTTTCTCATTTAAAAGTTAACTTGTGACCTCCCACTTTATTTTAGTATTTGGAATCTCTAGCAAGTAGAGATTTTTAAAGAAGATTAAAGTTCTAGAGTGATAAAGATTACCTATTCATATGAAAATATTATTGTGTTCAGAAGACTTGCAAAACTATATAAAGATTGTCCAATTGCTTTAATATTCTATTTAAATCTATTGCCTATGTTAAAGTATTTTGGAATTTTGTGGATATATTGAATTTAAATTTAAAATTTAAATTAACATCCACTTAGGGTTTGTCTGCATGAACTATTAGTTTACAGCAAGCTGAGGTGTGAATATACCATACACTAACCTGTTGTGGACTAACAGTTCCTATGGATCCTGGTGACATGCATTAACAGTTCAGGAGTGTGCTCTGAACTAGGGCTGTTGATTAATCACAGTTAGCTCTTGCGATTAACTCAAAAAAATTAGTCGCAATTAAAAAAATTAATTGCACTGTTAGACTACCAATTGAAATTTATTAAATATTTTTGGATGTTTTTCAACATTTTCAAATATATATATTTAAATTACAACACAGATTACAAATGTGTACAGTGCTCACTACATTATTACAAATATTTACACTGTAAAATGATAAAAGAAATAGCATTTTTCAATTCACTTCATACAAATACTGTAGTGCAACATCTTTATTGTGAAAGTGTAACTTACAAATGTAGATTTTTTTGTTTTGTTATATAACTGCACTCAAAAACAAAACATAAAAAATCCTTCAGAGCCTACAAGTCTGCTCAGTCCTACTTCTTATTTAGCCAATCGCCAAGACAAACAAGTTTGTTTACATTTACGGGAGATACTGCTGCCCGCTTCTTATTTACAATGTCATCTGAAAGCGAGAACAGGTATTTGCACTGCACCTTTTGTAGCTGGCATTGCAAGGTATTTACATGCCAGTTACGCTAAACATTCGTATGCCCCTTCATGCTTTGGCCACGATTCCAGAGGTTGTGTGTCCATGCTGATGATGCTTGTTTAAATAAACTGGACCTTTTCCGTAACTGGTGTTCTTCGAGATGCGTTATTCATGTCCATTCCATATTAGGTATGTGTGCTCGGCACACGCACTGGAGCCAGAAATTTTTCCCTTAGCAGTATCTGTAGGTCACTGGCTCTGGTGCCCTATGAAGTGGCGCACGCATGGTATGGTATAAGGAGTGCTACTGGCTCCACCCATCCTCAGTTCCTTCTTGCCAGAAACTCCAACAGTGGGGAAGGAGTTTCAAGGAGGACAGGTTGTGAAACGGACATGAGCAACACATCTCGAAGAACATCAGTTACGAAAAAGGTAATAGTTTTTTCTTCGAGTGCTTGCTCATGTCCATTATATATTAAATTACTTCCAAGCCGTACCCCTGGAGAGAGGGTACTTCATGGATGTGTAGATTTCAAAACAGCTGTGCTGAACCAGCATCATCTCTGGCCTGCTGAGTCATGGCATAATGTGCCATGAACTTGTGGACAGAGGACCACATCGAAGGTCTACAGATGTCCTGGATAGGGATGTGTGAAAGAAAGGCCACTGAGGATGCCTGAGCTCTAGTCAAGTGGGCTCTGACAACTGATGGTGGCGGGACCCACACCAGATCATAATAGGTCCGTATGCAAGAGGTGATCCAGGTGGAAATCCTCTGCGAGGACACCAGAAGGCCCTTCATCCTATCTGCTATGGCGATGAAGAGCTGAGTTGACTTATGGAAACGCTTGAAACTCTCTAGGTAAAAAGCCAGGGCCCTTTGGACATCGAGGGCATGCAACCACCTCTCCTCATTGTTCTTGTGTGGCTTAGTGCAAAACCACCATGAGGAAGATGTCCTGGTTCATAAGAAAGGAAGATACAACCTTCCGCAGGAAGGATGGGCGAGGCCTCAACTGGACCATATCCTTGTAGAAGACTGTGTATGGCGGTTCTGAGCTCAAGACTTTAACCTCAAGAAACTTGCCTTGCCAATGTCACTGCCACCAGGAAAGCGACCATACTTCCACATAGCAATCTTTCAAAGTCACAGACGCTTCTTCCAGTTTATGGTGGGCCCCTGACACTACCAGTTTTCAGTCCTCCTGTTCGGCGTAATAACAGCACCAAGAGCATTTACCAAATACATGTTGGTGGTCAGGGGTGGCGAGTTGCATGGGCCTGTAATGCCTCCCCCTAGCATCCTGTCTGCCCCGGCCTGTCCCAAGCCCTCTCCTTTCCCTTAAAGGAGATAGGAGATCTTCCCTGCATGTTGTTCTTTGGCTTCATGACCATGGAGGGAGACTAGTGCTGGCTTGTGGACGGTGCTGGCGGACCACTGTGCACAGAGGCAACAGTGCTCGGTGCAGAGTAGGAATCCCTGAGTGAGTGCCGACTCCATTAGGAGTGCCCTTAGAGGAGTTTCACACTCCTTCATTCTAGGTTTAAAGGACTTGCAGATACCACACTTGTCACTTATGTGCCCCTTGCTTAAGGGCCTTCTGCAGCTGGTATGTGGATTGCTGATGGGCATAGGCCGTTTACAGCAAATGCAGGGCTTAAAACCTGGGGCGTGCTCTCTCCCCCCGTTGAGTCCCGTCCGGGACTACAAAGACAAACTACTACTAAGGGTAACTAACTATAGCTGTAGAAAGTTACTGTTACATTACAAATTCTACAGAGTTTGTGCGACGAGAGAACCAACGCTAGCCAAAGCAGCGGATGTTCCAGTACAGTCACTGGCAGCAAGAAGGGACTGAGGGGGTGTGGGTAGCTGGCAGTGCCCCTTATATATTGCACCATGCAAGTGCCACTCCAGAGGGCACCACAGCCAGTTCCCCACAGATACTGCTAAGGGAAAAACTTCTGGCACCAGTGCATGTGGCGAGCACACACACCTAATATGAAATGAACATAAGCAAGCACTTGAAGAATGCATTAATTAAATTTCGACTAAGCTCCCTGGGGGAGAATAGTATGTCTCCTGCTCTTCTTTTACCCGCATTCTGCATTAATATAATAGCAGTCTCAGATTATAACCCAGCATATGTTGTTCGTTTTAAGAACACTTTCACAGCAAGGAAGGTACCAATGTGAGATTTCTAAAGATAGCTACAGCACGTGACCCAAGGTTTAAGAATTCCAAGTGGCTTCCAAAATCTGAGAGGGATGAGGTGCAGAGCATGCTTTCAGAAATCTTGAGAGCAACATTCCAATACGGACACTACAGAAACTCAAACCACCAAAAAAGAAAATCAACCTTCTTCTAATGACATCTGACTCAGATGATGACCATGAACATGCATTGGTCTGCATTGCTTTGGATCATTATAGAGCAGACCCGATCATCAGCATATCCTTGTGCCCATTAGCTACCCTGCCACTGTCCTCAATTACTCATTATTCTTATTAAAAACTGAGGCCAAGTATTTGTTTAGGGGTTGGGCCATACCTAGATTATCTTTCATCTCCACCCCATCCTCAGTGCTTAGTGGTCCCACTTCTTTCCTTGTTTTCTTTTTTACTATTGATTTTAATTTGCAAAGTCTAGCTCTACATGGCTTTTGGCAGTTCTCAATTGCTCTCTACACTTTCTGGCCTCATAGCTTTACCTGCTGATCCACACCTCCTTCCCCTCATAGCTGGCATTCTGCTTTCTCTTGTTGGAGATGCTGGTTCACCTAGGTTGATCAACAACCCTTCCCTCTGAATATTTTTCCATTGCTTGCGATGAAGGCTCCAGATAGTTTCTGTAACTTTGATTTATAGTTGCAGAAACTAAATGCTAAATGCTAAGCCTCCTTCGCATTCAGATCCTTGAGTTCTACAGTCTAGTCCACTTCCCTAATTCCCTTACATTTTTAAAGTTTGTCCTTTTGAAATCAAAGACCCTAGTTGCAGTCCTATTTTTGTTTATCCTTTCATTTAGTTTAAATCACATGAATTCATGATCACTTGAAGCAAGGATGTCCTCAATACTTACCAATATTAAATCTAAAATGGCATCGCCTCTTGTTGATTCACTGACTATTGAGTAAACAAAGCTGTCGGCTATCACCTCCAGCAATATCTTGGCTCTCTTAGTAGCACTTGTCCTCCAGTCTATATCTGGGAAATTAAAGTCTCCCATAATCACACAATTCCCAGTAATATTTTGTTCATTAAAGTATTAAAGTTTAACCATATCCAGATTGGATATTGGGGGTCAGTAAAAACCCCAAAGTACTATCCCAGGGGAGGCTCTTCCGTTTTCTTCCACAAAGTGATTTTGTCCCATACTCTGTTTTTTCCATTCCATTACTTCTAATTTCTTTATAGTCTACCTAGTCATTAATATATAATGCTACTCCATCACCTTTACTTTCATTTCTGTCTTTTCTGAAAGCACATAGCCTTCAATACCTGTATTCCAGTTGTGACTGTCCACTGTTTCTTCATTATCCCTGTATGTTCTGGTTTCACTTCCTGCACCAACAGTTCTAATTCCTCCATTTTGTTACCAGGTTTCTTGCATTCATGTACACACATCTTAGTTGTTTCTGCTTGGCTTCACCAAGATTTTTCATCTGATTCAGTACAGTCACTTTACTGACAGTATCTTCTATCTATGGTCATTGGCCAACAAAGGAAACATGGTGCCAATACCATTCTCCTTCCACGTGTTGTTCCTTTTTCCATTGCTGTATCCTTTGTTACCTGATTTTCCTCTTGCTCAATATTAGAATCAGGTGCGGAGACTACATGAACATCTCCCCCAAATTCTAAGGTTAAAGCGCTTTTAAATCAGTTGTGACTCCTAATGGCAAAACATCCCTAAGTTCTCTTTATAGCAGCAATGCCTGAGCTATTGACAGGTTGATCATCAGTCTTATCTTGCTTATGGTCTACTCCTCCAGGGACAGAGAGAATCCCACTGAAATTTACCTGAGCTTCCACTTCTTTAAGTGACTTCCCCAGCCTGGCGTAGTCTTCTTTGATATATCCCAAGGAGAATGTAGCAGTCTCATTTGTTTCCATACGAAGGACAATCAGTGTGGATTCTTTCCTGCTTCCATTAGGATCCTCTTCAGCCTCAGGTTCACATCCTATATCTTAGTTCCCAGCAGACAACAAACTTTTCTTTTCTCCAGATCAGCTGTGGTGACAAGCCTGCTCCTCCTTCTTCTTAGTAGGTAGACCCCAGTCATGAGATCCTCTCTCTTCCTGGTGTTGGAGCAATTCTCTAGCCTTCTACCATTTGTTCTTTCTGGATACAATCTTTTTGCCTTACTTACAATCTTCTGCAAGTCATCCTCTATTCTCTTGGGGCTCCAAACTCTCTCTGCTTGTAGGACTAGACACTTTTCTCTCCTTTCTTGCTCTCTCATTTTCTGCTACTGTCTTCTGTGCCCCTTCATTTTCCAGCTCAGCACAACTGTTTGTCAGCTCTATTTCTTCTTCGCTAACAGGTCATTTCCGCTGCCTTGTTCTCATAGTCATACTTTCACTGGCTACTTTCCTCATCCAGCATTCTACCCTCATAGTTCTATGGTTCAGCATGCATCTACAAGTCTTGTGTTTTCTCTTCAGCCTCTTCTCTCTTTCCTTTCATCATCTGCTCAAATCCCCTTCAAAACTCAACCACAGTTTCTAGCTCCATCTCCAACCCTTAATATTCTCTTTCACTGCATCTATCAGATGGCACTTAATACAAATGAAGCACCTTTCAGGTACCCCCTCCTGCAACTTCCATGTAGCCATTTTCATAGTCTCTTCATTTCAGTACAATCAATGTTCTCCTTTTGTGTCCAGTCTGAAGAGCGCGGTGGAACCTCTCTCAGTATTTGGATGAAATCATGTCAGGAAACTGGTGGAGACTCAATCCAGATGAGACTACAAAGGATTACAGTGGTTTGGGAAAAAACAGGCAGATGATGTCTAAGGCGATTCCCGCTCTCCTAGGTGAAGGCTTATGTTTGTAATTTATTACAGAAGGTTATGACTTGGAGTTCTGTTTAGATTTCCAGCTGCTTTTAGATTATCAACTTGCAGCAGTAACCAGACGACTGCTTTCTTCCAGGCAGGTCCAGATACTGACTTTGCTGTCAATGCCTTTCATCTCTAGATTGAACTACTACAGAACCCTATATAGTGCTGCATCTTAGAGCTATTTAGAAATAGAAGCTACTGTGCAATGATGGCGGCAAACTTGCTTAAGCTCCATGGTTTGCAATGGTACCTTTTGGCTTCTGGGTTTTATTTAAGGTGTTTTGGACCTATAAAGCCCTATCTAAGAGATGGGTTCTCTTTCCATGCAACGCTAGCTTGATCAGTGGATGTGTTTAAGCTGGAGCTTTCTTGGTTTTATAAGGTTTTCCAGTGGTAGGAATCTCCACGAGGGCCCTCATCTTTGGAGTCACTTTCCCATCTTGGTGGGAAGAGCACAGTTTAATGTTGCAAGACCCATTTTTTCATACAGGCACCTGGAGAAAGATGTTTGGGGTTTCTTTTGAGTTTCTCAGCGTAGGGAGATTTTGATTTTGTAATGGTGTCTTGTTAACTAGCTGTTTTGTATTTGCTGTTTTTTTGTTATGACTATGCATTATAATCTTGGGACAAAAATCTGTGCATTGATTTAGTTTATTTAAAGTTATAGCTAAATTAACCAGTATCAAATTTGTAGTTTTAGGTAAATAAGTTTACCCAAGGAAATAGTAAAGTAAATAAACTTACCTCCGTCATGTTCCTATTAGTGGAATGAGAGATCCTTTTTCTATGGAGATCAATGTGATGACCCTTAGTATGCAACAGGTTCCACTTTCTAACATTGTGGGCTTCAGATGCCATAATCTCCTAAATTCCTAGTTTTCAAGACAATTTACAAATTAGGGAATTGAATTTTTAAATATTCACTGACTTAAAAATTCTTTTTTTTAACCTATAGACCTTAGAGATTGTTAAAACAATTAAAAATAACTATACAAATCCATAGAACATTTTGGGTAATTTACAAAATGTAGGGGTGCAATCATTTAGCAGACATTAAAATGAAGTCTTATCAGTGGTGGAAGTCATGGAGAACATTTGAAATTCCACGCTTTGTCTACTTTGTAAGCTTTTAGTGCAGGGGTGGGCAAACTACAGCCCGCAAGCAAGTCCTGCCAGGCCACTGAGATCGCTGGGGAGGCTCCCGCCCGTCCCTCCCCCACGGTCCCTCTGCAGCCACGTAGGCATAACTCTAGGGGGCGGGGCTGCGCGGCAGTGTGTTTGGCTCCTACCACTGCTGTGAGTGGAGTGGTAAGAGGGACAGACGGTTGGATAAGGGGCAGGGAGTTCTCTGGCTCCTGATTGGCGCCCGGATCAGAGGATGGTTGGATGGGGCGGAGGTTCGGGGGGGCAGTCAGTGAGCAAGGGGTGGGGGTTGAATAGGAGGTGGGGCCTAGGGGGATGGTTAGGGGTGGGGGGGTCTCAGGATGGGGTAGTCAGAGGACAAGGGAGCAAGGGGGTTGGATGAGTTGGGGGTTCTGAGGGGCGCAGTCAGGGGGTGGGAAGTGGGAGGTGGTCAGATAGGGAGAGGAGCCAGGATGTTTGGGGAGACACAGCCTTCCCTACCTGGCCCTCTACAATTTTGAACCCCAATGTGGCCCTTGGGCCAAAAAAAGATTGCCCACCCTGTTTTAGTGGGAGGAACCTTATCTTGGAAGACTGGTGCTGCCATACAAAAAGACAAACTTTGGATAAACACCTTGCAAAAGACAAAACGGGGGGTAGGATGAATGGAGGGGAAGGAGGAAGTTAAGCAGGATAAAAATGTAAGTCACCCATAACAAAGACCTTGAAGTGCCAGCTTCAAGTTCTCTGATCTTATAAATCTTTTCACTACTAGTTTTTAGCATGCAACTTTAGGTTATAAAGAGACACCGGGTAATTCATTTAATTTAAAACCTGTATTTCCCCGCTCCCTCCTCACATATTACATAGAAGAACATGCCAACTTTAGAGAGATGCAAGTATTTGTCAGTAGTAAGTACAACAGTCAAACAGTTCTGTAGAAAATGCTTACCAGGTATGTTTAAATTTTTACTTGCTACATACAGTATTACAGAAAAGTGACAAGTTTATTATGAATAGGGCATCACATCAAAGAAATTCATGAACCAGAGAATGTGGTATTTATCTACACACAGAAAATCCAATGCAGCAGAATGCATTCATAAGGTTACAATATCTTACAGTATGTTAGATACCAGTCCAGAAGAACTTTACTGTTTAAACAAACTGAAGTTCTAACGATTAAACAAACAAGTATTAATAATATGATTGGAAATGAGCTTATTTGTTCATAAAACATTACAATCAATATCTTTGTTAGCAGCTTCAACAAAGAAAGCTCAAGGAGAATACTTTCCCCCTTCACACTTAGAAAGCAGTCTGTAGATCGGCGGTTGGCAAACTATGGCCCACGGGCCGGATCCGGCCCTCAAGCTTCCGCTGGGAAGCAGGGTCGAGGGCCACTCTGCACGGCTCCTGGAAGCAGTGGCATGTTCCCTCTGTGGCTTTCTAGACCTTTTTAGAGTTAGAAAACTGCTCCAGTGTGAAGTCTGGAATATGTGCAGAAAATCATGTTCTTTTGAAGCTAGACATAAAAAAAAGTGCAACTTAGAAACAAAAGTTAGGTCAGGGTTTTTAAGGGACTTTGGTGCTTGTAATAAACTATTATTAAAGCTAATCAATCTTCAGGACACTCATCTGATAAGAAATAAAGATTTTGCAATAATATATGTACAAAGACAAGTATGTTAATGGTCCAAACATCTAACCTTTCCACCAAACTTACTTGCAGGTCCTACTCAGGTACTCTATTGCCCCCCTCTCTCCCCACCTTCAGTGTGGATTTTTGGAATGCTTAAAATTTAAATCTAAAATTAACTAATACCATACTTTTACCACTTTTAGGTAATGCTTACTGTTCCATTACTCTTCAGGATGTAGCTAGATCAGATGCTCAAGTCACTACTATAATTATCTGTACAGAATTATTAGTTTTATGTTTTGATACATCATTTAGAAGGGTCACAGACAACAGTTTGGAATCTAGACAACTGTGTTATTTTTAAATGTTCTCTTTGTGACAAGAGAGCAGCAGAGTCTTATTAGTTCGAAACAGTAAATTATATAGGAAAACATAATAAATTAAGATTGATGAAAGTTACACGCGTTAGGGAGACAGCACACTTACATCTGTAAGCATTATCTTATTTGATCTATGCAAACCTTTCAGAATAAAAGCTAAAACCCACCTAAAGTTGTTGAGTTTAATTAACAATGTAGAACTAAACTCAGGTGCGCAAGCCTTTTGAGTGTTGGATGAGTGTCAACCTCTCTTTCCTCATGTAGGACACCACATCCCCCGCTCTCCTTCAGTGAGTATTTTTGATCTAAAACTTTGCCTTGGCATTTTACCCAAGTTGGTAACTGTCTGATCTAACCAAAATTATCTGACATGTAAAGAAATATATATTGCTTTCCCCACTTTTTTATAATTAGATTTCTGGTACTGTCTATTCCACTTTTCATGAAAGACTATGGATAACTGGAAAGCTAATAGGTTTAAATATTGAAATATGAATGCATTTATGACAGACAATATGCAAATAAATCTTCATTAACTGAATGGAAGTGATTTTTATTCTGTTAAAGGTTCAATTTTGTTTTCTGGAAAAACTGACATCTGACAAACAGCTGTAAGAAAGCCTCTTGGTTAAAGATTCAAAACCCTCACCCTTTCAGTTAAGGGCTAGGAGAGCTCACAAACCCATCTGAAACCAAGGAGGAGTTCTCTAGCAAAACTAAGACTGCCAACCCATACATGTCTTATATTTCTAGGGTTAAAACCAGAAAGTTTTTATTCTGAAGTGGGCAACAAGTCATTCTGGCCTTCTTTATACATCACAAACAAAAAGGGGTACACGTCCTCTTTCAGGGGCAACAGATTCTTCCTCAAAATGGGGGTGGGGGGGAGCACGAGGCACCACCCCCTCTGTGGCCCCAGCCCTGTTCCCACCCCAAGCCAGAGCAGGGAGCCTGGGTCCCACCACCTGGCGGGCGGGGGAGGGGCCCTCAAGAGTGGCCGCTGGCCTGTGTTCCCAACACGTGTTCACCCAGTGCAGGTGGAGTGCCTGCAGCTTCCACAGCTGACCATGTGCCTCTTACCATAGCTCAGCTGTGGCTTCCAGCCTGCCTGGGATGTGTGCGCTCGCACGCCTGCACCTTGGGAAGGGGGGAAAAGGAAGGACAGGGAGGCTGGTCCATGGCAAAAAGTAGGAGGGCCATGGCCCCATGGCCTCCCCTGTTCTAGCTCCCCTGTGCTCTTTATTATCAAGAATATAAGAATGGCCATATTGGGTCAAACCAAAGGTCCATCCAGCCCACTTTCCTGTCTGCCGACAGTGGCTAATGCCAGGTGCCCCAGAGGGAGTGAACCGAACAGATAATGATCAAGTGATCTCTCTCCTGCCATCCATCTCCATCCTCTGGCAAACAGAGGCTAGGGACACCATTCCTTACCCAGCCTGGCTAATAGCCGTTAATGGACTTAATCTCCATGAATTTATCTAGTTCTCTTTTAAATCTTGTTATAGTCTTAGCCTTCACAACCCCCTCAGGCAAGAAGTTCTACAGGTTGACTGTATGCTGTGTGAAGAACTTCCTTTTATTTGTTTAAACCTGCTGCCCATTAATTTCATTTGGTGGCCCCTAATTCTTATACTATGGGACAAGCCAATAACTAATTCCTTATTCACTTTCTCCACAACAATTATGATTTTATAACATGTTCATATTCTGCACGTCACCTTGAAAATCCATGATGAGACTTAGGCACTTCAGATATTAGTATACTAGTAAGTTATTGTAGAACACAAACCTCTAAGAGCACATTACATGGCTTTTTTTTTGTATTTTACATTGTTTAGTGTCATTCCACTTAATATATTAAAATAAACTAGGGATGAAGGTTTAATCAGCAATTTCTTCTATCTTCTCAGCTTCAATTACACTATAATATTCATAGTATCTGCTCGCAAACACAAATGTTTTTGTTTATTCCACCATATTAAATCAAGTGCCAGACTCCACTGAAGACCACATTAATCATTATAAGAGTCAGATGAAAAAGTGTCATTGACTGTCACTCCTTAAGGAGAGCACAGTTCATGGTTTGAAAGCAACTGAAAATTGTCACAGATCAGAATTCGAGGGCATCTGGTCTTATTATTAACTTTCAGATTAAAAAGAAAAGAAAAAGAAAAAGAAAAAAAAAAAAGAGTATAAGGAGGCTTTAAGTAAGTTTAGAATGGTCATTTTTAATTTACTGCCAAAAGGGTACCTTGTCCAGCAATCTAATTTAGCCAATGGGAGCTGCAGAACTCAGGCTTGGGGTGGAGGCAACACGTGGAGCTGGGGCTGCCGCTTACTAGGAGCTGGGTGGTAGCCCTAGCTCCACCAATTCCCCTTTCCAGCATCCGCACTCCCTGCCAGGCCACACCTCCTGTCCAGCACCTGTGCCATACTGGGCTGTGTCCCCCTCCCCAGCACCTGTGGTGTCCCTCCGAGCTGCAACACCGCCCCCCCCAGCACCCCACCCCCCCAGTACCTATGGCACTCCCCAGGCCATGCCCCACTCTCCAGCATTGCGGCGCTCCCCAGGCTGCAACTCACCACCCAACCATCCGCATCCCCCCTCCCCAGCACCCATGGCATTTCCATGGGCTGTGCCCCAAGTCTCCCTCCTCCCACAGTTTTAGTCAGGAGTATTTTTAGGAAAAGTCATGGGCCTGCAGATTTTTGTTTACTGCCCGTGACCGGTCCATGACTTTTACTAAAAATACCCATGACTAAAACTTAGTCTTAGTCATGGGGTATGTGTGAGGACACACACACACACACACACACACACACACACACTTTAAAGATCAGGAATACATTTGGAAGGTTAAGATCTACAGCAATTTGAGATCCAGTGCTCTATGCAGTACAGTAATTCCTCACTTAACGTCATCCCGGTTAATGCTGTTTTTTTGTTACGTTGCTGATCAATTAGGGAACATGTTTGTTTAAAGCTGCGCAACGCTTCCTTATAACATTGTTTGGCAGCTGCCTGATTTGTCCACTGCTTGCAGTGGTGGAGACTTGGAACCAAGGTGGACTGACAGCTCCCTCATCAGCTCCCCTAAGTTCCCTGTACAGCAGCCACCCAATAGGCTATCAATTGCCAGGCCATTCAGCTGTTCCTCCCCCCATAGCTGTGTGCTGCTCCTGCCCTCTGCCTTGGAGCTGCTTCCAGGAGCATACTGCTTGCTGTGCAGAGGGGGAGAGGGGAAAGGGATATTCCTCTCCCCTTGCTCCTTCAACCCATCTCCACAGAGCAGGGGTGGGGATGCGACAGGGCCCAGGACGGAGGGAGACTGCTGGCAGAAGCGGCTATTTCAACTTGATGATCTAGTTAAAAAGGCAGTGTACTTTCTCTCTCTCTCTCTCACACACACACACACATACACACACACAGTATGTGTCTCTGTCTCTCTCTCCATGCTGTGTCTCCTCCCTCCACTCGTATTGCATTGTAGAGTGTGAAGCTACATTAACAATGTGTTAACCCTTGAGAGCTCAGCCAAGTGCTAGTTCATCATTTAGCAGTAAAGCATTCCCTGGGAAATATCCCTTCCTCTGACTCCACCACCTCAACCACGCATCACAATCATCACTGCTGTGTAGCAGTATTAAATTGTTTGTTTAAACTTATACTGTGTATATGTGGGTGTGTGCGCATATATAGTCTTTTGTCTGGCAAAAAAAATCTTCCTGGAACCTACTGCCCCCATTTGCATTAATTCTTATAGGAAAATTGGATTCGCTTACCACTGTTTCACTTAAAGTAGCATTTTTCAGGAATATAACTGCAACGTTAAGCGAGGAGTTACTGTATATCAGTCCTATTATTGGAACTAGCTGGTTGCCACTTATTTGAGACTTAATAAGAGAGTCCCCTTTCATTTAATAGAGAGTAAATTAATCCATGCATACAAGTCACTGAAAAAAAAAATTATCAGCTCACATGCTGCAGAGACTCCAAGAGCTGTACTAATGAGAAAAAATATCTTCATAGCAGAGAATATTATTGATAAACCAAGGCCAGGTGCCTTGTCAGATAACTTAACAGTATAAATTTGGTGGATGGATGTACCCTAATGGGGGTATTCCACCTTATTTCTAAGCAATTATCTAAACCAGATCACATAAGTAAACACTGAAACTCTTGCATATAAAGGCCATCAACAAGCTGTCAAATGGATATATTGATATCTCAGTCCAGTTTTGGAGAAAGTGTCCACATTACAGAAAATACCCAACCACAACTTCCATTTTTTTTTACTTCCTGACAGTGCTCTTCTAAAAGCTCCATAAAACCACCTGCTTTAAATGCACGAAAAAGGTACTTTTAATTTTCTTTAGCAGACCATGTAATAGATTTAAGTCTTCTTTACATAATCTGTGCTTTCAATTAAAAGGCAATTCAATCATTTGTCCATATTTTCAAAACAGTAAGTTGATGAAATGACTAAACATTCAGTGAGGTCCAGCTTCAACATTTGCATTATTAACTTGCAGTTATTTTGGGACAAGGCTGTAAAGATTTGGATATATCTAGAGCACTCTATAAAAAAAAACTACCACAGCTTTATCTGGTGGTGTTTTTACAACTACTAATTCAACCAAAGTACTAAAGTTCGTAAGCATGGCAGATAAAAGTGATTTTATTTTGTTATATGAATTATAGATTTTCTTTTTTAAATAACCCTGTTTGAAATGAAATCTGAACTTACTTTAAGGCCTACACTTATAATCTCTTAAAACACTTAAATAAATAAAAATGTTCAATCAAAAAACTCTGAGGGGAGAATGAGGAAGAATGAATGAAAGAAAGAATAAGGGAAAAAACATTTAACTTTTGAGGCCAAGCTTTATAAATATGGCACAATAGGTCATGTATTGTATTAAGGCCTCATTTTTAATAAAAAAGAATGTATATGCTATTTTGTTTGTTTAGTTACATTCCAGTTACCATCCTAATGTAGCTTGACAGATCATGAGCAAAAAGTACTCCCTGACAGTGAACAGGCAGGCAGAGGTGTAATAGCAGGACCGTGTGTCCCCTGTGCAGCTGGTGACACTGGATTCCTGCAAACGTGAGCTGCAGAGAAGGCTATGGTTGCCAACTGTTACCGATGGATTATTTTTTTCGTTAATTTCAATGTATCAAGTAAAACTGACATTTACCAACTATTTAAATCAAATCCTGCCAAGCCTATTTATAAACCAGCAATTATTTTTGTGATCCATTCAAATTATTTTGTGTGTAATACTAAGCAGCATTCTTCCAAGACTTCTAGCAACCTTTTGTGGCTATGCCACTTCTCAGTCACAGAATTACTCAAACAATGTTTTGGCTCTGTTTACAAGCTGGGACTAGCTCAATATATTAAGTCATGAATTCCACCACATGCTCATATACGGAAGACGACCCAGGTGGATGACTGAACTATGTATGTATAAAGAGCTTTACTGAGGCTATAAAGGGGAGGCAGAGACTCAGAACTGACAAATGATAATCCACACTCCAGCCAATCACCTTTAAAGGGAAATGGGTTTATGTTAATACTTGCCAGCACTCTGACAGCTAGATCCAGGCTCTGTCATAAATCACTGCACTTATTTTGATATTACTTATCTGTGGCCAAAATGAAAAGGAGCCCTTTTCTGTAATATTACCTTCACTTGTAATTATGTCACTGGAGCAGGTAAGGTTGTATTCTTTTTCCTTTCACACAAATGAGTTTGGGTTATGAGCTTTTGGTCAATTGCCTACTTTGTTCAGCATGTGCTAGTGCTTTTAAAAAGGGATCTCAACTTGAAAGCTTTGATCTTATTACAGTTACATATAAGATTACGAAAACAGAAGTTAGTGAAGAAAAAACTATTTTTCAATTTGTTTACTTTGTGCAATTGACACCACTTTGTAGAATCAGTTAACAAGGCAGAAAGATGGAGGAAATCCCACTATAAACAGAGGAGCAGAAAGTTTAAGAAATTCTAAAAAAATTAACTTGATAGTACATCTTTCAGCTTCCTGATTTGACGGCAAACTTTCTTTTAGGACCATTGTCTGTGACAGAGAAGAACTGCAAGTAACACCAGTGCAATATTTTTATATGCTTTCTTACTGTTCCTTCCCCCACTTTTTTATTAAAGTTACTTGCTGCCCGCCTTTCAGTAGAATTCCTTGCCAGTCCATGTCTTTTGTTTCTAGTTGTCTGAAGCATGTAAGTGCCTATAAAAAGTCAAGTGTACACTCCATGCCATTATTTAATTACAACAACAACGGACAAATTCACATTGATATTAATTATGTTTAACATTCCAGTTTAGTAACTGCTTCACAACAGATCAGGCCCTACCAAATTTGCGGCCATGAAAAACATCATGGATTGTGAAACCGGTGAATTGTCTCTGCTTCTCCCCCACTGCCCCGCCCAAGTCTGGTCTATTGTGTGGTTTTATCCTATACCAGGGGTTCTCAAACTAGGGGTCATGACCCGTGGGGGAGTCGCGGGGCAATTCCAAGGGGGTCACGAGCTCCCACTGCATTCGGCGGCCACTCCGAATGCAGGAGTGTCTCCACCGAAAAGCCGCCGAGCGGAACACTTCCGTTTTTGGCATCATTCTGGCGGACACACAGGGAAGCGCTGCTAGTCTGCTGAAATACCACCGAAACTGGAAGTGTTCCATTCGGCGGACATACCCCGGGGCCGCAGCATGCGTTGGAAAGAAAAAAGGGGCCTCCGACTCACAAAGTTTGAGAACCCCTGTCCTATACTATACAGACTTTATGGGGGAGACCATCAATTCTCAAATTGGGTGTCCTGACCCAAGAGTTGCAGGGAGAACTGCAAGGTTATTGGTGGAGTGGGGGGGCGTGAAGTGGAGGGGGTCACTTCTGCGCTGCCTTCAGATCTGGGTAGCCAGAGCGCAGTGGCTGCTGGCTGGGTGCCTAGCTCTAAAGGCAGTACCCTGCCAGCAGCAATGCAGTAGTGAGGGTGGGAATACCATACATACTATGCTACCCTTACTCTTGCACTGCTGCCTTCAAAACTGGGTTGCCATAGAGTGGTGGCTGCTTACTGAAGGTCCAGCTCTGCAGGCAGAAGTGCAGTAGTAAGTAATACCATATCATGCCATTCTTACTTCTGCGCTGCTGCTGGCGGTGGGTCTGCTTGCAGAGCTGGGCTCCTGGCCAGCAGCTGCTATTCTCCAGCTGCCCAGCTCTGAAGGCAATGCCCATCCCTCCCCAACTCCTTTTTTGGATCATGACACCTACAATCACAACACCTTTAAATTTCAGAGTTAAATAGCTGAAATCGTGAAATTTAATATTTTTAAATTCCTATGACTGTGAAATTGACCAAAATGGACCATGAATTTTGATAGGGCCCTAATAAAAGAAGTTTATTTATGTATTAAAAGAGACATATTCCCCTATGCAGGGAACTGAAGACTCTCCACTGGTTTTAATTTACAGTTCCCATCTCACTTTTACTAGAAGCTGAGATTTATGCACACTCCAACAAGGAAGAAGCTGGAAGTTCAGTCCCTTAAACCAGCTGGGGATTGGTTCTGCTTTGAGCAGGGGATTGGACTAGATGACCTCTTGAGGTCCCTTCCAACCCTGATATTCTATGATTCTATGAACAGATTGACACTAATAAATTATAAGCAAAGGCCACAAAAACAGGATCAGTGCTGCCTATTTGTCTGCAAAATCTTAATATCATGGTTTCTCTATGAGCTATGCTGCCTGGGGCTCCTCCAACTATCAAGCCATTTCCTCAGGAGAGAGCACCGAAGTGCAGACAGGAAATCTACACAAGTTCCTGCACATATTTGCGCTGTTCTGCCTTATGGGTCAGAGGGTGGAGGGCAGGAATATGGCATACCCAGCAGTCATTCCTGGATCTGGATTCTCACAGAACACTATCAGAGGGACCTACAGAAAGGGTGAGCCTCGTTACAGAGGTGGTATTCCTTCCTTTTAATGCCCTTACTGACATAGATTTTGGCTCCTTTGACCTGGGAAAGATACTTCCATCTAGGCAGTAGAGCTAGTAATGCAGAAACAAAATCCACATTGCAACAACAATGCATTTTGCCACTGCAGTTATGCGATGAACACATGCAAAATTTTATCTTTATCTGAGATTTTTATCTAATCTGTCTAAAAGTAAAAACTGTGAAAGAGAATTAGAAATTTAACATATCCTTAGTGATATCTGCATGGGCTTCAGCCATTCTAGGTATGGCAGTTTCCTCCTGTGGCATTATTACTTTTTTCCTTTCTTGGCCCAAAGACCAGTGTAAACTTTTATCCATCTGTGGATCTGACGGCAAGTATAATACAGAATTCAAAAATTCCACATTTGTTTTGAGAGCTCTTGGGCTCTGTCTTGATAGCGCACTGAGGATGTTTTGCAACAGAATTTACTTAGTAAAGTATGAATAAAAAGCCCTCTTAACACTTTTTAAGACACAGGGTAACATTGCTGACCATATTGTATGATTTCAGACAACACATGCCTTGTCTACACTAAAGCTGTACTACTTGTGTGTAGTTAAAGTGGTATTATCCGACTGATTATGTAGGAATAATACTCGTACAGGCTATGCAGGAAGGAGAATAAGCTATTCTGATATAAAGCATCTTTATACCAGCAAAATTATGCCCACACTACATGTACAAATATAACTATATCAGTTAAAAAGTCACATTCCTAACCGACAGTAATACTGATACAGAAACTGTACAGACCAAGACAACTTCAAATACATTAGCCTGAGTCTTAAGGAGCATTCAGGGTTTGTTTACAGTAGTAAAACTCCACAGCACTGAGACTTGGTCTTATCTGCCAGGCTAAAAATAGCAGATGTTCAGGCCTGCGCCTAACATATCTGCACTGATACTTTTAGTCCCACAGCCTGAGTTCCATAAGCCTGAGTCAGTTGACGTGGGCCAGCCGCAGGTCTTCTACTGCACTGAAGACATACCCTAAAAGAGCTTTTTAGTCACATTAAGTCAACTCAACTGAAATATACCAAACCAACACTTTTTGCCTGTCAGAGATTTGAACTGCTATATATTTCTACATCTTTCAGTTTGACCACAATTAAATACATTCCAGCTCTAAGTATGTAGCACTAATTAAACAAGATCCTACTTAGTGGCAATGCATTGCCATTTAATCATTTAAGTGTCTGTGCACTTTTCATAAGTTAGGTTATGTTTAGCTAGAGGTTAGGGGGGATGTCACCTGTAACATGAAAGTATACAGATAAAAGCCCTGCCTTGTCAGGTAAAGTGTGTGTTTTTCCAATTGTGTTAGCTTAATGCAATTGAAAAGTTCTGTTAAACAGACGTCAACACGTTTGAAGCAACGTTAGCTGGCCATGTTGTAGCCTCGGTTTCCCGCACCAGGATCCTGGCCTACCTTGGCACTGGGTCATTCCCCCCAGCACAATTTAAGGAGCCTAATGACCACTCTAAACACATCTGGTTGGTGTGCCCCAAGGCTATGCACTGTTATTTTCAAATTGTTTGATGTGCACACACTGGCTGCAGTAGTACCCCTGAATTAAAATTCAGCATTTTAAAAAGGGCATTCAGTACAATGGAGTACTGTAGACCAATATTGTATTAGATGTGACTGTAGCTATAATTCCTGGCTTTTCAATGTTTGCATCGCAAAGAAAGATATTTGAGTGATTGTAACCAGGTGAGTCCATGATGAGGAAGTGTTGGGTTTTTTTTTTTTTTTTTAACCATGTGGTAGCCAAAAGGAGTAAAATCATAGAAGACTAGGAATCTGTAGTTTTCATGTGTTTTAGGAAATATCTTTTTTCCTAGCAAAGACAAGACCTATGTTTGTTTGGGAATTCATGCTTTTGCAGGTACCTTCCCAACACACAGAAAGACAGTCACTGCTTCAAGTAGCTACATAGATCTTTTCAAACATGTATTAAAAAATGTGACACTCTTAAGACCACTCAGTATATCTGAGTACATTTTTCCAGATTCAAAACCCTTAGGCATTTTAGACAGCAAGTAACTGGTCACCTAACAAAGGCAAGAGAAAATATTATTTCATATTGTTAATTGTCTCCAGTATTCTAACTGGAGAATAAACCATAGATTTCTTTCACAATATATAAAACAATATATCCAATTGGTTTATTAAAAAGAGAGGATAGTGGCCTTTAACATGGAATTTTAAGAGATTTTTCTTCCTCAGTCTTAGGAAATTGTAGTTAAAGACTTTCAGTATAGAAGATTAGAAGCTTGACATATTGAAATTACAGTGATGAGAGAACATTCAATCAGCCTATCTGCAAGACAGCATATTTTGATATGATACTTTAGGAGTTCAATGCACCTTAATTAAAAATTATTAGTGTGAATACTTGCAGTAGGCAGGAATTTAGTTTTAATTTTAAACATGAACCAGAAAGAATGTCACATTTCTCCTTGGCCCTCAACATTTACAAAATAGAGCAATATTAAAACTAAGATTGATTTAGTTTTCTTAAAAGAATACTTACAAAATTGCTTATAAGCTGCCAGTTTCACTTGGTGGCTGCTTAGACTATGCCAAGGCAGGAAAAACAAGATCATTCTCTGTTTGATCCTCCTTCAGGAGCCCAATCTAACTAAGACGACTAACAAATTAAATGTGATTTCAAAGAGAATTTGTAATTTTCTATGGAACATCCAGCATAGCTATCATGTTCTCTGTTTAAGGCAGAGTTTAGGAGGAATGAAAACAGGGGAATAGTGGGGAAAACAGAAATTCATCTATAACCAAGAATGTAACTATTTTTGAACACATATAGATTTAAGCCAGTCCTAAAAATAGTAGCGTACACTACAATGAAAAAGGGTTATTTTTGGAAAATAAAATGTTCTCTGAAGTGCCAAAAATGTTAATAAACATTACAAATTAAATTGTTTCTTTGTATTTTATCTAAGCTTGTTTGGACAGCACTAATTAAACCTAAATATACTGAATGACTCCAGCACAACAGTCATGTCTTTTCTGCAGAAAACCAAAGCTCCCTTTAGCAAAGCAACGCACTGTTCTGCCACAAACAGTCTGTAGATATCTGAAGAGTTTCCTTCTTTTTTCCCCAGGAATAAAACATCCATTCCACTCACTGAACAGAGGAAATACCAGCAAACCCCGAGATACGCTTTTCAGCCGTCCTGGTATCTCTCGTTTCTCGTTTTAAATTGGAGCTTGTATCATCATCCTGTTAGGAAACGCAGATCTGCCCAGTGTTGCTCATTCGAGAGTGCAACTACGCGAAGACATTCTCCCAGGTAAAATGAAGGGGCTGATCATGTACTTAATGGCACAGGTCACGTCTCCTTCCAAGAGGCAGCCAGTGCGCAGAGCACGGGCGAGGAGAGGAAGGGGGCGAGGTCGCCCACCGGGCCGGTAGGAGGCGATGGGCTGCTGTCACGGGGCAGCCCACGCCCTGGGAAAGGCCGAGCTGCGAGGCCTGGGACAACACGCAGGGAAGTGTCACGGGAGAGGAGCACGCCCCTCCCCCCGCCAGCTGCAGCACCTGTCCCGGAAGAGAGACGGTCTCTGTCAGCCCCTCCCCCAGGGATCTCACCTGGCACCAGCCAGGGCCTAACACATAACAGACAATCCCGCCAGGCCCCGCCGCAGAGGCGCCAGCACTCGCGCCCCAGGCCGATCCATGCCGGGGAGGGACCCTGACTGAGCCGCGGGCCTGGCAGAAGGAGCGGCCTCGGCTCAGCCCCCCGTGGCCAGGAGCGATCCCAAGAACCCGGCTGCCTACTCACCCGCGGCTCATGGTCCCGCGCTGCCCGGGCCACGCCGAGCCGAGGAAGCGACGCTGATCCGGGGCAGTCCTAGCGCCGGGGCCCACTCCGCAGAGCCTGCGCCATTCAAACTGCGGCGCGCTGCATGCCGGGCCGGGGAGAGCCGGGGCGGGCCCCCGCCGCCTGCTCCCTCCCACTCGGCGGCCTTCGCACCGCAACGAAACCGCCTCTCCTGCTGGCGACCGGGAGAACTGCACGCTCACGGCCAGCGGCAGCCTGCGTCTCTTCCCTGCGCGCCAGCGCTCTCGTGTAGTCTTGCCTCACCGCCCTGGGCAGCCCGCAGGCCTGGCTCCAGTCACTAAGTGGTCTCCTGCCCTCCCTCCATTTCAGTTCCCCATTGTCACCAGGCTCTAACTAACCCGTCCCACCACTGCTGACCAGTGTTTTCCCCAGGAATTGAAATGGGGAGGAGGGTGTTCAAATTTATGGGGAATGCTAAGGGCTGATGAGGGTGAGACCTTGAGGGTGAAGAGAGGTTGTTTGGCACCATAGTGAAAACTGAAAAATGTTTCATGACTATTTTATTAGATTTAACTCATGTTTTAAAATCATCACACAAATTAAAGTTAGCTACTCAAGCCTTCTATGAAGCACTACATCTACATCCTTCCCTTTTCTTGTTGTAATTTTGCCCAACTCTGTTAATGAACTTCTTGAATGCAATGCGTTCATCTTTGGTGGCTTCTCATGTGTCCGGGACTTCAATTCCTTCAGTTGATAAGTTCATTAGTTCATGCATATGATCAGACAGAAGGTGGCTTCTTTCAGAACACAAAATTCTATTCAATGATGAAAAAGAACGCTCAACTGTAGCTGTTGTGACTGGGAATAGCAAGAGATTATTCCTACTTCTTTCATCCCAGGAAACATAGCATAACGATTGGGTCGAGCCACTAGTGATGATAAAAAAGAAGAAGTCAAATCTTCATTAGTTGTATGATGTTCCACTCTGTGTTCAAATTCTCTATTCTGTCCTGAGCACATGGCAGTTCCACTGCTGGTAGTCCCACACTCCACTCAGCTGTCAATGTTTTATGGGACAGGGATCTGTAAAAGCTATGTAGAGGTTTAGTGGAATTTAGAAGTCGTGGTTATAGATTTTTAAGAATCAAGTCTCTGTACCTTTTCAGTTGTCTTAACAAACACTTCTTGTCCTCTTCACTTAAGGATTCAATATAAATGCCTTCAATAGTCAACTTCTGGAGTCTTTGCATTTTCCAGTACTTTTTCAATGGATAACTCTCTGATTGATCCAAATGTAGCTTCTATTGCTGGACAAAGATCTACTAGTGTAGTAGCAGATGCCTGGATGGCATTGTTTAATGACCCAAGTAGTTTCAACAGTAGACTTACAAAAGAGAGAGTGAATGGCAATAGCCTTCTCTGAACATAGTAGCAAAAGTAATCCACCAGCCTCACTAATTAAATCCATCCCATCTTGGTAGATACTTTCCAATGTCAGTAATAATGGCTGGAGCAATTTTACGATAACAGCCAAGGATTGCTCCTGAGTGATATTGGCAAATTAACTCTTTTGCCAGTTTAAGCTGCATTGTGGTTAGGAGAGTTTGCCAGTATAGCTATACCCATAACTACATAGGCAACCCCTTTCTAGTGTAGACCCTTTTCAGTCTCTCCTGCTTAAAACATTCTGATTTCTGGAAAAAAAAAGAAAATTAAACAAAACAACCAACTCCAAATTCTATCCATTTGGCTGAAATTTCTCATGCTGCTTGTGAGCCTCAAAGTGCATTTTTGGAAAGAGAAGGTGATGATGTTCCTTTCTTCACAGAGTTATCTGAGTGAGAAAATTAAAAATGTATCTTCATGTTCTAAGAACTTTGAGAACCTTCGGTGACTGAATAACTCAAAGACTATTTGCATTTCAACACAAAATAGGTTTATCATTTTCCTGAGTGTGTTCAATCTATGTAATAACTTTGTGACACTGTGTTGGCACGTTGCAAAGCAAGATGACGTATAAAATATCTTTCATGTTGCAATCCAGTGTCACAAGCTGATGACATTTCACGAGCCACAGAAGTGACCTGGGGAACTGTAAACTTCCTGCAAGCTGTCTTGGTGCATGCGTAATTTTTTCTTACTTAATTAAGTGCACATCAGTTGTGGATGTCTGGACATATAAAACTACTACAGATCCTTTTTTAATGCTTTACTTTGTACCATGTTGAGAAATTTGGTGCCATATTGGCAAAACCAATACCAAAAGAAGAGAAAGTATCATATTACCATAAGTCCTTCTAAAATGTTTGGCTATGATTTGACTGCACAACACACATCTGGATATGCTGATTTTCCCAAGCAGGGATCCATGTCCCTAAGTGTGTCCATAACACATCATGGATGCTAAATACATTTTTAAAAGAAGCCAACTAAATAAGTTTTGATGTTTGGTAGTAATGATGGTGGCAGGGATGCTTCCTTGTATATTTTTTTAATAACTGTAGAGAGAATCTCAATAAACAGTGTGATGTCTAGAGGATTCTTGTTGTAACACAGTAATTGATTCCCATCAATAACTAGTGGCTAATTAAATCAAAACAAAACAAAATATAAATGGATTGTTAGTACCTGGAGAAATTGCAGAGACTTCCAGGAAAATTATCAGGTCCTGTGGTGTTGTATTAATTATTATTATTTTATTTTATTTTCTTCATTTGTATTACAGTAGCACCAAGAGGCTCCAACCAAGATCTGATTCCCTTTGTGCCTGGTACATAGTAAGAGACAGTCCCTGCCCTGAAGATCTTACAGTCTAAATGGACAAGACAAAGAGTTTGAGAGAAAACAGAACTGAATTTGCAGGTTGCAGGCCAGCCCAATCTCCTCCTCCACCAACATTACGAAGGGAGTGTGTGTGTGTGTGTGTTTAACTCACTACCAGATATCTCTCCTTGTGCAATGGGGCTGGAATGAGAGGGTAATTCATCATTTAATGCTTCCTTCTGGCTGAGACATCAAAAATCATATGGTGGACCTGATATTCAATATAATTTTGAGAAAGGCTGTGACTCTCCTATTTCATAATTCTACTGTGTAATTTGTTGGCCTTTTCATCAGCCTCTTTTGCTCCTTTAAAAAAAACTCACTTTGTTCCTTTTCCACCTGTTTTTCAAATCATGTCTGTTAAAGGAAAGTATGGGTCTCTCCAGTAAAGATTATTTAATATTGTGAATTTAAAAGGTATGTAGTGCATTACATCTTCAAAGTACTGTACAGATATTAATTTATTAGTTCTCACAATACCCCTGTGAGGCAGATAACTGGGTCAGTGGCAGAACTAGTGGCAGATAGGACTCAAGAGCTCGTGGCTCAGAGTGCTATGCTCTGACTACTAAAGAACACTACCTTACACATTTTATACTTCTTTTAAAAAACGTGTCAAAACTGTTATATTTGTCATGTTTTGAAAACAGTACAGCATATTTTCATGGGCATATACTGTACTTGATATTTTTCTTTCAGATTAAAATCTGAGGGAACAACTCCATAGCTTCAATATCCATATGCCAGAACAGAGAAAACTGTAGAAATGCAACATGATAGAATATGTGTTGAAATGAAATAACTGTACAGTAATTCTACTCTAATAAAAATAATTGTCAGTGTGGATGAATATTGAAGACGCCTTGTACTTCCTCCCACTACCACCATGTTCTCTTGTATTGTTACTAGAATATATCTCAAAACAATGCTACCATCAACTGGAAATAAAAAAGACTGTAATGACATGAAGAACAATTAAGTATGTTACTATAAAATACAAAGTGTAATTTTATTTGAAACAATTCTATCTTCCTGAAAATAAGTTGTGATGGGTAAATAACTAGTCATTATAACGTATGTATGTTGCAGAAATTGAAAATAAAGAACTATACAAAGCTTAGCAGCACTCAAGATTTTGCAATGGCAATTTATTTTATCTAATTAAAAAAGCCACATGACTGTGTATGTACTTTTAGGATAGTAGTGTAACTGGTTTGTTTAGTCAGGACTGCCAAATTTAATCATGTTTTTGCAACTGAACCCTGGTATCAAATTCCTTTAGTGAAGACAAGCTGTTTTTCAGTACCACCTAGGAGTCAAAAGAGGTAATAGCACTATAACTTCTGCTTGGAGCCCAAATCTGCTTTCAGACATACATACGCAAACAACCCCCATCGCTCCCTACCTACCAAAGCTGCACAGAGCTCAGCATGATGACCACAGCTCAAAATTGGAACCAAAGTGCCTAAAAGCAAACTAGCTGTTTTGCAGACAACCAGAGAGACAGAGTATACAATCTAAATAAAAAACATACAAAATGTAATATACAAAGTACAGGAGGCAGGACAAAAGCAGGACAAGACAGTCAAAAATTCTTTAAAAAAATCCACCTTTGTTAATTGGTTTTGGTTCTTTGAACTTTGTGAATGCAATTTTATATGGTTATATAGAAAATTGATTGAAGCAAGAGAATTACAGAACATTTCAAATCATTTTAATGTTTTTGTTTTGATTTTTGATATAATCAATATTTACTGAAAAATTGTATTGGATTTTTTGGTTCATTGTTTTCTTTTTCTTTTTTAATTGTCTAAATAAAATAACATTTAATTTTTTTGTCAGTAAGTCATGGGGGATTTTTTTCTTAAAAATGTATATCAAACTTAAAATATAATTTTGAATATTTACTATTTTTAAAAAGGAAGACAAATGAAAAAATGAGACATTTTTGATAAAAAATTAATACAAATTCACAAATTCAAAAGCCCACCAATTTTAAATTCAATTTTTGATGTAGAAAAAAAGTATTTTTAATATTTTTTATTCAAAAAGTTTAGGCAAACTTTAATTATATATTTCTAAAAATGTTTTATTTTTCAAGTAAAAAAGTATTATAAGTAAAAACTGTGGTTTATAATATTACTATTACTAATAATAATTAACAATTAATTACTAATAATTTATACTGATACTTTGTTAGAGTAATATATACTACAACTGCACATGTTCATACACATATTGAAGATGTGATAGTGTGAAATAAAAGTTTTATCAACAGGAGGCTGAGATTATTTCATTGCTTATGAGTGGCAGAGCCATGAATGAGTTATGCAGGTAATCTTGAATAAGTGCTGGTCAAACCTTCAGACTATATCATCAAACATTTTGATTATGCCATGATGTAGTCATGATTTATGATTTAGTTACCATAAATCCAACTGCACAAAACACAGAAGGAAAAAAAAATAAAACTAATAACTGCAAAACTCCTCCCAAAATGGTAGCTTTCTCCTTGCCATGTAGATCAGTCAGACCTTGTATTTAACTGACTTGTATACACACATACAATAAATATATGTATAATTAAGGGACTATAAACATACCTATCAACAAAGGGAAAAATAAAAAGCCCTTTTTTCTTGTCTTATTTAATCCCTCTCCCTACTATCTTGCATTTGCTCGATGTTTCTCTGTGCTGCCTGAAAAAATTGACACCAACCATATTTCTATTTTGAAAATAAAGAATTTAATTAAAGTAAGTGAATATAGAAGCGGAGGAGCTAAAGAATTAAAGGGTTGTCTCCTTCATAGACAGCTTGAACTATATATTTAGCATCATTTTCACAACTGCAAATAACTTGTGGTACTTATGGCTACAGTTTAAAATTTTGGTGGTGATTTTGGAGACAGTTTTGGGGACCTGGGAAACACTCTCCCAAAAGCTTGATTCTCTGGCAAAAAGCCTGTAGTTAGGCAAGTGTGACAAACATGAGGAAAAGTAAAAGGGAGGAAGTGGCAGTTCAGTTTAATGAGAAAGCAAATTTTTCTACAGTTGAGATTCTACCTAGATGTAGAGCATATCCACTGTTATAATATATTATTCTTTTGAGTCTTTCTCAAATCTAGAATGGTGTGTGTGTCTTACTGTTTCCTGCCTTATAGTTATATTCATAATAAGGTGTATTTTCCTTGTCCTAGTGTGCCCGTTTTTCCACATTGCTTTTTTTCACAACAGCCTACTTGTATTTTCCAGTTTCACTGGTATTTTTCTATCCTTTGCAAACTTTTCTTTGTTAATTATTTGTATAAGGCTGCAGTATGCCAACTGGCATTTTTATTTTTCCAGCCTGACTTGCTTTCTTATTTTTCCTGATGTAGGATTGAGATGCAGTAGCATGTTTTGACAATAATGTGATATACCTTATCTTAAATCTATGTTGTAGATCTTTGAAATGTGTGGTAAATTAGGTATTTGAGGGGCTGGAACTTAAATACTTAATCTTTAGCTCACTGGTTGGAGACAGGATGACTCAGGGGATTGGTAATAGGATAAAGCTTTCCACTTCTAAATTGCCAAGTCAAATCTAGCCCAGATTAATAGGAACAGAATGTTGTTACCATCTGGTGTCTGTTCAGTGACCTACGTAGAATAAAATGGTAGACTCAGTCCTGTTCCTAGTAGTCAGGTATCCCAATCACAGAAATGCTATCAGAATTAACATGCAGGCGAAGACCAAAGATTCAATGGGAAAGAGGATTACACTCTCCTCTTAACCTTAGAGGTTGGATTGTAAACACATTGATAGGAAAGTGGAGAAAGCTTGCCTTGTAACTGCTGGGGCTGTCAGTCAAGCCCCTTTCAACATCAGCATTAAATGTACACAAATCAAACAAAATATTTGACATAGTCTGAGGTCCCCACAGTGTAACAGGCTGATAGAGATAGCCTGAAAACCATTCCAGGTAGGGAGATATGTTAGGCAGTAGTGACTAATCCCAAGGAAAATATTTAGGCTGAGGGTTTAATGTAGGATAATTCTGAAAGAACCTTTTTGTTAATAAATGAGACCCCAGGAGAGAGTACTTCATTTTGATTCTATGAGAATGCAGGGTTGTTTGTGTGGGAATGCAGGTGCTAACACTCCCAGTATAGTGCCATTCTTAAAAAAATGGCTTGTATGATGGGGTTATGATGGTGGATCTTTGAAAGAGAACACGATTCAGGTATAAGGTACTTTGCTTAAACTTTTCAAGTTATTCCATTTTTACCATGTGAAACAAGTTAACTCAAGCACTAGTTTAATGAGCAACAAGTTACAGATGAATGTGGAAGGTCTGATTTTGCACAGAGTAGCACCTTCTGATGTGCAGTCAATAGCCAATAGGAAACAGGGTTTAAAAGAGAACTGGATAAATTCATGGAGATTAAGTTCATCAATGGATATTAGCCAAGATGGGTAAGGAATGGTGTCCCTAGTCTCTGTTAGTCAGAGGGTGGTGATGGATGGCAAGAAAGAGATCACTTGTTCATTACCTGTTAGGTTCACTCACTCCCAGGCACCTGGCATTGGCCACTGTTGATAGACAGGATATTGGGCTGGATGGACCTTTGGTCTGACCCAGTACGGCTGTTCTTATGAAACTGTCTGTGACTATATTTAATTTTATATTTCTTGAAATCAAATCAGAGATTTAGCTAGAAAATTTATTCCTCAGGTTTACTGTGTTGATGTGTGACTGTCTCTGAAGAATTTGCTGTCTGAAATAAATGCACAGATTATACCATTCCATTATCCATATAAATAGCTCTCAAAAAATCTAATGTTCTCTACATAAAGGGTTACGCTGATGAAAGCTTACTGTAGCCAAAAAAAATCTATTTTAATTTGGAAAAGAAGTCACATACTAATACTAGTGAAACCACTCATAAAATTGCAGTTTTAAATAACCATATCAAGAGAAACTAAATAGACAGAGATTCTTTAATTATAAAATTTAGTTTAGCTTATATAAAATATAGGAAATTTTTTGCAGCATTTCATGGCATATAGATTCCTTCTCAAGAAAGATAAAGGTATGTTTTGCTGGCTTTTTTTTTACTGAACACCTCTCACAGGATCAGACCCATGATGAGCAATAATCGTTAATCCTAATATAAAACCTATGTTGTTGTATGCTGCGTCAATTAAAAATGACTAGGAAACTCATTCAGGACTAAACAGCCAGAACAAAGAACATGGTAATCAGAAAAAAAGTGCTAGACCCAAACGTGGGCAACTGTCTACAATTTTTTGAAGAGTTATTGCTGTAGTTTTAGTTGGTGCTGCTCATGGAGATGCCAGGAATTTGCTAATTATGACCTATGATCTCTCGGGAAGATGCTAAAAAACATTGTTGGAACTGATTGTCAATGCAACCATTTAGGAGATAAATATGCCAACTTCTTTTAAAGAAATCACTGTTGGATTTTTGACAAAAAAAACCTGATGTTGACAGTCTTCCATTATCATCCTGTTTTGAATCTTTCTTTTCTGGTAAGATTATTGAGAAGGGTTATGGCAGAATAGGTTCTGCAGCATTTTGGTGTTTTCAGGTCTCCTCAACCCCATATAGTTTGTTTTTCTACCTGGGTTTAAAGAATATATTGGTTGTGTTAGTTGATCTTCTCAGGATGGATGATAGTCCACAGATGTATTAGCACTATGTCATGGCCCACAGTGTGAAAGACAGCAGACAGATTTAAAAGAATAAGTCAACCCTCATCAGGAACTGGCTGGAACATTTTTGTTGAAACAGTGTTCTGTCAGACTATGCATCTTTTGATAGAAATGTAATTTTCTGCAAAGTCATATAGATGTTGATGAAATTTCCAGTACATTTTTGTGAATGAAAACTTTTTAACTTCAGAAATTTCATTTCAGAAATTTTTCAAAATGTACCTTTCAAAGTGAAATTTTCATTGCAGAATGTATTTTACATTCTTTTTACTTTTCTTATTTTAATTATTTTTTTGCTTTCTTTCATGACACGTCAATAGTTGTGCATAATATAACGTTATGTCATTACGACACTTTAACAAGAAAAGAAGATAAGAGTTCAGTGTATTAATTAGAGGAACAGCTGTTTTCAATACCCTTGTGTTGGTCTGGAATCGTTTTTTCTAAAATATGCCCAGATATGAAAAAATGAGAAGGCAGAAAGTGATAAAAATTTCACTGCTCTTTCATAACAGAGATCCACTGAATTTTGGAAATTAAATGTGCGCAACTGCAACAGAGTATAACACAGGTAATAAACCTGTTAAACTAAAATTGTGAAACATATCAAATAATCTTTGAAATAAGGAACAGAATAATACTAAACATAACATTTAAAATTAAATTTTCTGTTTTCTCATTCTCTTCTTTTGCCCTAGTATCGTGTTTTGAACCATTTATCTAGTTTTTGTATATATTTACATATGTATTACATTCCTCACCTCTTCTTTGTTTTATTTCCTTTCTCTGTTTCAAAAACTGATTCCTTCTCTCAGCTCTTTCCTGTCCTGTTTTGTCCTGTTCCTGAGCTTTTCTCTTCTGTAAATTACCTCAGTGAACCTCCAAGCCCCTCTCTCTTCTAAAGGTGATCAGAAAAAATATATAAAAAGAACTACTTTATTTGTATGTGTTGAATTACCTCCTAATAAAAAATTTAAGGGAGATTTTCAGTGTCCAAGGGGATTTCAGCTCTCATCCTTCAATTCTTACTTTCTTAAATAGCTCTATTGACATTAATGCTCAAATGCATGATGGATTCAGAATAAAGCCTGACATCATTGAAACTTAATATCATCTGTTTTGGTTCTTCCTTTGTTCTTCTGAAATTCAAACATGCCATGAGATATGAATCATCACATCATACTCCTTGCATGATATTATATGAAGTATGGAAGCTGCTGTTGCTACAGTGGCAATATATCAGCACTGAAACCTGCAAATTGTCCTTTCAGGACAAGGTTAGTCCCACTATTATTAATTTTTTACTGTAATTTTCTCTTAAAAATCCAATTACTGAAAACTAAAAAAAAAATAAAAAGTCCAGGATAGTGGAATAATATAAAGATTAGGATTCACTTTACTTCAGTGCACAGGTTCCAGTGATAGTCAACAATGGGTGTCAATTTCACCAGCATATTACATGCTGTGGTTTCATATCTAATGGTAGGCTAGTGTGATGCCTTGAGTGTAGACTGTTGGATCTGAGAAAGTTGGGGAGGTGATGGAAGCTTTGCCAGCTGACGTTTACCCTTTTCAATGAGAACTTTCAGCTCCTATGATATATTGATAGGTTTTTTTAAAAAAGGAAATCATCCTAAATCTAATTTTTCTTTAAAATGTTCAGGTATTGGATAACCAGCAGAATAGAAGGAAAGAATATTTCCTGCATTTTAAGTCTTTGATTCTAAATGTTTTTAACAATTCTTCTTATACATATAGTCTTGTTGAATTTAATTTCTTTTCTGACCTCCCTTACATAGCTTCATTCTGTTTCTCTCTTTTTTATTTATTGGTTAATCCTTCTATGTCCTTAAATCTTTCAGTTCAGCTCAATCCTTCATATCCTATAATTATTCAAACAAAGCATTTTAACCTTTTGGCCTTCCTGGATCCTTGCCTATTACATATGACATACAGGTCTATCTTGATTAACAATGCTATTGCTGCATTTTCTTTCTTAGGATACTCATAGAAAGGTTCATACCACTGAGGTCCAATTTCTAATAGACTTAGGGTCAACACTATTACCATGAGCATTATAATGATTGTAGCAACTACTTTTTACTGTTAGGACAATTCTGTAGTTCAGTCATTGTGTCAGGATGACATTGATGGAGTTGATGTAATCCCACATAATAGGAGGTCAAAGACTGGTTCCCTATGACAAAACACCCTTTAAAATTCAGTGAATTTTTTTGCAGATTACATAATTAATGTGTATCTGTTTATTTCAGGTATCTAAAAGCTTAAACATTCAGTTTACCATGTTATTTGTCTGAATGTTTTAGATGACTCTTTACACTCACATTGTATTAAATTGCCTCAGGGGATGAGGTAGACTAGTGTGACAACACTCTACATTATTTATTTTATTTTTTACATAAGGTGTATTAGTGAGGGGGGTCACCTTTATAGATGGGAAACATTTTTAGGAATCTACAGCTGGAAGGGACCTCTTGAGTCATCAAGTCCAGTCCCCTGCTATTGTTGACAACCCCTCATATAATACTGTTCATAAATTTATCAAGATTCAGTTTAAGACTAGTTAGGTTTTTGCCCCCACTACTTCTACTGTAAGGATGTTCTAGAACCTCACTTTGCTGATGGTTAAAAACCTTCTACTTTCCAGACTAAATTTGATTTTGGCCAGTTTAAATCCATTTGTTCTTGTGACAGCAATGTTCTTTAGCTTAAACAGCTCTTTCCCCTTGTGTTTACTCTCTGATAGATTTATAGAGAGCAATCATATCCTTCTCAGCCTTCACTTTTTTAGGCTAAACAAGTGAAATTATTTTAGTCTCCTCTCGTCAGGTAGGCTGTCCATTCCCCAGATCATCCTAGTAGCACTTCGCTGCACCTGTTCCACTTTGAATTCATATTCTTAAACATGGATGACCAGAAATGTACAAAGTATTCAGGATGAAGTCTTACCAGTGCATTGTACAATGTCATTAATACTTCCCTATCTCTACTGCCCCTATAACTAGAAGTTAGAACAGTCCAATATATTCTTTCTGTATTAGAAATTGTTTCTGGAAATTGGAATCATGGAGAATACACATAATAAATAATTAGGGCTGTCAAGTGATTAAAAATTAATTGCAATTAATCACATTGTTAATAACAAAATACCATTTATTTAAATTTTTTGAATGTTTTCTACATTTTCAAATATATTGATTTCAATTATAACACAGAATACAAAGTGTGCAGTGATCACTTTATATTTACTTTTGATTACAAATATTTGCACTGTAAAAAACGAAAGAAATAGTATTTTTCAATTCGCTTAATGCAAGTATTGTGCAATCTCTTTATCATGAAAGTTGAACTTACAAATGTAGAATTATGTACAAAAATGACTATTCAAAAATAAAACAATGTAAAACTTTCATAGTCTCTCTCTGCCTATAAAACCACTCAGTCCTATTTCTTGTTCAGCTAATCGCTCAGACAAACAAGTTTGTTTACATCACATTACAATGTCACCTGAACATGAGAAAAGGTGTTTGAATGGAACTGTTGTAGCTGGCATCACAAGATATTTACATGCCAGATGTGTTGAAGATTCATATGTTCCTTGATACTTCAACTACAATTCCAGAGAACATGCGTCCATACTAATGACGGGTTCTGCTTGATAACAATTCAGAGCAGTGCAGACTAACACATGTTCATTTTCATCATCTGACTCCGATGCTACCAGCAGGTTGATTTTCATTTTTGATGGTTCGGATTCTGTAGTTTCTGCTTTGGCGTGTTGTTCTTTTAAGATGTCTGAAAGCATGCTCCACATCTCATGCCTCTCAGATTTTGGAAGGCACTTCAGATTCTTAAACCTTGGGTTGAGTGCTGTAGCCATCTTTAGAAATTTCACATTAGTATCTTCTTTGCGTTTTGTCAAATCTGGGTCATCATCCGAGACTGCTATAATATGAAATATATGGCAGAATGTGGGTAAAACAGAGCTGGAGACATACAGTTCTCCCCCAAGGAATTCAGTCACAAATTGAATTAACTCATTATTTTTTTAATGAGCGTCATCAGCATGGAAGCATGTCCTCTGGAATGGTGGCCGAAGCATGAAGGGGCAAATGAATGTTTACCATATCTGGCACTTAAATACCTTTCAGTGATAGCTACAAAAGTCCCTTGTGAATGCCTGTTCTCACTTTCTGGTGGCATTGTAAATAAGAAGTGGACAGCTTTATCTCCCATAAATGTAAACAAACTTGTTTGTCTAAGCAAGAAGTAGGTCTGAGTGGACTTGTAGGCTCTAAAGTTTTGTATTGTTTTGTTTCTGAGTGCAGTTATGTAACAAAAAAATCTAAATTTGTAAGCTACACTTTCAAAATAAAGAAATTGCACTACAGTACTTGTATGAGATGAACTGAAAAATACTGTTTCTTTTGTTTATCATATTTACAGTGGAAATATTTGTAGCCAAAAATAATATAAAGTGAGCAGTGTACCCTTTGTAGTCTGTGTTGTAATTGAAAACAATATATTTGAAAATGGAGGAAAGCATCCAAATATTTAATAATTTTCTATTGGTATTCTATTGTTTAACAGTGTGATTAAAACGTCAATTAATTGTGATTAATGTTTTTAATCATGATTTTTTTTACTTAATTGCATGAGTTAACGGCGATTAATCAACAGCCCTATAAATAATAAGAGTATTTGTTGTGTAAGTATAGAGTTACTACGACTAAGCAAAACTCAGATTGATATTCATCAAAGATATTTTTACAAGAAAGATACTTGGAGGGACAGGGGGAGTCTATTTTCTCTAACACTATGCTGAGAAAAGGAAGGTTAGTGATGTGATGGGTGTTTCAGAACAGGGATGAACGGTGGCAAATTTTAGTGATTTGTGGAAAGTATAGAAGGAAAATGATTTTTGATAATGTAGAAAGCCATTTTGGGGAGAGACAGAGGAGGGGAAGTAATTTGCTTATGGAACTAGGGGACGTTAAGTTGGAAAAGGCACACAGAACACAAGGTAGAAATGGATAGGAGTTAAGAAGGTATTTGAAGTCAGAGAGAGACCATGAATAAGGGCATTACTAAATTAACAAAAAGAAGCAGTGGAAAGACTGAGTAGAAGAGGTGTTGGGAGGGACAGCTGAACAGATAGAGAGGAGCTGGCCTGTAAGGATAAGGAAAAAACTTTCTTTTTACAATATTGCATTGTTTTGAAAATGCAGCATTGTATTTGTTTCTTTAGACTGCACATATGAAAAGCAAATATGCTGTTTTGAAAACTGGGTGATATTAGGGAAACAAACATCTGTATTATAGGGCAAATTCTGAGCAGCCCTGCAGGTCTTCATGCAGTGGAAATGACAGATTTCTTCCATGTGATGGGAGTCAGTAGAGAGGTAATCCAGGGGGCAGCTGCACACTGCTGAATCTGGTATATCATTACCGAGGTTGTTCATAAGGGATAATGGAAGGAGAGTGCACATTGTGGGGCATGAATATACAAAGCCAAAGTCCCTAATGATGGGAGGAACAGTAATCTATGCCTGCTACCATTCCTGTGACCTCCAGTACCAGTTATCTAAGACACATTGGTGCTAAGGATACTATCTGTTAGCCCTGTGACTCTTCTATACATGAATATACAGAATATTTTCTGAGCTTGTGCTATGTAATCTCCAGGATTTGGTTGTACATTACATGCATTAACTTAAGCTGTACAAACATAACATGTTAGGAAGCTTTACAAAAATAAACTGGGATGACTTTTAGCCACCAGACTCTTCCATAGTCTGGACCTGGTGCATATTTATCACACCGTACCTTTTCTAACATGTGCTGCAGAGAATCCTTATCCTAGAAAATTAGTTATCCTTATATGGTACACGGAGCCTAGCTAGATACAACATAATGACAGGAAAAAATTTCTCAGTAAGATTTCTTGAGAGAATTTTTTCCCTGTGCTTGAACAATTAAGTACAAACCAGGGAAAGTAAGAGATTTATAAACCATCCATTCCTTCTTCCTCATTTTTTGTGTATCTAGTATAACCACATGAGCCTCTGAGTGGCCATCTCATTTCAAAAAGGACATAATAAAAAATCCTTAGAAGGGAAACAAAAATGATTAGGGGCATGGAGCTGGTGAAGGAGGCTTGGGAGAGGGTAAAAAGACTAGGACTATACAAGTTGGAAAGGAGAAGTGTAAGATGAGATGTAGGGCCCAATCCTGCTCCCACTGAAGTCAATGGAAGCAGAACTGGGCTAATGAAGAAGGTAAGCTGTATAAATAATGAATGATACTGAGAAGGATAGACAGGTTCCCCTTTGTACATTTTCTGTAATACAAGAGCAATAGAGTATTTGAGGAAATAAAAAACAAGATTTAAAATGTATAATTAGAATTGTTTTAAACAAAATGTACAATTAACCTTTGGAATTTACTATTGCAGGATGTTACTGAGGCAAACAGAAGAGTAAGATTTTAAAAATGTAGTATAATATAAATAAGAGTAGCACTTACAGTTACTCTAGCTAAAATTATGAAGGATAATAATCCTCATGTTTCAAGGAAGAAGTTGGTCACCAACTGGGGTCATGAAGAAAATTCCAACAATTGTAATACTAACTGCATATATAAAGATAATATACATGCTTTATACTTTCCTCTGATGTATCTGGCCATGGCCACTGCTAATGATAGTACACTAAACAAGATGGATCAATTTGCCAGATCATGTAAAACAATTCTCCGTGATTGTAATGAGCTTGATCCTGCAAGACTTTGCGCAGTGCACAGCAAAATCAATGAGCTCGAGTACGACTGTGACTAGAGACTACGTGTTGACCCAGGTAACTATAAGTGCTAGTCATACTCCATTACAATACATGGTTCTAGGTCTCAAACCACTGCTGTCTTCATGGGCATATGGGGGGCTGGCTTGCATGAGAATGAATGTCTGAGGAGACATAACTTTAGACAGCATACTCATCATGCTAAAAAAGAATCATCTAGCTCTACTTTCACTTCTTTGGGCTTACTCCTTGCTACTAGGTAGGAGTATCATGGGGCCAGATCCTCAAAGGTATTTATGCACATAGGTGCTGACTCCGTGGGTGCTCCAGCTCCCTCCCTCCACCCTAGGGCCATCCAGCCCTACTAATGAACTCCTCCCCCTTCTTCTCAGCACCTCTTGCCTGCTGTGATCAGCTGTTTCATGGCATGCAGGAGATGCTGGGGGCGGGCAGGGACTGGGTGCGCTCGGGGAAGGGGCAGAACTGGGTGGGAAGAGGTGGGGCAGAGGTAGAGCGGAGGGGAGCAAGGGTGAGGGCTTTGGAGAAGAGGTGGGGTGGCAGGCCTGGATAGAGCAGGAAGAGGCAGGGTGGGGGAAGGGGTTGGGTGGGGGCAGAGTTGGGGGTTGAGCTACCCCCAAGGCCCGGAGGAGGCTGGCACTTGTGTTTACGTATGTAAGTGGGTGGAATGTCCCTGTAGTCCCTTTGGGGGATTAGAGATCATGGCCCCTTTAAATCTTTTTCCGGGCGTGGGGTGTGGTAGGGGAAAGAGAAGCAGAGAGAGAGGGGAGAGTGAGAGGGTGTGTAGCAAGGAGGCCCTCACAGAGTGAGGCAGCAGTGATCCTCCCTGAAGCCTGGGAGGGACAGAGCGGCCGACCGGGGACACCTCAGGACAGGAGCCGGGAGGAGCACTGTGCCAGGGAGGAATCGCCCCAGAAGGACAAGCCAGAACTGGACACAGTATCACTGCTTCCCAGAGCGTCATGGGGCTGTGACTTTGCATTGGGAATAAGGAGGGAGGCTGTTAGCTAGTTAAGTGGGGAGAGTGGCAGAAGGGGGCAGTGGAGAGGTTTGTTGGGGAAAGTTTACTGGCACCGAAAACAGCCAGGAGTGCCCAAGACTCACCATTGGACTCAGACTTTGCCCAGGGCACCTGACCTCTATGTGCAGACACATTGCTGGGAGTCTGCCCTTTCAGACTGTGGCACTCTGAGTTGAATGCAACCCTTTTTTACTGCTCCCCCAATATTTCCCCCTGTTGTTTTTCTCCTTTCATTTCCCTTTCCTGTACTCATTATACTCTTCCGGTGTGTGTGTTCACTCTGGGAGGTTTGGAACAGGTGCCCCAGGGACGGAAGGGACTTTCCCTGTTGCATTCTTGCACATACCTTCCCTTGGCCACAGCTGCCTGCAGAGCAGACTCCATCTTGGCCATGAGGGTGCTAAAGTTACACCCCTTTAAAAGCCAGAGGCCTGGGGCCAGCCAGCCCTGTTCACTAAGTAGATGAGCATGGGACATTGGGTGACCAGACAGCAAGTGTGAAAAATCGGGACGGGGGCAGGGGTAATTGGATCCTATATAAGAAAAAGACCCGAAAATCGGGACTCTCCCTATAAAGTCGGGACATCAGGTAACCCTAGACAGGCGCTCCCTATAAAAAGCGCAAGAAAAATGTGGGAGGGCTTGAGAGAGAGGTTGCAGAGATCAGAAAGCTCTGTAAGCCTCCCTGGAAATAGGGACACTGGCCCAGAAGCTAGGAGGCCTAGGTAGTGGGAGTGAGACTTGGAAGAAAGAGGAAGGCCCAGGGCGTGCTCCTGTGGCTACACAAGGGGCAGGGGGCTGGAACTAACCCAGAAGGGATGTGGGCCTTTTATCAAGCCCAAGCTGTGTGGAAATTGTTTGTGATATTGCTTTATGTGGCTTTTGAACTCTCATAGAAGACTGGCAATGAGCCTGAGACCTCTCCAGTCTGAAGGATAATTGAGACTGATGAAGAACCTAAACATGTGGGTTACTGTATGGAACTTTATTTAGTGATTTGAGCTGCCCTTATTAATAAATGATCCTGTGACATGAGTGTTGTTATTATTCAAGTATTCTTGACAGGCAATGGTTAGCTCATTCTTGGAAATTTTGATCATGGTGAACACATTGCCAATCTGTCTTGTTTCATAATTAGGGTGACCAGATGTCCCGATTTTATAGGGATAGTCCTGATTTTGGGGTCTTTTTCTTATGTCGGCTCCTATTATCCCCTACCCTCTGTCCCGATTTTTCACATTTGCTGTCTGGTCACCCTATTCATAATGTCATTAAGTTTTTGGGTTTTAGATTTAATGCAAACCTCTATTTCCATCTCCTCTTAATGCCATTCAACCATGTCCAATTTGCCCTTCTACATTTGTAATCTGGTAGTTAATGGTACAATTTTGCTTTCATCTAAAGCAGGGGTGGGCAAACTACGGCCCATGGGCCACATCTGGCCTGAGTGACCATCCTGTCTGGCCCCTGAGCTCCTGGCTCGGGAGGCTCCCCCGAGCCTGTCTCCCGCCCTCCCTCTTTCCCCAGAGCCACGCCACTGCTCGGGCAGTGGTCTGGACCGCTGCTATGCTGGGCAGCACTGCAGCAGCATGCCTGGTTCCAGTGGTGCCTGAGCTCCTACCGCGCTGAGCAGCATGGTAAGGGGGCGAGGCTGTGAGGGAGACCTCTGCCCTCTTCCCTCCCCCGCCCCAGGTCAGGGGGCTGCAGTGGCCACTTCCAAGAGTGTTGTAGGGCCAGGATAGCCCTAGTGGCAGTCACACTGTGCTGCTGCCGGAGATCGCGATCAACTGGGAGATCCTCTAGGATTGACCAATCAATTGCGATTGACCATTTGGTGACCACTGATCTAAAACATAGAGAAGTTGTGTCTCAAACTGTTTCTTTATGAGAGTCTTTAAGTTCAAGCAACATAAAATTCCTGTTCTCTTGCTTGAAATCTTAATATGGTGGAACACTTTTATAATGGATCCAGACAGCTTTACTCTAACTGGAGATTCACTATAGTTTATACATTGCAATAGATAATGTTGGCCTTTCATTCTACTTCACTACAAGATGAGATTTATTATATCTGAGTTTATTGTAAGCAGATATAAGCAAGTATGAATATTGAGTGGACCATTCCACTTTTACTGTACAATTCACTGCAAGACTCCAAAGAATCCTCCACTAGATGGTGAAGCCAACTTCATGCATGGGGGATGAAATCTTGTCCCGGTTTAAGTCAATTGCAAAACACCCATTGACTTCATTGGGGCAGGATTTCACTCAGCGCACTGCTGGAGTGGCACAAAGCAACTGTAATAGAGCCAAAGAGTTGGTCCAAAGTGTCTAAGGTACCAGTGGGCATAGTCGTGAGAAGTACTCAACTCTCAGGAAAGTTCCCAGTTCCCCAAGAAAGACCAGAGATCTGCAGAAGGACTCTTGTAGACAAGTTCTCTTCATGTATCTTAGTACAACAAAGCATAATTTAAAGAAGGTCACATCCCCCACTGATCAAAACCAATACAAAGTTGCTGGACCGAGGCTATCCACTCACACCTGAATTACTCTTTCTGGACAGCCTGATAGTACTGTATCCTAGAAGTTTAATCTTCTTGCTGTTTGTTGTGCCCTCAGCTCTAGTTTTTCTTTTTTTCACACTGGGTCAGAACTCACCTTGGACATGTTAACAAATAGGGTGACCAGATGTCCTGATTTTATAAGGACAGTCCCAATTTTTGGGTCTTTTTCTTATATAGGCTCCTATTACCCCCTGTCTCCATCTCGATTTTTCACACTTGTCATCTGGTCACCCTATTAACAAATAGCAGCTAACTGGATATTAGATTTTGATGCTATTGCAGCAAGTTTACTTATGCTGGTTTTAAGCATGTTATTCTGCATCATTCCACATGGTGGCTTCATTGACTATAAAATAATTGAAAAGAGTCAGGAAACCCATTTTCTTAGAATCTGTTCCCTCCTCCCTCCGGCTTCTCTGTTTCTGTCTCTCACACTTCCCTCTCACTCCTCCTCCCTTACCCCCTTCCACTTATGGAAAGACTGTCTAACCCAGATGTGCACTTTGCAGAATTTAAAGCTGTCTACTTGAAAGCTGGGGGTTTTTTGCTTTTGTTTTTTAAAGAAAGCCAACACATTAAATGGTTTCAGAGTACTTTAAAGTGCTTATGGGAAGTTAAAATTGTTAAGAGAAACTGGCAATGCTGATTTTACTACCAAAGGCTCAGAAGAGATCCTTATTTGCTTTCCAGGTATATACCTACATTCAGGCAAAATGATATTCATTATGCTATTATAGGTGAACTTACTGAACATATTTCTTGAAGAAAGTGTGTGAGAAATTAACTCAATGATGTTAACTCTTTATTTTACTTTAGATTGTAAGAACTATGGGGCTAGGACCTTCTCTCCCTATGTGTTTGCACAAGGCTTAACACATTGGGTCCCCAGCCCTTTAGGTGCTACCACAATATAAATAACAAGCATGTAGGTGCTTAAAAAGCAAAAGAGGGCTCACGGCCTGGTGCCATAACCTTAGTATGTTATGTGACTGACACATCCTCTCTGGAAAAAAATCAGGACAGATGAATTTTGCAGATTATGTTTACATTAAAAAGGTTATTAATTCTACCTATTGCTCCTTATTTATACCAAAATAGACATGACTGTGAATGGATGCCCTAAACTATTGCAATGCTACTGTTGATATTAAATAGCTGCCACACTCAATCCCATGGGTGGCTGCATTTGAATGGTTGGTTTAATGATCCTGATAAATTTTCAAATTACCTTTCAGGGTTTTTGTGAGGTTCCGGGCCAGATTTTATCAGGCCTTATGTGGTTGTGCAAGTGAGTAGAGAGGATGCAAGGATCCTTTCTGCTCAAGTAGGTGTCATGCAGAGTCCAGCCACAATTGCAGTCTCTTAGGTTGTCCTGGGCAAAGGGATAGCACCTGGTTAGTAGAGGTAGCCACCAAAAAAGGGGTAGGAAGATGAGTGCTATAACACTATTTCCCATCTCCACACCAGTAACTTAAGATGGTTGGGTTTGGAAGGGAATGCATCCTGCACCTTCTTAAGGGAACCTTCGTTTTACTATCCCTTAGAGCTCTTGATAGGTTACAGCACCTCCCTAAAGGAAGCTGGCAACTTTAAAATCACAACTGAGCCCTTAGTTAATTAGTGTTTGTAAATCTGTGGATGAAAAACACTCACGTGCAAAATACCCTTGCACATGAATGCACAAGTGCTTGTGGGTAACTATTTTAAATATGGACTATTTTCTGTTCATATGAAAATGGGATCTCTCCCACTTGGATTATCAAGTATAAAATGGCAATTTTGTAAATCAGAACTGGCTAGTTGCCCGGGTCAACTGTAACTTAAGCAAAAGATTATTTTGGCAATTTATCTTTATTTGTATTCTTTAAGGAGAATTTTAAAGATGGAGATAAAGAAAGCAAAAGGGAAATTTAATGACCAAACAGCCAAAAATATAATCAGTAATAAGAAATTGTCTGTGCAAGTCAGAAGTAGGAAACCTATATGAGAACCATAGGAATGCTTTAGATAACCAGGGTATAAAGGTAGTAATCAAAGAGGCCAATCTGGTTGAAAAGGGACAAGTTTTACTGCACTTGTCTTCATAACAGTAAATATGGAGATATTTTGTTTGGTATCTGTTTCCAAAGAAGTGAATATTTTCATTATGTCCCTCTTTTCGGAATGTATGTGGCACTTTAAGGAAATTCCTTTTGAGCATTAACTACTATTTGAACCCAGGAGGAAGTCTTTCTCATGCTAGTGGAGTGTGATTAGGTTAAAAAAATCACGATAGGACTATAGCTCATGACCTGGTGTGGAGTGTGCAAGTACACCCAAAAGTATGCCAGTGCAGAGCCAATCTACTTACATTCCAGTTACAAGTCATTTTTCTTTTCTCTGACATCTGTGAAACCTCAGAATTGTTATAACAGTTTTCCACTCCCACAAGAAGAATATTTCAATGCTATTGTATAAGCACAGGACACACAGATGAGTAAGGGTAAACATGGGTTTTTAAAAAATGTCATATTGGGAAGGATCTAATAAAACACCAGTAAAAGTTGTTTATTTTTGACTAACCTAGGATATTATTGTTACATATATACATCATTCTCTCTCCAGTAAATATTCAGGGGTGCTAGGAATCCTCAGAAAAGCCATAGACTAAGAATAAGAATAAGAATAAGGATAATAAGAATAATTTTCTAGCCCCAGTGGGCCTGAATGTAGGTTTAGGGAGTTCTAGGTTTTATTCCAGCAATCACTGAAATGAGTCTTCCCAGTTTCTGTCAGAGCCAGCATTTAGACTAATTAGAACTGAAAGCTGCTTGAAGTGGATCTGGCAGCCATAAGAGGCTGTACATCAGGATGAATAGGCTACATGCAATTGGTTCATAAACATTCTGTGTAAACTAAAACCCAGAGTTGCATATACTGACAGGAACAACCAATCAGTCTAGTCTTAAAAAAGCCCTCTGTTTCTGTGAAATGTACTAAAATATAGTAGCAATTATCTTACAGTACTCTACAAAATAATACAGAAGGCCAATTTTGCATGTACAAGTTTTTGCCCATGCCTGCTTAGGTATAACTTTGGGAAGTGAGATTTGTGCATTTGCAAATTAGGTAGCAAAAACTGTTAGGATGAAGTTATTGTTCAAAATGTATATCTATTGAACACATCAAAAAACCCCTACATTAAAATGGTACCATAAATAAATACATAATACATGCCACATAAAGGGGTTGTGCAGACAACCTTAATTCTGGCTTTTTCTAGCTTTTAAGTACTTGACTTTGCAATCTTACTGTTGTTTTAATGCAGCTGTCTGTGTGTAATTTCCTTATTTAATGACTCTTTGTGGAACTGTTGCACTGTGGAAACCTCTCTGGAATATGGAAGTCCAGAATTATGGATCTACCCTTGGTCTGCTACTGCCCATCCTTCATTTTCATAAGTGCTAGAGTCATTCTCAAATACATCTTAAAATTGTGGTGTAACTGAATTAAGTATTTCTTCTAAATGATAGTTTTCTGTTATGTTACATCTCACTCATTTAATTCCTTTACATACAGCCTGCTTCTATATCTCATAGACTAGCTCCAAGTCTGAAACATTTGCTATTATTTCTTTTTTTCCAATAATGCTGCATCTTTACTCTACTCTGAACGGCATTTCTGTTTTCCTAGAGCACTGGCATAAATCCATGCCCAAAGGAAACTGTGGAATTATTTGTGGTCAGTGGCACAGCCAATAGCAGCAGAAACTTGATGCTCATCATTAGGTATACACTAAAAAAACCCTCAAACGATTAGTTTAGTCTGCTGCTTCACATTTTATTCTATGTTTTTTTGAGGGGAACGTCACTCTTTTGACCTATAGGAGAAATGCTTGGTGGTTATTAAAGAGTTGAAAGATTGTTCAAGCAAAAACAATATGAAACAACTGTGAAGTCCAGTTTTGGTCAGCTTCACTTTTTTTTTCATTTGTCCGCTGGAAAATTCCCAGGACTCCTGGCATGCTTGTGGGCAGTCTGGAATTTCCTTTTAGTTTTTGCTTTTTAGATCACCTATCCAGCAAATAGGATAGGTGCCCTCTTGTGAATGATAATAAACATTTGTGTAATATATATTGCAGGAAATCACTTGAAGTTCTTACAATATAAACACTTAATAAAAATATAAAGGTACAATGTACTAATTTATACCAGGGTGCAAGGAAACTAACCTTTGCTTCAGTGTGGATTTACAGACAATGTAAACACAGGATTTTTCCATGTGGATTTAACCCTTATATTGTAAAAAATAAAAAGTCTGCATATGGTGCTTTATATGTGATACTTGAAAAAAACCTGACATTTAAACACTTCTTCCTCCCCTCATGCCTGAATTATGGTGGCTTACAAGATAAACTGATGTATTTTTACTGTTGATGTTTTAAAGCTATTTGAGGTTGTAAATGAAAGGGTTTGTGGGTCCCAGTTCAGTCCCTAGATTGTAGAACCCATATCACAAGACAATTTCACATACACCTTTCTTCAGAATAAGGTTTAACTAGTGTTTTATTTTTGTCAAAAGATGCCAAAATTATAATACCACCAACAGAATGATTGATTTGGACACCTGGTTCAGGATCAAACCTTTTACAGATAAAATGTATTATGAGCAACTGTGCTGTAACTTTTCATTTGATCAAAGAGACCAACATTTCAGCCTTTAATAAAAAAATTTAGTTCCTCAAATTCCTGAAAGGAGTTTGTTTCTCCTAGTGCTGTTTGTTCCTTGCTTTCATGAGAACCAAATTCACACATTTCTTTTTAAGGTGAATCTTACAGGGCTATTTGCACCATGCTTTGGTATTCTTTCCAGTTTCAAAAGAGCTTGTCTCTAAATTTAGTAGAAGTATAGTTTAAATCTTGAAAAACATAATTATTTGTTTGCTTTAAATAACTGGCTTTAATGGTACTATAATGGAAACAAACACATTTTACAGACTTAGCTTCTTTAAACTGGGCTAATGATATGTGGAGGACATCTTTTGAGAGGGAACTCAGAGGTAAGAAGAAATTACCAGAATTCTAAATGTATATGTCTATGTATGTGCGGTACTAAGCTGTTGAGAAAATGAGAACATTGGTTATTGTTTGTGGAACTTTAAATCTCCTTTATAATTAAAAGCAACAAGGAGTCCAAACTTTTAGAGAGATTTTCCTTACTTTGTTATAAAAATGGACCCATTAGGTTTCACATTCTGGCTTCATTCACACTTAACTTACGAGCTGCATATTTAAAAGTGGAATGAGGAAATAGCTGCTGTGATAGTTCAGGGGTGACCCATACCTGTGATCTCTTCTCCCAGTTTCTCTGTGGACACTCTTTCCTATAACAGGCCTGAACCTGTACTCTGTCTAGCATCAACTGCGGTTCACTGGATCACCAGGCTTCAATGCCTTCCTCCTATCCCTATCATCTTGCCATGGTTACAAGGCAAGCAGTGCCTTGGACCCACTGTGCAGTCCCTTTTGAATTTAGCCCCCGTAAGGTGCCAAGTTTCACTACTTCCCCTCTCTCTGGGTGGCAATTTGCAGTTCTGCCATAGTTAGAGTTGATTCTAGGGTAGCAGCTCCCCTGTTTCCATGTGTTAATGTAACAAGTTTAGCTACAGTTGTTACCTCCAACACTCTGCTCTGCGTGTCCATGACCAGCGGCTGATTAAAGTGACTCAGAATAGCTTCTTCCAAAGACTTATCTGTTTGCCAAAGGCTCCCAGCAAACAGAGTTAAACCTACAGTAGACTGACACATGCTTGGGACTTCTTTGCAGTTCATCACCTCTCTCAAGAGGAGTCCAGATCTGTTGGTCACATCCTGCAGAGCTCCTGCCCTTGTTCCATAGCTCTGCTGAATTTTCTGCTGATTACAGTGTCTCTCCCAAAGAAGTTGCTTCTGGCTCTCTCGCTCCTTTTTCTCTACGATGGGGGTTTTAACAGCTTAAATCATAATAAAACATATGCTACTTACGTATAAAGGAAAACTGTGCTTCCCCGTTCTACTAGAATTCTTTGAGCATGTCAGCAAGTCAATAACAGAGGATTGGTTGATATATATTTGGAATTCCAAAAAGACTTTGAAATAGCCCCTCACAAAAGATTATATAGTCAACTAAAATCATTGGATTAGAGATAAGGTTCTGTCATAGATCAGAAACTGCTTATGAGAGAGAAAGAAAAGAATAGGTTTCAGAGTAGCAGCAGAGTAGCACCTTACTCCTTACTTAGCCACAAGTACTCCTGTTCCTTTTAAAGAAAAGAGTAGATATTAGTGGTCTGTTTTTCAAGTGGCAAAAACAGGGGTGGGGGTTTGTCATTGTTCCAGGGCTAGTTATACCTCTCTTACCTTTCTCTTTTGGTTAGGTGACTCCATAATTGTCCACTACTTAGTTTCTTGCATCTTCCTGAGTCTAAAGCTTCTAGTATTGTCAGAGGCACAATACTGGATTGCCTGCTCTGCTTGCCTGATCAGATAGGGCAAATTTCATACTATATATAAATATCATTAAAAAGCATTATTTTGCTTTCTCTTTTGTTTTGTCTTGTGTCAACCACTTTCCGTTATACTGTAATTGTCTTCATGTTGTAACCTGGGATATTTATTGTGATAGCACTTAGTCACTGTGTTTTTTCTCCCTGCCTTTGTGAAGAGTCAATACTTTTGATTATAGTACAGAAAGGATGTACTCAGCCACCTAAGTTGATGCGCTAAATGCAATGAAGTTTTTTTTTTTAATAATCCAAGGGCATTAATAATATACCCTCTTTGGCAATGGGTCAGTAAATGCACAGTTGCATCTGCATTTCATGAAGTGGAGCAGGTTGCAGCCACTTTTATCTTTAATAGCAAGTCTTGGCCTGTGGAGTTCATACGTCTCAGCATGCAATGCTCCATTTTGATGCAAGTGGCTTTTATTATTTAGGTACCACTTAACATTAGATTTTAATTTTCAAAGCACAAACAACTAGTCTATTCATTTTCATTAAACAATTTGCAGATGATCACAAATTAAAAATAACTGTCAATAAACTGAGATACCCTAAATGTCAATAACGTAAAAAGTTTAGAACAGTAACAATTTAAGCAGTAGTTCTGAATTACAGTAAAAATCAATACTAAAATAATTTTTTTGAAAAGAACTTTTATTATGAAACAAACATGTACACCAATAATATATGAAATAATAGGAATAATATACAAGTACAGGGAATCATTTTTACAGGGCTTTGTGAAGGTTACAGGTAGTGATTTTTATTTCTCTTGATTGCCAGAGTGTTTCTAGTTTTCTTTCCTTTTTCTTTCTCCTCAGTCTTCCTCCTTCATTACTTCTCTTAGTTATGCCCCCCCAACCCTTTCTCTTTTCATGTTTCTCTTTTAACATGAGGGCTAGCCAAGGCTGTGCTATGGAACTCTATGGCTGCACTGGCCAAGAGGCCACAATTTGGCTATTCCTTCTATAACTTGGTCTACTGCTTGTGCAAAACAACAAGCAAACTAAGGTGACTAGATATCCCGATTTTATAGGGACAGTCCTGATTTTTGGGTCTTTTACTTATATAGACTTCTATTACCCCTCTCTCCCCACCTCGTCCCTATTTTTCACACTTCTTGTCTGGTCACCCTAAAGCAAATATGATAGAATCAGATGAACACTGCATGAACATAACATGGGATATCTGAAGAGCTCATTCTTGATGGAACAGCATATCTATAATGACGTTCCTTTCGTCATTTTTTGACATTTGCAAAAATTCCTAAATAAGTTAAATTTGTGCAAGACAGAAATCAAAACAGTGCTAAATATGACTACAACCAGTTTTGAAAGGAAGTCATGAAAGCTGTTGTTAAACTTGACCAATTTATAACATGCTGATTCACTTAGAATTTCATTTGGATTTCATGTGTCTAAATAGTTTGTATTAATAATAATATAAGTCAATAGAAGGCTTGTTTTGCCTATTTAAATGTTGGCTAAGCCAAAGGATGTTTTCTATTACAAATAAAACTCCATTAACTCATCTCAGAAATGTTAAATACAGGATTGAAGACTAAAATTATAGCAAAGAACCTGAAATGCATTATGATGTAAATTATTTTCCAAACAAGAAATGACTAGTCAAAATGACCAAAGAAGACAATTCAGTTTTCAGTTAGACTCATTGAATTCTAGGAAACATAACTGTCCAACTACTGCCTTTTGTTGTAAACACAATAATACTATAATCAGCTGTGGTCCTATAAATCCTTTTCATATTGACGTGTATTGTGAAGTAACAAACATTGCTGTTAATGACTTTACAAGCATCTCTGCCAAACCCATACAGGAAAAGAGAATAAATATTGGGAAAGAATCAACATTCTTTTCCCATTCAATTTGTTTAACATTGATGCTTCACATAATTTTATGTGGCAATTAGTATTTCCATTCATTTAATAATCTTAGTGGGAATACTGTGTTGTGACAAACTCCCCACCTGCTGTTGGCTACTCCTCCTCCTCCTGCAGTTGCCACTTCCTTAACTTGTGGCTACATGTAGTTACACCTCCCCAGTGGCCAGTCCAACTAATGGCAGCCCAAGGGTTTCCTTGACTCATGGCTGCAGACATCCCCAGTCCATTCTGGTGGCCATTGCTCCTCTCCAATAGTCACTTCATATTGTGATAGGTACCTTACCTCTTCTCTGATCGTGGCTCACCAGATCAATGGCCTCTGTGATCCTTAGTGGTGATGTACCGTCTTCCATTTACAGAAGTATGCCAACAGTCCTCACTGATTCCAAGTTATGGGCAATGCTCTTCTGGTGGGTTTGCTGGATCACAATAGCTGATACTCCATTTCAATTCCTCAGCAGTTTTCGGTAATTATAGCTCTCTGCCAAGTCATAAAGGACTGGAATAAAGTGATTGTGATGGGCTCTACAAAACACCAGCAGAAAGGGGTTTTGTTATGTTGCTGTCCTTTTAAAAGCAGTGAACCGTTCTTGCTCTGCCACTTCATTATGATCTTCATGAAAGGTCAGAGGGCTTTTTCTTCTTTTGTGCAGCTATTTTCCTCTCTCACTGGGACAAATGCCTTTTCTCATGGATGCAGGAACAATTTTTTTAGTGGGGGTGCTGACAGCCATTGAAACAAACATAAACCCTCTATATGGTGGAAACACTTTAAGGCAAGGGGTGTGGCAGCACCCCTAATTCCAGCACCTGTGTTCTCTCCTGGCAGCTTTCCCCTTAGGTGGATAGGGGGAAAGGTGTTTCCCCCCTGCTTTTGATAGTTTATTTTATGAAGGGTTCTTATTCACAGGAGGCAGGGTTTCTCACTTCCCCTTTGATTCTCATAGGAAAGAAGAGTTTTCTTCTACTGCTGCTTCTAATTTAGCCAAGGGGACTATTTGTTCCTTGTGTGAGAGTGTTACCTAGATTTTGTATGGGAAAACAGTATTTGGCCCTATATAAAGGCTAAAGGATGAAACAGAATCCTGCATGGTGAGCGTAAATTTCTTCTGATGGAATATAACCATTTAATACACTTGAAGATAATAGGCATCCTATTATATAAATAGGGAAATATGTACTGGGATCTGTATTCATTACAATATTCACTGTTCATCAGTTGATTGATAATTTATTGAAAAAAATACACGGGGAGCAAAACAGAACATTTGTTTAAAACTGAGTAAATGCCTACTGTTTATGCACACTAGAATATACAATACCTACATAAACATATTTGGACCTAATTAAATTTTAAAATTTAATTTTAGAGAGATTTTCCATATCACTCAGCATTGGCTGAACTCTGCTCCCATTTAAAATAATCGTAAAACTCCCATAGACTTCAGTGAGAGCAGAAATAGATCAACACTGAGTACTTTGAAAAATGTTAGGCACTCTGAGCATGAGTTTGTTTACATATATGATGGTTTTTATAATAAAAATTGAATCATAAGGGCAGGATTTTCAAAAGTGCTACATATCATTTTTATATCTTTGGAAAATGATCTAGTTTGGAAATTTCTGCGGGAGAAATATTATAATGTTTCCTGTTTAGGTTTTCAATACCTGCCTCTTAAAATGTTCTGAAGTAAAACAGACCTCATCTCCTAGCTTATCAGCATGAAACAGAGAATCCTAAGAAATTATATATTTAGTGACATTTTTATAGGTGATCATATTTTTAACTTAAATTAATAGAAGAGGTATCGTTTTGTTATTGTTCACTAAAAACTCCTCAGATGGTATCAAAATACCCTTTTGCAGAGCACAGAGTTCTCACTTTCCACAGAGACATGAGTCACTCTAGCCTACTTCAATAGTAAACAAGAAGAAATTGTTCTAAAAGCATATAAGCCTGCCTGCTACTGTTCATTTTAACATTTATGTAGGACAGGGTGGAGCAACTACAGAATGTTAACTATTAAGTCTTCTCAATTGCTAGACTTTCATCTTATTTTTTGTATTGTTTTCCCATCCATGAATTTACATGTCCATAAAATAAATTCATATTTTACAAGAACTTGTATTTCAAATGTTGGGATTTTTTTGTTTTAAACTAATTTGTTCTGGTCATGTCTGTCTATCTTCAGAGAAATGAAGAATAATCATAAGAGGCACAGGGTACCTCAGTCTGTAATTGCTGATTTAAGGCAAAATTATCAAAGATTTCTTTTAGAACATGTAAATTAAGCTGTGGCTAGACTTTATAGTCTGACTTTGGAAAATTATTTGTTTAGATTAGACCAAGTAAATTACAGAATTAAATGACTAGTAAGTTTGCAGTTTCTAGGATCTGCATAGAAATGCAAGGCTCCTCTGTTGAGCAGCTCTAAGCAGAAGTATGCTAAAACCCTGTCTAACGATGCAGAATTATTACTATTGAGTTGCAGTAGCAGGAGCATCTTGTTACACTCCAACCCATCATATCTTGGTTGATGTTATCTTTCTGAAGGAGTTAGAGTCTGGAATAGAAGACACCTGCAGGGAATATTCTAGGGAAAGTTTGGAGAGAAAGTTTAGGCTGAGATTTGTTGGATTATCTGAGTCATCAATAAATAAAACTTCAGGAAAGGTATACATTTGGACAAAATACAGTGTGTGTGTATGTAGTGTTCTGAGCTGGATAGGAGCTACAAGTGCTGATAATGACTTTGATAGGCATTGCCATACTAGTACAGCTAATCCCCCTTGTCAAATAGTCTGCATTTGACAGTAATCTACAATGAGGGCTTCATAGAAAATCCAGACAAGTGTACAGGTGATACAATTACACCTATTTCAGTTAGTTTTTAGCTAGGTAGAGAAGAGCTCCATTTGAGATTTAGAGTCCAGTTCTGCAGTTCCTATGAGTACAGGTTTGCGGATTGGCCCACAAATTGCAAAGATTTCTGTGGTCACTAATAAGGAGTTTAAAAAAGATTACAGGACAGTAATGTCAACAGGGTTCAATACATTGAACTGATGGCAGAATTTGGCCCATATGCACAAACATACTTTTTTTTTTCACCTGAGAATGCAGACCAGTCCTCAGTAAATTGTACTTTTAATTAGTATTTTTCTTCTGAAAATTCTAGGCATGTCCTCCATACCTTATCTTTTAAAAAATTAAAGCCAGGCTTTATATAACCTATAAACTATGTTGGAATAAACATAAATTTTAGTGCCAATGCTTAATTAAAATTCTGCATACAGTATCAGAAGCCTAAAGATTTTATCCATCCTATTACCTATCTGAACATTCTGTGTGCCAAATTCTTCTCTCACTATCTCCAGTATAAATCCTAAGTAACTCCATTTTTGCCCCCACATGCAAAGGACCATCTATATGTGGACTTTACACCCTACCTTGTGAAAGTCCATGGCACTTTCCCTTTGGCTCCTACAAACTTTTTGGCCCGAGGGCCACATCGGGCTTACAAAACTGTATAGAGGGCTGGGTAAGGAAGGCTGTGCCTCCCCAAACAGTCTGGCCCTGCCCCCTATCTGATCCCCTCCCACTTACCACCCCCAGAGTGCCGCCCTCAGAACTCCTAACTCATCCAACCCGCCTTGCTCCTTGTCCCCTCACCACTCCCTCCCAGAATTTCCCGCCCTTAGCCATCTCCCTGAGACCCTACCCGCATCCACCTTCCCCTGCTCCCTGTCCCCTGACTGCTCTCCTCAAAATCCCCGACCCATCCAACCTCCGCTTCACTCCTTGTCCCCAACCGTCACCTCCTGAGACCCCATAGGACTCCACCTCCTATCCAACTCCTCTGCTCCCTGTCCTCTGATTGCTCCGACCCCTATCCACACCCCTGCCCTCTGACAGGCCCCCTGGGACTCCCATGCTTATCCAGCCCCCACCTTTCCCTGTCCTCTGAGGTCTCTTCCAACCCTAATATTCTATGATTCTAGACCTAACAGTCCAATGACTAAATGAACGTTAGGCAAGGACTGGAGCCCAGGTGTTCCCCACCCCCAGGTGAATTTCATAACTACCAGGCTACAATTATCATACAGATATTATCATACAGATCTAATTATGATACAGATATTAATGTATATAATTGTACTGGTAGAACTAGTTCTATAATAATGTAATTTACTAACATAGCACCTTTTATCCAAAGATCTCAGTGAGATCTTTCTAAATATTAAGCCTCATAATACCATGAAAGTTAGGTGTTATTATAATACCCATTTTTCCCCAAGGAAAATAGAGGGCGCCTCATCACTTGAAATAGGACTAGAGAGGACAAAGCACTAATAAATATTATTTATGGAACAATCCTGCATTTGCAGACATAGAGTAAGATAACCAAGAGCCAAATCCTGCTTATTTATTGTGATTACTCATGGGAATAAGGAGGGCAGATTTGGCCTTTAATTAGTCTTTTTCTTCTCTGTTTTCTTTGCTTTTTATATGACTAAACGGAGTTACGGAGTGATGGTAAATGCATTGGCTGACTCCCAGTCCTCTGCTCTAACAATATTTCCCCTACATATCCTTGGAATTCTTCTCCTCATAGAAGAGCTTTAAAAAAATCTGTCTGAGACTTATGCATAAGCCATCAAACAGGGAAAATATTTTGTATCTTAGAAATAACTGTTATGTGGGAATGCTGTGCCTTATGAAGCAGTAAATGCAACCCTTTACCTCTGCTTTAGAATTTATGACTGTGAATATCTGAAGCTGAGGTATTTTTATAGTGTGCTTTTCATTGTTATTGATGCTAAACTGTAAAAGGCAATTTAAAAAAAAAGAGGCTGTCACAATTAGCTGCATATTTTTGAAGTTTAGTCCCAAGACAGACCACAGTATTGATTAATGTTAAATTAAGAGAAAAGTTATGCATTGGCAGACAATCAAAGTGAAGGATTAACACACTGCTCTTTCAACAGCTTTTAGTTAAAACTAGTTTTATAATGTGTTAATTGGATAAAAGCTCAGTTTTTTGATAGGCTGATGAAAGTTCACTTTTAGCACAATAGTTATATCCAAGGCATTTCTCAAGTATTCCACTTAATGGCTGGTTTACTAGCTAGTGGCCTGAGGTGAAGCAGAGATGTTATTGCTTGTTATGATGTTTGGTCATATACCATCTACTGAGGGAAGGATATTGAGATCTTTTTCTCCATTAACTGTCCTGAATATGAGAAATTTATATTTCAGATAATATGAGTTAGGGAACTCGCAATCCTTTATAAAGACTTCTAATGGAATTTGGACTCTCTAGAGCAGGGGTCAGCAACCTTTCAGAAGTGGTGTGCCGAGTCTTCATTTATTCAGTCAGATTTAAGGTTTTGTGTGCCAGTAATACGTGTTAACTCTTTCTAGAAGTCTATAATATATAACTAAAGTATTGTATGTAAAGTAAGGCTTTTTTAAATGTTTAAGAAGCTTCATTTAAAATTAAATTAAAATGCAGCACGCCCCAGACTGGTAGCCAGGACCCGGGCATTCTGAGTGCCACTGAAAATCAGCTGGTGTGCCACCTTTGGCACGCGTGCCACAGGCTGCCTACCCCTGCTCTAGTGTATAGGATTCTGTTCAGCCAGGACCCTGTCCCAGAATTCCCTCTAGGCTTCTCTCAGGGCCATGCTGTGCTTCCAAGATGCTGCTTGGCTTGCTTTCTTTGCCTCTAAGGCCTTGGTTACACTGGCACTTTATATCGCTATAAAGCTCCCAGGAGCGCTATAACCTCCTACCCGTCCACACTGGGGAGGCACATAGAGTGCTATAACCTCAGAGTTATAGCGCTACTGGTAATCCACCTCCGCACAGGGAATAAGGGCTGTAGCGCAGCTGCTGTAGTGCTACAGCGAGAATGTGGACACCCACTGGGCATTAATTGGCCTCCAGCCCATCCCATAATTCCCGTTCAAGCCACTCTGGTCATCACTTGCAAACTCTTTTGTCCTGTCCTCAGGTGACCACACATCAGACCTGCCCTTTAAATTTTCAGGGAAATTTGAAAATCCCCTTCCTGTTTGCTCCAGCCAAGTGTGGAGTGCTCTCAGGGAATCCTTGCAGGTGATTGTTCTGCTTGATCATGACTCCACGTGCCATGCCTCCTTGCAATAGGCAATCCCCAGCGTGGAGTAATGGCGAGGTGCTGGACCTCATCAGTTGTTGGGGGGAAGAGGCTGTTCAGTCTCAGCTGCTGTCTAGCCGCAGGAATTATGATACCTATAGGCAGATATCACAGGCCTTGGTGGAAAGAGGCCATGAGCGGGACACTCTGCAGTGCCGTGTTAAGGTAAAGGAGCTTAGGAATGTGTATCGCAAAGCCCGCGAGGCAAACGGCCGCTCTGGGGCAGCCCCGGTGACTTGCAGATTTTATAAGGAGCTGCACGCGATACTTGGTGGTGATCCTACGTGCACTCCATCGACCATCATGGACACTTCCCAGCCCACCAGTGAAGGGAGAGAAGAGGAGGACGAAAAGTGAGGAGGCGGAGGAGGAGGAGGAGGAGATGGCAGTGACCCAGGGCACGGAGTAGTCCCAGGACGCATGCAGCCAGGAGCTCTTCTCAAGCCAGGAGGAGGGCAGCCAGCTGCAGCGTCCGGCGGTTGCAGTGGGCAGCGCAGCAGCGGATTGTGGAGGTAAAGCTGCTTTTCTTTTGGGAAGGCAGGCAGCTTTCGGGTGGAAAGGGATGCTTGCATGCTTGCCTACATGTGGAATAGTGCATTGATGTAGTCTGTCACATCGCGGTAATTGTCATCAGTAATCTCTTCAATGGTCTCAATGAGAGCGCTTGCAATGTGCCTGCGCAGGTTTCTTGGGAGAGCCAGCGTAGCCCCCGTCCCAGTCCCGGTCACTAGTCCCCTAGTTCACTAGTGGGGGGAACATTGCTGCACAGAGGCAAGCTGCATATGGCCCTGGGCGGAAGCCGCATCTCATTAGAATGCCCTCCCTTTCTTCCTCGGTCACCCGCAGCAGCGAGATATCTTCCAGGACAAACACCTATGGAGAATCTTGGGACAGTGTTCAGAGTAGGGCTCCCGCCACTTCCCTGCACTCCCCTGCAGCAATAGCACAGCATGGCAGGGAAACAATCATTCCCCCTGCATCTGGAGAGGACTCACCATGGCAGGGGCTCCGTTGTCTGTGTGCTCTCTGTGGGACAGGCAAACGGGGAATGTGGGAGAATCATCGGCATGTCTGCTGTTTAAAAGGGAGCCTCTGTAACATGTTTCATTTTCCCTTGAGCCCTGTGCCATCGCTGTTATCAACAGCTGACAGGCTGAGGTGACGGAGGAAGAGGCCACGAAAGAGCAATGAGGATCTAGTACAGCAAGTAATGCAACAGGCTGTAATGGAGAATCGAATTGCACAGAGGTGGAGGGAGAAAGAGAGCAAGTTGAGGGAGAAGGCGTGGCAGGAGAAAGCGATTCACTGATGGGAAACCACCGATAAGCTGTTCTCATTACTGTAGCTTCAATTAGAGACTATGCAGTGGATTGTCGCCATTTAGGAGGAGAAGCACCGCGCTCTCCGCCCCCTTTATCATTTGCCCCCAAACCCTTCCCCTTCTGGCCCTCTGTCCCCTCTAGGCTATCAGTATCATGAGCTATCTGGTTATTACCACCCACAGCTGCCTCCATCCCCCCTGTCTTCACCAACCAACCTCCAAACCCAGGACCCTTATCCACTGCACTCAACCCCTTATAACATGACTTATTGCCCTCCACAAATGGGGTTCAGAGGACACGGCAACTCGGAGGGCATTGGAGAGTCTGAGATCCAGACATATTCCAATCTCTGACTGACCCCATCCCACCCCAATTGCTCCTCCCCCCGCTTCTCCCACACATGCATCATAACCTTTTCTTTCAGCAACTGAAGTAGCTGTTGAATAAACGAATTGTTTTTTTAATAAATGGGTTTCTTTATTCAGTGTACGTAGATTATTAATGGCTGCAGAAAGGCAAATGCCTTTTCCTATTAAAAGAATGCACCCTCCCTCCCTCTGCACTTCCCATTAGAACTGGTTTTCAGCCTCAAAATGCTCCCTCAAGGCATCCCTGATCCTAACAGCCTCGCGCTGGGCCCCTCTAAGAGCCCTGCTCTCTGGCTGTGCATATGTGGCCTCCAGGTGTTGAACCTCTGAGGACCATGCCTGAGTGAAGCCTTCGCTCTTCCGCTCACAAAGATTATGTAGGGCACAGCATGTGGAAATAACCACGGAGATACTTCCCTCAGCCAAGTCTAGCTTCCCATAAAGACAGCGCCAGCGTGCTTTGAGACGTCCAAAAGCACACTCCACAGTCATTCGACACCGGCTAAGCCTGTAGTTGAATCTTTCCTGGCTGCTGTCCAGGCTCCCTGTGTAGGGTTTCATGAGCCAGGGCATTAAAGGGTACGTGGGGTTGCCAAGAATCACGATGGGCATTTCCACTTCCCCCACAGGGATCCTCTGGTCTGGGAAAAAAGTCCCGGCTTGCAGCTTCTTGAACAGTCTGGTGTTGCAGAAGATGCATGCATCATGCACCTTTCCAGACCAGCCTGCGTTAATGTCAGAAAAATGCCTGGAAAACCATGGAGAAGTACCCCTTTCAGTTAATGTACTTGTCTGCTAGGTGGTCAGGTGCCAGAATAGGTATATGGATCCCATCTATTGCCCCTCCACAGTTAGGGAAACCCATTTCTTCAAAGCCAGCAACGATGTCATGCACGTTACCAAGAGTCACAATTTTTCGTAGCAGGATGGGATTAATGGCCCTGCACACTTGCATCAACACAACTCCAACAGTTGACTTTCCCACCCCAAAGTGGTTGGCCACCAATCGGTAGCTGTCTGGGGTGGCCAGCTGCCAGATCGCAATAGCCACCCGCTTCTCCACCAGGAGGGCAGCTCTCAGTCTGGTGTCCTTGCGCCGCAGGGTGGGGGCAAGTTCAGCACACAGTCCCATGAAAGTGGCTTTTCTCATACGAAAGTTTTGCAGCCACTGCTCGTCGTCCCAGACTTGCATGACGATGCGATCCCACCACTCAGTGCTCGTTTCCCATGCCCAGAAGCGGCGTTCCATGGCCATGAGCATGTCCGTTAATGAGACAAGAAGCTTCATGTCAAATGTGTTCACCGCTTCGATCTCGTCTTCAGACCCATCACTGTCATCCTGCATGTCAAGGATTAACTCCACTGCACACAGAGATGTGCTGGCGACAGTCATCAGCATGTTCCTCAGCAGTTGGAGATTCATTGCGGCACACGAAAATGGACGACAGAGCGCGCCTTGCTGAAACCGTTGAAAGATGTCACCTGTGGTGGACGGAAACACAGGGATTGCTGGGATATGACACGAAGCATCATGGGTAGTTGGAACAGGATGCAGAATGCCCTGCAAGTGATGCCCCCCACCACAAGGCATTGCACCAGATCGGGAAGAGGTGCTCTGTGGGATACCTGCCCTCATGCGCTGCTCTTAATGCCATCTGAAGTGCCGCAAATGTCGCCATGCTATATCGCTGGTGCATCTCAGTGTGAACACGCAATAATGCTATACCTATTGCTGTATATGGGGACCGCTATAACCAAAAGCGCTATAATCCTGTAAGTGTAACCATGGCCTAAGTCTGTCCCTCAGCTAGTCTTTTCTATACACACAAACACACCTGCTCCAATGAGTACCCATCCACAGGGTGCTTGTTTCTGGAGCAGTCTCCATTATGCTTTATTTGTTGAGGTGTGGGGGGCCTTTAACTGTCTCGTACATCTGTCTTACACGAAGAGCACACCCAGGCCCCAACATTTCAATCAGGTTTTAATCAACCCATAAGCCATTTAGGGTGGGGAATGGGTCTTTAACGCATGTGTACACTGTAAATAAAAACCCATGGCTGCTCCATGCCAACTGACTGGGGCTTGGGCTAATGAGCTATTTAAATGTGATGCAGATAGTTGGGCTTGGGCTGGAGCCTGGGCTTTATGACCCTGTGAGGTGGAAGTGTCCCAGAGCTCAGCTGCAGCCTGAGCCTGACCATCTACACCTCAATTAAACAGCCCCTTAGCTTGAGTCAGCTGACATAGACTAGCCACGGGTTTTTAATTGCATTGCAGACATACCCTATGTGTCTAAAGTTGGGAGTCAGGCTAATCTGTTTTTGTACAGAGGGTCCAGCTAGTCTTCACTGCGGGAGAGAAGAGAAGCTGATGTCTGTCTGTAACACAGAGTTGAGTGAAATGGTTGGTGTCTCACACCGGAGACTCAGGAAGTCAACTTCTAGTAGGGATCTTTCACTGTGAGATTTAGCATTGGTATGTGAACCTTTCTAATGCCTACTAATCCTTCCTGTGGTAAGGCTGCCTTTCTATTAGAATTTTTCCCAGCATGCCTTTCTAGTGGACTCACCTTTTAAGATATCACAGTCTCATACATCCTTTCCTTCTAATATCTTACTGTGTCTGGGAAGGTAGAGAGAACCATTCACTGTCAATTTCTCCACAAAATATGCTAGATACCTGTATTTTGTCTGAAGTGTTGTTTCTAAATCTAAATCTAAAGTGTTGAGAATCTAAATCATGTGAGGCACTATGCTGAAGTAAGTGGTGAAGACAAGTACATGCAAAAGATATGGCTAGCTTTTCATTTTTGCACACTGCATATTGGCATAGCTCCTCTTCTCTCTTTCCAAAACCTGAAAGTGCTATTTATATCTCTTTAAAAAATCCTGATGTGGAGGGGCAGGCATTATTTCAGCAGCCCCCATAACCACCTCAAAACACAATCTCCAGTAACATTCGAGGAGGTGGACGAAGATGACAGAAAAAAAAGTCAGTAAAAGTTCAGGGTCTCCATAAACTATTTATGCCTTTGGAATGTGGAGGCGGGAGTGCTGCAACACTTCCTGTAACAGAAATCTTGAATGTATACTTGCCTGGACTGAGAACTGCTTCCATAGCTACTTGCATCCATTAATAGACAAGAATGTGAGGGGAAATGGTTCATATGGGTGTTAAACTCAGATTTTCTTATCCCGTAAAAATCTCAGACTTGAATTTCATTTTTAGAAGTAATGCCTGGCTTGCTGTGGGGCTCTGTCCTAGACAAATTAGATTTGCTGTTGATGAATTACTGGAATTGCAGCCCTAGTTATATAACTTCCCTGCTTCTAGCTGGAGCCAAGTACAGATTGTATTTATCATAGCTGATCTGCAGAACCAGTAGGGGCTGAAACAGCTGATGCATGTCACAAGGAACACATTTCATTTATTACCCGACGAGGGTAAGGAAGGTGCATTATTCCTTGTATAAAAGCAACACATATTAACAAACAGTTCCTTTCTAGGAACAACAATGAACATTGCAACCCTTCAAAATGTGCATTATCCCTACTTCCACATAATTCACTTTGCTTAATCAGGACACATTAATTAAACAGAGTTTCAGCTTATTTTATAGTATAACTAAAATATTTCAAGTGCAGTTTTACATCTTGCTTTTCACCCCTTAAACATATTTTCTACTGTTTCATGGGCTTTTGTTGCCCTCTTGGAAAGATGATATGAGAACCTGTTCAAAAATGCCTCATCAATGCTTCAGTATAGATTTTAGCACAACAGAGCTTTGTGGCTTGGACTTCTCTCTCCCATCAAGTACTCTTGTCCAGCTGAGTCAAACTATCTTACTAAAGACCTCTCCAAATAGGTACCCCTACTAATATCACAGTATGTGTACCCATTTCTATAAAGTACATTTGGACACTGATAATTGGTTCCCAACTTTATGGGTGCATGGGCCCCCTCCCGACTGAGGTCATGGATCCCTGTGTCCTGTCTTGTACAAATTAAACATTCTGCACACCATGATCATATGCAGGAGCCAATTATTGCATGGTTGGCCTAAAATGTATTGTAACCTTTTCCTGAGGTATAGACAGCAGCAAGAATGACTAGTTCAATGAGTCTAGGGGGCCCTTGCAATAGTAAAGGGAAATGTATGGTTCAAGCACCCCACATTGCCTTTCCTGCTGTTTCTTCTCTCTTGCAAGCGCATGGGATTCCTCAGTAATATGAAACCATCACAATCCTTTATTTGGGAAAAAACACCGAAAAAATATGGATTAGCAAGCCGCAAATGGTGTATGTGGGGTATGGTCTACCCCACAGTCTCAGTGAACTACCCCACTTGTTAGGGCCATTAAATCAACTCTCACCCACCTAAACTTTGCTCATGAATCCAGTTAAATCCAGTGACGGTCAAGTGGGTGCTAGGAGATTGCAGTTTTTACATATCTACTTTGGTCTATTCAGCACAGCAGCACCAAGTTCTGTTTCACTCCACTCTGCTGCCTTCAGTATGGTCTGTGTATTAATTTAGATAAAATCTATGGGCCCAAGGTGTTAATATAATCCAGTCACTGTATAACATTAAACAGTGCTAAACACTATTCAGTGTTTGGTATACAGAAACCTCAGCCTGCTTAGTACCATGGAAAACACATAATTAAACATCCTTTTAACCTTTTATTAAAAACCAAAAAGGAAAAACAACAGTTAAAGCATTTTAAATGTAGAGTATTAAATGAGACTTTCATTTTAACGACATCCCTTTTTCTTTAGCCGGAGAGAGTTTATAGAAGGCAAACCCCATAGTTTGATAGTATTTTGGATGGTATCAAAGATGGTAATAACTGACCTTTTAGGGAAAAGAGAAGGTCTTGAGCTAGACTGGAGCTATTATTGTTGTTGTTGTTAAAGTCCATTCCTGTTTCATCCCAGGTGATGTTCAGGATTCAGCTGGATCTAATAAAGATGGTGATGTCATTTGGGTCACTCTCTCTGGTCTGGGCTGGTCAGGATATCTCTAACAATCATTGATGACAAAGGCCTGGGATCCCAGGAGATGGTGAGAGTGGCAGCCATGATGGAGAAGCTTGCTCCAGTAGCCTATTTTTCTCCTGAAAGTCTCTTTCTTTAAGGACCTACAAAGGGAATGGTAGCTGGAATGGCCCATCTCCTCATTATTTGGTCTGCCAATTAGGCCTACTTTCCAATACCAATTTTTGTTCACTGATTTCTGGTTCCAAACTTTTATTGTTTAGCCTGCATGATCCTAACACAGTCCTTAAATTATATCAATAAGCCTTTTTGTTTGAACTAATTCAGTCTTTCTTTCTCCCTTTCATAACTTTTCACATCAATATTTGCTGTTTGTAGGTTATTGTGACATCTAATAATTTACACTCACTTTTTGCAGTTCAACTTACAACTGGGGTAAATTTGTATGCCCAATTATCATGAGAGATCCCACAAACAAGTACAAGTCTGCTCTACTGCTAGTCTGTCACCTGCCCAGTTTTGTAGAGTCCACTCCTAACAGGGTTCTCATATTCTGATTAGGAAACCCAATGTAGTTTCTTGAGTTTTGGGCTCTGTATCTTGAGTTCATTGTCTTCAGTCGGCTTTTTCCCAGGCTATAACTTTCATAATTCCGTCTCACAATTCCGTCTCCCTTACAGCTATACATTTATATGACTCACTTAATAAAAATTTCCCCAAACAAAAAACAACCAAACTCAATGCAACAGAAAACAGTGGGCAAAAATGCACTTGGATAAAATTATACTAAGCAAATTAAGCTTTCTAGAATGCTTCCCCTTTCTTCTGTAGAGGGAAATAAAGAGTTCCATCTAGAACCTTCCTTTCGTAGTGGTAATTGGAGAGTTCCACCCCTCTAAGTTTGCTAGTTCTGGTGCGTACAGTATTATTAACTCAATATTATTCAGCTCCAAGATGTGTTTGCAGCCTTGGCCATTTGAAATGCCATCCTTTGACTTATAACAATGTTTTGATAACTGGGTGTTTTTTGATAATTTCCTAAATTATAAAAAATTCTGAATTGAATATTACTAGGACCTTGGAATTAGCTATAATTTGCCATTGGTGAAATTCCTGAATAGAACAGTTTTAAGAAAATTTGAGACTTTATAAATATATTTCTGCTGGATGTCCATGATATACATTCTGGGGCTTTTCTGGAAAAGCCATGATGAAATGAAGCATTAATTCAATATTTACATTATGATACCATTCTTATTACTTATGATGATACCAATTATCTACCGTATACACCATGCTCTGTATGTGTTGTGACGGAGTCAGACCAGAAGGATATAGGAGAGTGCTGGAAGGCAGGTACATTAGTCTCAGGGTTTGCAGGTCCCTGTTCCCTGGATAGCCAAACAAAGGCTACTCCAGGCCAATCAAGACACCTGGGGCCAATTAAGAACCTTCTAGAAAGGAGTAGAAACAGCTAGCCTGATTGGGACACCTGAAGCCAATCAGGGACTGGCTGAATCCAGATAAAAACCTCCCAGTTAGTCAGGTGGGCTGTGGGTGTCAGGAGCTGTGAGAGGAAGTTGTGCTGTTGGTGAGACTGAGTGGTGGACAACATATCATACAGAAGGAAGGAGGCCCTGAGGTAAGGGTGAAGTGGAGTTTGAAGAAGCGGAGACTGCTGTGGGGAAGTAGCCCAGGGAATTGTATTGTGTTTTGTGGATAAAAGGTCAGCCATCTTAGCTGATGCTATTAGGGTCCCTGGGCTGGAGTCTGGAGTAGAAGGCGGGCCTGGGCTCCCCCCTTTTCCATCTTCCATACTGGCCTGTGATGAAGGTAACTCACTAGGTGGTGACTCTTGCCAATTATACTGAGAAAGGGAGGTCATTCTGGGGCCTAGATGAGTTTCTGAGGCCCCTAAATCTGCCAGGAAGCACAGGACCCACAAGTACAAACTTGGAGCTTTGTCACAGTGTGTGTTCGAAACACACACTCCCCAACTATTTTTAAACATGCTAATGCTCTGATTTGATTGATTGGCTTCTTGTCAAAACAGGAAGCTCCACCAAAGTCCTACCAGATCTTGGCAAAGCTAGTTTGCAGTTGTGACAAGAATATAATTTATATTTGTACTGTTTTGTGCCATATGCCATTCTGCAGCTACATTGCATTGTAAAAAGAATCTGCTTTTTTAGTCTACTCCATGTTGTATATTCACCTTACTAACTGGCTTATTGAGAAAGGATTTTTTTGTATCAACACAGTTTTAGACAGACTATCTATTGAAGTCAAGTGTTAATCTTTTTTTCTGGATAAAAATATTAGAAAATTTTAAAAAAATACATCTGTCATGAGGAACTTAACAATTATAAAATACTGAATAGTACTTACTTTTCACTTTCCCTGAGCTGTGGTTAAAATAGTCTGCATTATCAGGTGGAGCATTTACATGTTTTAATCCTGTAACTGAGAATACATCCTGAGTCAGACACATTTAGATTATATTGCATTTGTTTGTGGAGGCCCTGCTCTATGTAAAAAACTATGTTAGGAAGAAAGTAATCACAGAACATAATGTACCAGACTTATGTTGTTGACAATTGTTGTCCTCCAGGCATCTATACATTTCTAGAGATGCCTGGAGGATAACAATTCTGCTTTGTGGCAGCTTTTGAGATTTTAAAAAAATTTTTAGTTCTGTATTGAAAGAAACACAAAAACGTTAGAATGTTTTTGTGAAAATGCAATTGTGTTGAAATGTCAATTTTTCAGATTGAAACCTGAACTTTTCAATTCAGGGAGAGGTAGAAGGCCATGTGTGTCAATATGTTAATTTTTGGATCAAAAGCTGAACTTTTGGATAGTGTGTTTTGGGGGCTGGGGATAGGTTACTGGTCTGGGTATTACAGAAGCCAGATTCAGATCCCTGCTGTGTCTGATTCAGATCAGAGATTTGTATCTCAGACTACTCTGCATCAGACAGTGTAGGTAGGAACTTAAACTGGGCTCTCCGACATCTGCAGCAAAACCGATACATCTCTATGAAATGTTTTGCTTTGACAAAGTTATATTTACTTGAAAATGTTCCGACCAGCTTAGTTAATTCTTTGATTAGATTTGGTTTTGGCTGATAATGGTTTCAGCATTGCTGTATAGAGTAATCAGTTGCTTATCAAGGAAATCTCTAAGCGGAGTTTCTTGTGATACTCAAAAGGGAAGATACACTTAAGGACTACCTGGAAGCTAGTTCAGAACAATAGTATTATTCAGAAGGAACATAATGCACTAGTTCATTAATTTACTTAGCTTTTTGCTTACTTTCAAGTACACGTCAAGATGCTGATTTCGATCTATAAAGCTCTATGGTAAAGAGTTTGGAACTATATCCTACCATGGATCCAACAAGGTGGAAGGGGTTCAGAACAGTGCTTGACTTAATGGCACCTAGAGTCAATTGTCTGGGATTGGTAGAAGGAGTTCTTACTGGATGATGCTTGACTTGGGAATGCACTTCCACAACTTGTCTGTTAGAACGAGGATTTGTTGATCCGTAGGTCACATTGCAAAGCCCCTCTCTCTTCACAAGCTTTCACCTGAGGTTGTTGTGAGTAGGTTGTTGTCAGTTTGTCATAGGCTTTTCTATTTTTTTTTTGTATAAACATGTTTTTAATTTATGTACGTGTGTTGATGTGTCAGTGGGCACAAGTTAAATTAATATAAAAATAATCTGGAAAAAGTGTTTTCAAAGCTATTTTAAATTCAGATAACTCTTGTTTATGATATTTGCAATTATGAAATACCTTTTATCTGAGGATTTTATAGCCCTTTACAATTTGAGTTCTCACAATACCTCTATCATGCAGATAAGTACTTATTATTTTATAGAAGAGTGATCTGAGACACAGTAGGATTATACTATTTTGCCAGTGTCACACAGGAAGTCAATAGAAGAGATAAGAATTAAATCAAGGAGTCCTGAGTATGTACCAACCCCTCCTGTAAACAGTAGGCCACAATCTCTCTTTGTGTCAAGCTTGATATATATGATCATAATCTGCTATTTCAACCCCTCCACTAGCTCCCCCAATATATTTAAATCCAGATTATGTTTGAAAAGTACAGCGTTCAGGTAATCTGGAAATTTGTCATAGGAGACTATTTCCCTAAATTACCTTGACATTTTTGCTGACATAATGCATGCTACGATATTTTAATGTTTGTAACCATCAGTACATTTGCTAACAGTTGCTAAATTCCAGCTCCCCCTCAAAAATTACTATCTTTCTCCTGAGTAAATACTCCTTAATGATATTCACGCTAATAAACTTCCCAGATATTTTCCGTTAAACAAGCAAAAACTGATCTTTCAAAAAAAATCCCAAACACTCTAATATCTTGGTTTGCCAAGCAAACACTAAGACATGGACAGTTTCTGCTACCATTAAGAGTTTACTACAATCAGGTGCACTCAATAAATAAAATTTGTATCTATAATCATCCTGAGCAGAATACTAGAGGATGCCATAAAATAATTTAATAAGTGTATCAAGCATTTCAGTCTTCTTTTCCTCAATTCAACTGCTCTCAGAAATGGAATTCTAAAGAATTCTGAACATTTTAAAGAGTAAATCTATTTTTTAAAGATTGCTGTTGAATTAACATGTGAGGGGATTGTGACTGCCTGCAAACAGCACTTACAGAGAGCACATGCATATACTAGAATTTTAGCATGTTACATTTGCCATTTACATTTAGCATGTTACATTTGGATTATGCCAAAACTGTTTACTCTGCTTTATACAAATGAATAGCCAGGAGAAATGTACTTATTAGGGTAGATATGCCAACCCCAAATATTAAAAAAAATCATGAGTCAGACTCACCAAAAATCATGAGATTGATTTTAAAATCATGAAACTGTGTAAAAGATTATAGATTTGGTGTTCTTTTTATTTGCCTTCTGCTTTTAGAGCCTTTAGGGTGCAGTGGGCTCACATTTGGAAGCTTCCCTGCAGCCATGAGGACTAGAAACTTACTTTTTATTTAAGAACGAAGGCTGAAATAATCACATATGTATTTGATTCCAAGAGCAGGGGCTTTAAGGAACACAATAATTCTCATAAAACTCATGACAAAATCAGGAGAATCGACAATGCTGTTAAGGCCTTGCTGTTGGCCCCTGGATGGAACTTCCAGTGATGTCAATGAGAGTTCTACAAGCTGTCTAATGGCATGAAATGGGCATACTTTCTAGAAGAGAAGTTTTATTTGATGCCATGAAAGAGTCAAAAGATAGGCATGCTTGGTGGCATGAAAAGACTTCTATATAAAGAGAGATTAAAAAGGTTAGGGCTGTTAAAGAGGAGATATGAAATGAAAGGTATAGAACAGGTAAACTGGGCTCTTCCTAATTATTATAATGAAAGAACAAAGGGGATGAAACTACTGAAACAATGAAAACCAATAGGCAGCTAATTTAAAATTCATATTAGTAATTGCCTTTTTGACACAATGTACAGTTAACCTTATTGCCCCAGGATATCATGGAGGTCAAGGGATTATTAGAATTTAATAAAATGTTCAACATTTTCAAAGATAACAAGAGTATCCACACTTACAGAAGATAGGGAAAAATTATAATGAAGATAAATCCACATGGTTCAGATAATAAAGGAACTTCATTCTGTTTCTACAGTTCCATATACCTACATTTTTATCTTTGTTATGTTGTTCTGAGTACGAAACTTGTAAGGGAACGCACAACTTGGGTCAAATTTGTCCAGATGTTTGTTGCAGTATGCAAACATTTGAGCAAGCTTTGACTGAGTTTTGGGTGAGCCTGTACCTAGTTTAGCTTTGAGTGGATACCTTGTGTGAGAAATAGAATTTTTGAAAGGTTACAAGTTGAAACCAGTGAAAAGTTCTCAAGTTTGGATAGAAATTTGCTTTGACTTTTTGTGTTTATTTAAATTTCAAAATCAAAATGAAATGCAGGGATGTGAATCCATGTGTGTCAAAGCCAGAAAGTAAGATTAATAAAAACTGCCCCGATTTGACTCTTGTTTTGATATAAGAATGGATGGTCCTAGGTTTCTGCACTTCTCTAGCAAATATTTCAATGGGAGGCATGAATTATATATTGTGCTTCATTTAGGTAAGTATGAGTCCCACGGTCACAACGCAACGTGCAGGGGAAATGTATAGTTCTTGTTGCAGGCGTAAGTACTCTGGAAGTCATTTCTCCGTAAACTCAATATAAGAAAAATCTTTAATAAACTGTTGATGGCTGATGTAGGATAGTCACTTCTTGAAGCTTATTTATTTCTTTTTGTAAACAATTATTACATGTAATTGATCACATTGAAAACTAATGGCTTACAGCACCAAATAAACCAACAACCAAACACCAACCAACCAACCAGACAAGCAAGCTCCAAAACTGAAACTGAAATACTTTGTGTCCAACTCTACCATTAGTTTAAAGTCACTGAACTAATTAGAAAGCAAAATTAACAGACTGACACTGGAGGCCTTTAGATCCCAATTCATCTCAGAGAGAACCTTATTCATCTAGTTCATAAAGTTTACAATGTGTCAAAAGTATACATTAGGAAGTGTTTGCACTTGGGCAGATATGGTAGGCCTGTTAGCAAATTTGAATGTGGCCAGTTTTACCATATTTTGTGTATTCTGGCTACAGTTGAGCTAAAATCTCTAGGCGGTGTCAGTAAACATTAGCAAGTAGTAGAGTCATTGGCATTCACAATGGCATGCACAAGGAAGGATTAAGAACTGCCAGTTTTATTTCAGACTTGACAAATAACTTCCTAAATTCAAAGTTTAACAGTAATAGGTGGCATTTGGCAAAAATATGTAGTCTTGGGTTAGGAATTTGCTAGCTTCCAGAGTTAACTATTGTAGCATTTCCAGGTGTTACTAAAGACCTAAACATATGTTCTATGCATTATTGTTGTAGCTTTTTGGTCCCAGGATATTAGAGAGACAAAGTGGGTGAGGTAATATCTTGCATTGGACCAACAAAAGATATTACCTCACATTCCTTATCTCTCTAAACCCACCTTGTCTCTCTGAACATATGTTAGTACATAAATCTGTGTTTCTGGTTTGGTCTCACGTCTGCTCTTGACTGGTCCTGAAGATTTTTTACTGGAATTTTATTATGTACTTTTTATTGCCCTCCTTTATAAAACTTCATTATAAAAAATGAAGAGGTCTATAGTGCTGACACTTTAAAAAATGATTTGTACTCTTTCAAATAGCATTAGTTTATCTGTTTCCTTTGATCAGTAGTTGGTTATTCTTGAGATTAATCTTGTAATACAAGTGAGACAAACCACTCTTAAGTATCTCCAATGTAGAATGCCAGTGACTGAGGTAGTGCTTAAAGCACTAAGAAAGTTTATCCTCTGTAGATGAATGATTATTCTCAATATAGTTGAAAATAGAGTGGTGGTAACTGGGATCTGAGGGGATCGATCAAGAGCTTTGTAAAAAGTCAGGAAGCCATTCACCTCCTGGTGAGTATTTAAGATTTGTATCATGGTGACTGAAATTTTTTATTTTCAGTCAGTTGATGGTTCAATTTTTCTATACTGAAATTTCTGTATGTATTTACCAGGATGCAAACTCCATTTTGAAGGTGCAGACTTTTTTCTTTTCTTGACCTTTCACCTCCAAGTTGGACTGAAATTCCTACAGAGTTAGTATCAAAGATCTAACATAGCTGGTTGTTAAATCGTGATGATCCTCTATTCAAAAAGGAAACACGCTCAACAAAAGGTTGGTTTCGATCCTGGAGAACTGGGGATGGCTGGGGAGAGGTCATCTAGCAACTTTCAAAGTCATCTAGTAGGACTCTGTGGTCATCTGTTGAGCTTGATCAGGAAATCACCTTACTGAAGGACTTAAATGTTATAAAAGGGTGGAAGCTGTTCTGTTTGATCTCTCTTTGGTGATATTTTTAACAGTTTAAGAAGAGGTGGGGGACCCTGTCTACCTCTCAAAACACAGATGGTCCCCAAGGATTGCCAAGAGTAAGCTGGAAGGGGGAAATGCATGTAGGGCACAGCTTGAGGGTGCCAGAATTGCTATACAATAGCAACCCAGTGGGGAGATTTGCTGAGCTGAAGGAAGCATTGGAACATGCTGAGCCTGGGAGGTGGTAGTGGTGGGGGATGGGGTTCTGCTCAGAACTGGCCAAGGGGTGGAGGTGGGGGTGGGGGAGCCCTGCCCTTCCTTGTACCACTGCCCCTGCCTTGCCTATGATCAGTAGTGCAGGCACCCACTTCTTCCTTTCAAGATAGGGTGAAGAGAGGTGGTCTATCACTGCAAAGATTGAAGGTGCTGACAAGAATACAATGACCTCTTCCCCATTTTGCTGCCCATGAGGAAGTCAGCCTAGACTGGTGTCAGCAGAGCTTCAACAGAGAACTTAGTTCTGGCACATCTATTTTTTTAGGACTCAAACACTGATACAGGATTTATCATTTTCCTCTCTAATTCCATTGGACATTCCCATAAGAGTTGTAATAAAAATTCACAGCTGGGTAAATGCACATGTTGCTTAAGGAAGAAATTTCATTATTTTTTGCCACAAATCAGGCTGTTTGTTGTGGAAAGGGCATTTTCCCTGCAATAAAGTGGACTCTGCTTATAAAGGCAAATCCTGCAATGTGCTGACAACCTGCAATTCCAGTTGAACTCAGCTGAATGCCAATAAAAATGAAGCTAATTATAGAGTAAACTGAAAAAACAGTCCTCCACCTGCCCAATGTGTCTTCTCTTTCCCAGGAAGATTGTGAAAATTAGATTGAGTGGGCAGTTACAGATCAGATACACTCATTTTATTATAACCCAATGACTATGCCATTCAAAAATATTGGATTTCTACAGTTCACTTTGCAGGTTCTTTTATTTTATTGTTACCTTGAATAAAATATAAAGGTAATAGAACCACCACAAACTAGCTGAGTGGGGATTACTGTAGAAATGCTGTTTTTAATTTACTCAACACAAAAACTACATATTCATAGAGTTAGGACACCCCTCTTGGGTTGTGATTTATTTAAGAAAATAGAGAAACAAGGGGGTAAGATCATATTTTTTATTGGACCAACTTCTGTTAGTGAAAAGGTCATGCTTTTGAGCTGCACAGAGCTCTTTTTTGGGTTTTTAATTTAGAAAATGTCATTCCAAAATAACACCACATGGACACTTTCTCTCTCCCTCCCCCACTTGCTTCTGGAGTTCCTTCCATCAGGAGCTGTTGCACACCCTGGTTCTCTATGCCAGAAGGGATTCCTATATATTTCTTTTATTCAGGATGGTGTCTTTTGAGCCATACCATCCCACTTGGGTCAGCAGTAATTAATCTGCAGGGTTCTAATACCTACAGGATGGGTTATTAAAAGACTCCTGCTACCCCTTTTATGGGAACAGAGAGATGGATTCTTATGAGATTAACAGGGTGTTTTAGGTTGCAAGTTGCTTTGAGGGGTAAAGTAATACTTGTATTCTCTAGTGCAGCCACTTACTAGCTGTGCCAGTAAATTCACACTTGACTCTATTTACTCCCGTGACTATGGATACTGACTGCAACCATCTTGAATACTGAGTAGAAATATTTAGTTAAGGGAAGGACAGTATCAGTTCATTTTGTTCATGAAAAACTTGAATGGTTTACTTATAACAATGGAAACTCACCTTCCGTTTTGTGACTTATGTATTAAAAATATGAGTTACCTTACGACTGTCTATTTTGAGCTTTGCTACAAGTTATTAGCTGGTAAGAATGTTATTTTACCTTCTACGTGATCTATTTTAAATTATAAATAAAATCCAGCAATGAAAACCCAGAAATGACCTTAGATTCATAATAAAGTATAATAGCTTTTCATAGACAATGTTCAGTTAGGGGAAAATAAAATTATACTAGAACTTGGGAATATAACTTTAGAGGAGAGAGTCAAGGAACTATGTGTGATTAGACTCTATTGCCCTTAAAACTATACACAGTTTGAATGTGAATCCATTTGCATGCGCAAAATCTGCATTTTGCTCATGAAGATTGGTAGGTAATCCTGTAGTTAGCAGATATGATCCTTGTGCAAATATTTGCACATGCAAATTTTACATGTTTAATTTCAGAGGTTGTTTTGAAAATTTGGCCCATAAGGGCTAACAGTGTGGACAAGTGTATAGAATGTATAGTCATTCCAACTCAACAGAGGAGGCAGAACTATCTGATGAGGATGATGCGTATAGCAATATCATTTACGATTCTATGATAGAATTCTTTTATTTCAGATTAAAAAAATCAGGTTTGCAAAATCAATTTACAGATATAAGATTTTAAAGTGAGCAAAAGTTTGTAGAATGGAAACAAACGTGCTACTGTAGTACTCAGCATTGTGGAAATATGATATGGCTTCTGACGGCATGGGGTTCTTTGCTATAATTATTGTATGCTAAAAAGAAAGCCTGAAGTACTTGAAATTCAGTTAAGCTAGATTTCAAAATTAATTTAGGCCCTCCCTTGTTATGAAGACTTTAACTGGACTTTTTCCAAGCAAAACATCAGTTTTACCAAGTTGTACCAGCAGTTGTTTTCAACTTTCAGGTCAGTGTTTTTCAGCGGAGAAACATTGAGTCCAAAACTCCTGTCCTCAAAAAGAAGATAGCGTGAAAACTTGGAAATCCCTTAATGGATTTCACAGCAGTGATTTTTAAATAAAAAAGGAAAACTCCTGGGATGCTAAAATTCAATGCGTATTTCTTTGAATTCTAAATAAAATATTAGACACACATATAGAAACTTCCATCCAAAGATCCCAAACTTCATTCACTTATGAAATAACAAATGAAAAACGTCAGGATTTGGCCGAATGCAGCCTGCACTGGAGTGGAGGAAAGCTGTATGCATTTAAGAAGTCACATCAATGCAATACATAATCCAGACACCTTTATACCTCACCGAACAAAATTTGTGGATTACTAGTTGTTGTTTTTCTTTCCCCTTAATATACAGCTAGATGATGTTACAGTTCATTCTTATCAAACTGTTGATCTTCTGCTTCTTTGGATATGGCACAGCATCTGCTTATGCCTTGTGACGGACTCAGACCAGAAGGATATAAGAGAGTGCTGGAAGGCAGGTATATTAGTCTCAGGATGTGCAGGTCCCTGTTCCCTGGATAGCCAAACAAAGGCTATTCCAGGCCAATCAAGACACCTGGGGCCAATTAAGAACCTTCTAGAAAGGAGTAGAAACAGCTAGCCTGATTGGGACACCTGAAGCCAATCAGGGACTGGCTGAAACCAGATAAAAACCTCCCAGTTAGTCAGGTGGCTGTGGGTGTCAGGAGCTGTGAGAGGAAGTTGTGCTGTTGGTGAGACTGAGTGGTGGACAACATATCATACAGAAGGAAGGAGGCCCTGAGGTAAGGGTGAAGTGGAGTTTGAAGAAGCGGGGACTGCTGTGGGGAAGTAGCCCAGGGAATTGTATTGTGTTTTGTGGATAAAAGGTCAGCCATCTTAGCTGATACTATTAGGGTCCCTGGGCTGGAGCCCGGAGTAGAGGGCGGCACCGGGCTCCCCACTTTTCCATCTTCCACACTGGCCTGTGATGAAGGTAACTCATTAGGTGGTGACTCTTGCCAATTATACTGAGAAAGGGAGGTCACTCTGGGGCCTAGATGAGTTTCTGAGGCCCCTAAATCTGCCAGGAAGCACAGGATCCACAAGTACAAACTTGGAGCTTTGTCACAGCCTATTACTGGGTAAACATGTAATGCCTGATCATGAAAATACAGATGTGAAGGAATAAATTTTTTTCATGTTAGACAACTGAAGCAAAACAAACTCTGAGCCAGCCTGGATAGTTTACAGGCCCAACAATCATAGCAGCATGTCACTTTCAAAACCAGTGCTAAATAAAGCGGTTCTGAGACTTGGACAACAGTCTGTCGTATTGCTTTGTGGGAGTTCTTAATGTGAAAGTGAGGCAGTGAATCGCACTCTATATGTGTTTATTTCCCAAGAGAGATTGCAGTTTGCATTGCTACTGGGCACATATGCAGTTAGTTAATTTACAAAAGTCTAAACATCTCTTTTTTCAGTAAAAAAGGCTGTTGGCAGCACAAATTAGTAACAAAACAAAACAAAAAATCAGCTGCCTGACACTTGAGCAAAGAGAATGTTGGAAATCATTAAGAAAGGCATACGAAGATAGAAAATATCATATTGCTGCTATATAAACCCATGTTATGCCCACATCTTGAATATTGCATACAGATGTCGCCCCATCTCAGAAAAGATGTATTGGAATTGGAAAAGGTTCAGAAAGGGAAAACAAAAATGATTAGGGGCATGGAATAGCTTCCATATGAGGAGAGAATAATAAGACTGGGACTTCTCAGCCTGGAAAAGAGACGACCAAGGGAGGATCTGATAGAGGTCTATAAAATCATGACTGGTGTGGAGAAAGTAAATAAGGAAACGTTATTTATTCCTTCTGACAAGATCAAATGAAATTAATAGGCAGCAGGTTTAAAACAAACATAAGGACATATTTTTTTCATACAATGCACAGTCAACCTATGGATGTTTTTGCCAGAGGATGTTGTGAAGGCCAAGACTATAACAGGGTTCAGAAAAGAACTAGATAAAGTAATGGAGGATAGATCCATCAATGGCTATTTGCCAGGATGGAAAGGGATGGTGTTTCTATCCTCTGTTTGCCAGAAGCTGGGAATGAGCGACAGCAAATGGATCACTTGATGGTTATTTGTTCTATTCTTTCCCTCTGGGGCACCTGGCGTTGATCACTGTCAAACGACAGGGATACTGAGCTAGATGGACCTTTGGTCTGACCCAGTATGGCGGTTCTTATGCTCTTATGAGTACTTGCCTTTGAATACCAATTTGAAACATACCTCTTGTAATACAACCTCCTGGCTATTTCTCTTACCACAGCAATATATTGTTGAATAAACAGAAACACTGACATAATCTGGTAAGTTGAAAGTACTCAAAACCTCCTGGGAGGTGCTCAGAGCATTGCTTGATCAAGTCCTTAATTACTAACTAATGTGTTGGATTCTTATTCCCCGGGGGCCTTGCATGGCTCCAGATAGCCCACAGCAGTAGAGAAAGCTCTTCTAGTACTTAGGCCAAAGTTCTACTGTGAGTTACAAGCAACACAATTCAGTGAGAGGCAGAGAGTGCTGGCTGATACAATCAGAGTGCTGGTCTTGTGAACTGACACAGTTGTTCCCAACAGTTCGGAACAATGACCTTAAACCCCATGTCTATTCTGTCCAGCTCACAAAGAAATAGATCTGTCAATTTGAAGACAAACTAACTACCTTGTGAGAATAATTACACCATGTGACATTATCCAGGGTACAATATGGACTGATGGATAACTGTGTCTCCTCCATTCCTCAACTCGGGGGGCCTTTTACACTGCTTCACTGTGAGAACAACCACTTCTGATCTGCTCACGCACAGCCTTAAGGCTATAAATCACTCCCAGCTATACAGTATGAGTGCTATAGCCAGCCACACTTGAATTACATTGCAGGGCAACACAAGCAAACTCCCAATCCCAGCCTTTCCCCCACAAATGTGCATCTTATACTGCTCAGCAGCACCCTCTGGGATAATACAAGCTCATAGAAAAGCTGTCTTTTACTAATAGAAAATGATTGCAGAAGTCTTGTTATCCCAAATGGAGTTTACCAAACACTTGAATCCAAACACACTGGCTTAGATAAAAGAACAAAACTCATTTATTAATTACAGAAGATAGATGTTAAATGGCTACAAGTAATGAGGCACATAAGTTGGAATTGGTTACAAGGAAATAAAAGGCCTTTGAAACTGATGGCATTGCTTTGGAAGCCTTTAAATAGTAGATGCAAGTTGCATAGTCATAGATTTTAAGACCGGAAGGGACCATCAAACTATCTAGTTTACCCTTCAGAATAACACAGGCCATAACATTTCAACCAGCTGCCCCATGTATTGAGCCCAATAACTTGTTTAAGGATAAAGCAGATCTTCCAGAAAGACAGCCAGTCTTGACCTGAAGACGTCAAGAGATGCAGAAAACAGCATTTCATTTGGTAGTTTGTTCCAATGGTAAATCACCGTCAACGTTAAGTATTTGGGCTGCATTTTTAATTGGAATTTGTCTAGTTTTACTTTTTACCTGTTTTTGTTATGCCCAATGCTATGCAACTAACAGCTTTGAATACTATGGAGAATTTTATTTTAATTTTATTTTTCTGTTTCTCTGAAAGCAGCCGTCCCCAGGATCCTGTGGTGGGGGTTATTGATCCTGTCCTTGGACTAGTAGTAAAGGGTCAACTTCAGTCCTGAGAACAGCTGCAGCTGTTGGTTCCAACAGTTAGAAATAAAAGGCAGGAGGTGCCTTTATAGAAGGAGTGAGTTGTCATCTTTCTAGGCAGGTCATAGGTCCAGTGTGTGGGAGTGATAGTGGTCCCCTGTTCAGTGGAAACTATGGAGCTGAGACAGCTCTGGGGCCTGAATCACTAAGGAAGGGATCAATTGGATTTAAGCAGACCTGATTCAAGGGTAACTGGTGACCTCTGGAGAGCAGGTGAATGGCTGTGTGAAAATAGAAAATACTTTGTTCTGTTAGATTTTTTATTTACCTCTGGAAAGGTGAGGGGGCAGATTCTATCATTTGATCAGAGGGCTAAACTGCTTAGAAGCGCTAGAAATGGCCCAACCAAAAGCAGAACACTGATGTTTCTGGAGCCAAACGAGGGGAGGCTGAGGGTATGGAGCATGGGGTACCAAAGTGACTGTGTCCCAGTTCCCAATGGTAGAAGCAACACTGTCCTGGCATAGTACACCTCAGTTATTTTCCTCATCTCTTAAGAAAATAAGACTGAACCAGTCCTGAAGGAATAGCCTAATGGTTAAACCCATCTGGGTTTTGTTGAAGTAAGTTCTTGTAACCTTGTGTTCTGTAATAGTTTTCCTCATTCTCCCTCTACAACTACCTCAGTTTGTCTGTTACGCTCATTTCTTGCATCTTGTCTTAATTTAGTCTGGAGACTCTTCAGGAACTCTCATGTGTTTGCAGAATACCCACTCCAATGCTCTCCCTGATTGAGATCTCTGGATGCTATTGCAATATCAATAATAATAGACTTCTGGAGTCTGGAAGATAAATATCAACATCCACATATATTTAAATTAAATCTGGAATTTTATATGTATCAAACTTAAGGGGAAACTGAAAAAGAAGAATATGAAACAAAAATTAGACTTCCTACTTATGGAAACATTACCACATAAAGGATAGAGAGAATTTCCTGAAATAAAAGAGAAACCTCAGGGCATTTTAATAATAATCAAAACACTCACACATAGTGCAATAACCACAGAAAAGTACTTCATAACTTAGGAATATTTATGAAAGAAATACACATAGATATAAACAAAGATGAAACCAGTATAAGAAAACAAGATGATTAGGCCACTAATGGCAAAGAGAGCCCATACATGACGTGAAAATAGCAATTTCATCAAAATTCATGGAAATGCAAAACACAAGAGGAGAAAAAGTATCCAAAAAAATAGCAAAAAGTAAAATGTTCACCATTTTCTCACAGCTCTATCCAGCAAAATCTCACAGATCATCTATTGCTGCAGTATATTTATATATCTATATACTTACAAGGTAATTTAGATTGCAAGGACTTCAGGACAGAGATTGTCTGTTACTCTGTGTTTGTATAAGGCATAGTACAATTGGCTCATGATCTCAGCTGAGGTCTCTCAGTATTACTGTAATATAAATAATAAAGGCTCAGATAACCCACAATCTAATATACATATTGTTTAAAAATTACTTAAAACTTTCTGTATTTCTCATTCTTTGCCCTTAAATAAATACATTTTCAGGCAGATATGATGCTGCTGATCGCCACTTACAGTAATAGGTCTTGAATCATTCCTATGCTAGTGCAGGGACTGAATGGGATGAGTGGGCTTATGCCTCTTCCTCTGATCTGAGAGCAGCTGAAGAAACAGATAAGGGCAGACTTGAGGGCCCCAACCTACACCTGACTGGTATGGGCTTTGCAGCCACTGGGAACCAGGGGGTAAGAGTGCTTCAGCTGCACCCCTCGGGAATGCACTCTGTGTTAAGGCTCTTGTAGGAGTGCCACATGATGAGTTCTTCATCAGGGGTATTTCCCAAGATGAGAAGGCAGGGTGTGTGGTACAAATAGCGCTGCATGGCAACTGTGAGTTGGGTCCCAAATCCTTTCACTGAATTGGATCCTTTAGAGTTCCTACTGAGAGCAGCTGAAGCTCAGGAGCTCTTGAGATCGGTCCTTTGGGACTTCATATGTAATTGATAGGGAAATTATCACGGATTATAACTAAAGAACAGAACACAGCTCTGCCTCCTAGTGTTACTCTGTAGCATGCTGGCTGCATTGATTTTTGGTGAATGGGGCATTTGAACATTAAACCTACAAAATGTATGTGTGCATTCAATCTCCTTTTCATAAGTACTCTATTCATGATGGTACATCTAAAGAATCATAGTTTCAAATGGGAAACAAGCAACAGAAGCAAAGTCAATGATCTTATGAAACAATGATCCTGCTTTTATTCCAAGGTACAAAGAACTGAAGATCCCAAGGAAGAGAAATACAGAAAATATGATGCTATAAGAAATAGTTTTGAGTAGAACATTTTCAAAGTTTTCAACAAGTGCTCATTTGCTTTTTTATAGTGATCCAACAAGAGACAGCTGGAGGCATTTAAGGGATACATATAATATGTCTCTTAAAATATAATTAAAAACATCATGTTTTGACAACCTTTTATTTGGACAAATAGAAGAAGAATTTTTTGAATGTTCTAATTCCTGAAACAGATCCAGCTCTCCTTCTCTTTGTAAGTGTGAGTCCTGTCAGTTCTTTCCCTAGCCCAGAAATTAAACACAGAATAACTCTTAACAGCTTTGTCTTCTCTTAGTTTTCCCAGAAAGAGATGTATGCTTGCCAGCTGCTTCCTTATACTCTAAATTGTTTATCCATCAGAGTGAAATACTTAAACTCTCTTCTGTGACATTGGGTAGGTGACATTTCAAGTAAAACAGTCCGATTCCCTGGAAAATGTTATACTGATTCTTTTCCCATGCAATGAGATAAATATTAAGCCAGGGCTCTTGCCACTCACTGTCATTAAAAATCATTTTCACTTTTCACAAGTTTCTTAACCAAATTATAACTCTTGCAATTATATTCTGCTTGTCAATAATTCTCTCTGTAGTTCCAATTGTATCTCATTCTTAAAATATCTTATGTACGGTTGCTCTTATAGAATGTTTTCTGCTTCACCCTTTAAAATGGCTGCATTTCAGTGGTGAGAAATAAAACAGGGTTTAAAGAGAACTGGATAAATTCATGGAGGTTAAGTCCATTAACAGCTATTAGCCAGGATGGGTAAGGAATGGTGTTCCTAGCCTCTGTTTGTCAGAGGGGGGTGATGGATGGCAGGAGAGAGATCACTTGATCTTTACCTGTTAGGTTCACTCACTCTGGGGTACCTGGCATTGGCCACTGTCGGTAGACAGAATACTGGGCTGGACGGACCTTTGGTCTGACACAGTATGGCCATTCTTATGTTCTTATGAGTGATTCATATCAGAACAAACAACTTAACAACACTCAGGTAAAATGATTTGAGATCCTGCAAGATGAAAGATACTTTATAAATTGTGTTAGAGTTATAAGACAGGAGATTAATTACAAGTACTTGAAGATATGATTTCAAGGATGTCTTTCTGCCATAAACAAATATCTGGGTGAAATAAAGATTTTAACTTTATATCGTACCTTTGATATTACCAAAGAATTTACAAGCTATAATATAGCAGTTCATATGCAGGCAGAATGTCCTTTGATTTAAGAATATTTTGGCTGTGGGTACTTCCAGATTGACTGAATAGGATCAAATTAATCTCAGGTATAATTCTATTGGTTTCTTTAATTATCAATGTTTAAATACATATGTTGGGCATACAGATCATTATTAGATCTAGACAAGGCTACACTGCTATGCAGTATTGCCTTGGATGACCCTGGAAACTTACATTATGATTGCAAATTCACTGTATTGGGTGGGTCTTGTTCAGTGCATATATCTATTTTAATATTACAGTCCTATGAAAAGCATAATTTTAAATTGGATATAGAACTTACAAATTGCGTGAGTTTTCTTTATGGGGGATTGGAAAAGAAAAGAAGGTAGAATTGAGAGTTTCAGTTAACCTATTTACTTATTTTTCCACATTGGCAGACAAGTTTAAATGTGATCTTGGAGATGCCAAGTCATATGCTGATTTAAAACAAATCAGAAGCAACAGCAACAACAATGAAACAAACAAAATAAAAAGCCAACATCATTGGCAGCATCCAAATTTACAGGAATCTTTCTGGAGTTTCTGGGTTTGGTATTAAATATTAATAGTGGCCTGCCTGTGTACAGTGCCTTTTACCCTAGAGATCTTCATAAAATTAGGAGCATAAGAGCTATTGTCAACACATGGCAGAAATGCTATAACAGGACTAGAAGCAGCATTCCCACCAAATATGGCAGCCCTTCACAAACTGAATACAGAAAAAGCCCCCCCCCCGACCATAAAAAATAATTAGAAAACAGATTAGTGTCATTCACTGAAGGACAGTGTGAATACATAAGGATCTTTGTAAGGATCTTCTCTTACAAAAAGCAGGCAGATTTTATATATTTGATCCCTTGTTGCATCAGATACTGAGGGAGCTCACACAGAACACTAAAGTACACAATGATCTCTTCTAAATCTATTTTTTCTTGATGTGTTTAATCTTTGCTTACCACTGAATACAGTTAGACTACTGTCTGTAATATAGACAGTATAAAGTTTTGAAAAGACCAGAGCCAACCAAGTTGGAATGCAGTAATAAATATATTCAAAAGAACAAAAATGAGCTTGAGTGTAAGATCCAAAGAATTCCCAAGCCACTAACTGAACTCTGTGTGCATATGTGCATGGGACAAGTCCATCTAAACACTGTTGTGGGCTTATGTAAGGCTGGAATTTTTCCATTATGAATGTTGTCTGGTATCTCCACATTGAGTCACACGTGAAAATGGGCAGATCTTAACTGTGTACACCTCTTTCTAGGAGGTCCTAGAACATTCACAGAACATTTTAGGTAAAAAATTATTCAAGTTTAGACAGCTGTATGGGGATGTTTTGTGGCTTTTCCTTAGAAAGCAATAAAAACAGGAGGAGTTCCCTATAAATTATTAATATATACAGTTAAATATCAGGACTATACCAATAAAAAGAAGGGTAAGGGAGTAGAATGTTTTTTAGCGTTGTGAGCAGCAATACATAAATAATAAAATCTCCAGGGTGAACATGAAAGCAATTTTATTACAGCTCCAAAACTCACTCACCAATAGCTCACACACAGCCTTGGACATCAGAAGCTGTTTTTCAGAGAGGGGCTGCTGCCTGGAATTCTAAGTTAGGAATTATCCTCTACTATTTTCAAGAAATGTCATTGGCTCTTCAGCTTCCATATTAACAGCCACTAAAGATGATCAGAAAGGATCTTACTTTAATCAGTGCCTTCATTGTAAGCATAATACCTATACCTCTAAGGTTCACTGCACACTGGCAAAATTCAGAGCCATGGTTTTCCATCAGTGCAGCTCTACTGGCAGCAGCAATGGTGGAAGCTATAGAGGAAGCATGGCACAAAGTTAGATGGCATAGTGTGCCCTAGCTACACAGCAGTGTCCATTGCTTTTGCCACCACTGTAGAATTACACATGTAATTTTTGCTAGTGAAAACAAAGTCTAATAGAGCAGTACCTCTCTGCTATTGCGCTGTAGTGTCAGACCTATATTGGCATTGAAGTCCAGGGGGGCAAAAGTTGCATCAACTGAGCCACTACAAATACATGTTTAAGGAAGCTATTTTGGCATATTATCCTGTTAGGCACATCACATACTATGGCAGTGTAACAATAATTTCCCACAGGGCACAGCCAGAATATTTATACTCTGACCTGGAGGAAGCACCTCTGAGTTTATTCAGTCTTTGGCCTACCTACTGTGGCTGCCAACCAGTTTGCTGATAGAACCAATTGTAGTGGTTGTTTTTGTGACATTTTGCAATAGTTTGTTTGCATTATTATTTGAATATGTGATCACATAAATTTCTAATGTTCTTATCACTGTAGAATCTGGGAGCTCTCAGATTTATCTACTGTCAGGGTTACCTCCTAATGGAAACATGGGTTTCTACCCACGCTATCATCTCCTAGATAGTCTTTGATTAGGAAGTTCTTATGCCAAGCGAAGTGGAGGGATACGGGTCATTAGAAGAATGCCTCTGTGAATGGGTGAGACTTATACCATGCCCCCAAGGTCTTTTTTTCAGAAGATAATATTTTAAAGGAAGTGCATCAGAATTATGTTTATCACAAAAAGCACAGCAGGAAACCACTGCTTTTGTATAAAAATACTTTGACAATGACTTACATTTTCATACAATATTTTAAACTCTGGACTTCTAAGAATGTACTGGATTAAGGAAGGGAGAATTTAATAGTATGTAGGTAATAGAAAGCTAAGAAATATGATCTAGTAAATTAGCAAAACACAAATGGCAACAAAACTAAAAATAGAACCGGCAGTGTGCTGCCCATATGGATTTCATTAGCACAAAGCCTTTCAAACACACCTTTTTGGCAGGGAGTTGCAGGGCTAGTCATTTTCCAGCATGTGCCCTTTTGCTTAGAGAGACCACAAAGAAGTCAAAAATTTCCTTCAAGGCAGCCATTGAGCCAATTTGTCATCCTGTGTACTGTGCTGAAAGTGATGCTATAACTAAGCTGCATTGCTCTGGTTTGGTTTTACATTTTTTAACTTGAAAGCTAAACTTTTCAATAAATTGTCTCCAGTCTGATTACTTTAGCAGTGCTTATTTTGTGAAGCTGGTATCTTGATGCCTATTCTGAACTCTGGTCGGTAGACATTTAACTTTGCTTAAATCTGAAACTACCATTAAATGGAAATATAAAGCTGCCTCCTCTGCATTTTTGCTAATCTTAAAGTTCTCTTTATCTGAAATATTTCAAGTAGATGCAAATATTTACATTTAGTTGTCTTACGTTAAACGATTACTATATGTTGTGCGCTCCTCAGAGCAGGGAGCGTCCCTTTTTCAATGTCTGGAAAGTGCCTAGCACTTCCTGAGTGCTACCACAAACAAGCAGGAACTTAATTCTAATTTGTCTCTCTTAGAGAGCATTTGAGCTGTGCATTCAGATCTTTCAAAAGGATTTAAATGTAAAGAAATAAATACGCAAGATAACTAATCATTGTATTTTTATTGATATAATAATTACATTTGACTTCTTCCTGATGGAACTTAAAATGCTTTAAAAACTGTAGGCCTGATCCTGCTCATACTGAACTTATTGTTAGTCTAGCCATAGGTTTCTGTAAATATAGGATCAGGAACAATGGGCCTAATATTGACGGGTCCCAAGCACTGAAGAGGCACTAGTGCCACATCATGCATCAGCATTAGCACATTGCTCAGAGGCTCATACTGGATATCACGTCGCTATACAACTAAGATTAAAGACACTCTCTCTATCCTGGCAGTTGCTAGGGAAAGAATACCTGAACAGAGGATCACAGTTCATTGACTTCCCTTGGTGCTAGACCTTTCTGGTCAGAGACTATTTAGGACTGGGAAGGATGGAAAACTATACTCCCATTGGGAGGCAACCCTTGTAACAGAGACATCTGTATAAGTGCTTTTAAATATTACCTTCCTTTGTACCTGCCAGCTTTATCAAAGGTTTATGATCCATTACCAAAGTAAATGTATTTCCAAATGAGTATTCATAATATTTAATTTATTCCCCAAATTATACCTAATGTCTCCATCACAATTTGAGAATAATTGTGTGCATTCAGGGAAGGCAGAATACTGGAACTGAGATCTGCCCTGAGAGGAGAATTTTGCCCTAAGTGCAGAAGGACTAATGCCTTGAATTAGCATTGTTTATGGTTGTGGTGGTTTCCCCATTGTTGGAGAAAGAGGAAGAATATTTCACTAATATAGTGTTGTTGCAGGAGGTGTGGAGGTGAATCCTTCACGATTTATGGGGGATTGTGGGTGTAGGAAATCATACAGAATTTCAGATGAGGGGAGGGTGACCAGATAGCAAGTATGAAAAACTGGGACGAGGAGTGGGGGTAATGGGCGCCTATATAAGACAAAGCCCAAAATATTGCGACTATCCCTATAAAATCAGGAAATCTGGTTATCCTAGATGAGGGGCTTTTTAATTTGGTCACATTCTCATCCCTTTTGTTTGCTTTTCCGTTACCATTCATGAAAATGGTTTTTTGTCCAGGCTGCTGGCATAAGCTAAGAACTAACAAACACATAGCTGGAGCCCAGACCAGTTTACCTGTATGTTAGTTTTGCTCAAAATAGCTATTAATGTTATAAGAATGTATCTAGTGTTTAGACTCTATGAAATGCTTGTAAGTTGCTGCATGCATTAATCTCACTTGCAATGCCTGTATTCCATGCGATAAGAAAATATCTAAGTTTGCTTTATAACTTTGAAAATGTTTGCTCTGAACTTGTGAACTCAGGCTTGGGAATAGTCATCCCTTCCCATCCAAAAGAACTATCAAAATCAGATGGGTCATCAAGGAACATCACAATACAAAAGATTGGTTCATGACTCTATCACATCTGGGAAATGCTAAGTGCAAGGAAGCTGATCCTGTAGACTTGGAAGCTGAATGAAGGAAATAAAACAAAGCCACAGGAAAACTTTCCGTCTTTTTGGCTGTTTGAACTCTGACAGGACCAGAGACTCTGAACTGAAGTCAGAGATCCCCAGAGGCTGCCTCTTGGGTCTGTTACTCTTAGGATTTATATGGTAAATCACTTATGTGTATATATTTACTTGCTTTAACCTGTAAATAATTTTCATTTCTTTTTCATAGTTAATAAACCTTTGGATAGTTTATTACAGGATAGGCTACAGAAGTTCTGGGGAATCAACTGATCTGGGGTAAGTGACTGATCTCTTGGGATTGGAAGGAACCTAAATGTGGTATGACCTTTGGTGTAAGTGACCATTTATTACTAAGTCCAGTTTTCTGAGTGGCAAGTTAGACTAGAGAGCCTAAGGGAACTATCTGTGATTCCATGGTAAGACTCCTACAATGGTCCAGGAATTCATATTTGTTACTGCTGCAGTGAAATCTAATTACAAAACACACCACCAGTTTAGTCATGAGGCGCTCCAGACAGTGTGACACACATGTATATTTGGGAAAAGGCTGTCTTTCATGCAACACCTATATTCATGCACGAACAACAATGTTTGCAGGTAAATACAAGTATCTGCCCTGTGCACAGGAAGTACTCTCCTCTGTTTATAAATGCTGTTGTCCAGTCAGGGAGGAGAATTGATACCATGTGGCATAGGTCGTCAGTCACATATTATGAACAGTGGAAGACATAAGCCTGGTGTATGCAGCTGAACTGTAGGGAAGGGAAGCAAACTCCATGCCAGTTTCCTTTTTAAGACCCTTAGGGATGTGTTGATTGTTTACAACAAAGGTTGCAAATCAAAACAAAATAACACAACCACAAACACCAGTCATAGCTCCCAAGAGGCTTTTCCCTTCCTCCATCAACTGAGGGAAAAGGATACACCCATCCCCCGCAGCCCTGTACCCAGCTTTTACTTCCTTATATACCTGGCCTGTCCAAACATGTGATTAGAGGGACTTCTTAACCCTGTCCAGACTGCTGCTTTTACCATGTCGCAGTCTGGTTCTTACGTCTAGTAAGACTCTTTCAGGTAGGGCCACTTGTACAAAGCAGTCTGAAACATGGTGGATCTAGTTATCAAGGGATTAATTCAATGTGGAGAAAACTTCTGATGACAAAGAATCATAGGGTTAGAAGGGACTGCCGGGGCAGCAGAGGTGACTGGAAGACAATTCTGTTTCACAGGAACTTTCAAGGTATCAAAATTTGGTTGTGTTTTGTATTGGAATTAATCAAATCCTTTCATGAATATGGAATTGTTTGGAAATGTCTATTTTCAAAATAAAATGTCTGTGTTAACAGCACTGGTCTGGTATGTGGGAGACCCAGTTTCAAGTTCCTGTTCTGATTCAGAATGATCTGGGATGGAAAATTCTGCTCTGAATCTAGGGTGGCCAGAAAGCAAGTGTGAAAAAAATCAGGGCAGGGGGTGGGAATTAATAGGAGCCTATTTAAGAAAAAGACCCCAAAATGAAAACCGTTCCTATAAAATCGGGACATCTGGTCACCCTATCTGAATCACACTGAGTAGGGACTTACATCTGAGTTTTCTACATGCCAGGTCAGTGCCTGCACCACCAAGCTAAAGAGCACATGGCTTGCTCTTCCTTCCCTCCCTCCCCCACAAAATCTTCTATGAACTGTTTCAATAAAATGAAATGTTCTGGCCAGCTGTAAGTCCCACCTGTCTCTTCATTTCTACTGTAGGAGGCCTGAGGAGGCCTCCCATACACCCAGTTGCTCTCTAGTTGCAGAAATGCTCTTTGGGGCCATTAGTTATTGAGATAGGTTAGAACAGCTGCCAGCTGGTCCCAGGATAAAATTTAATGCCACTTTTGTTCCCCCTCTGCTCAGGTCCCAACTGACTATAGCTCAGCTGGATCATAGAGGATCTTGGTCATAGAGTGAAGAGTTTGCATTACAACCAATTGGGTGAAGTTTGTTTGCTGAAAGTGTTGAACAATTGTAACTAAATTTTAAAAAATAAGAGTATGCGAAAAAAATCAGACAAATTGATCATAATAAATAGGGTACTCAGCCATAGCAGGGATCATGGGTAAGTGAGATAATCAGCATACATAGAAATTATATAGATATGCATAAGCACAAATGTATATGGACAAACCCACTTTCCTCATAATTACCTCCCTTTACACCCCTTTTTGATATCAGTTGCAGAAGACTGTGAAGGATCTCAGTGAACTTTTTGGTAAAGGATAAATTGACATTCAGTTTCCAAGGCTGCCTGCAGATGTTCTAGCATGTTTATTGGCAGCCAAATTTGTCCATTGTACTGATTCTTCAGCTCTGGGACTCTTAGTAAAAGAACTCTCCAATCTCTAGAGTACTTACTAGTATCATTAAGGCTGATAACAGCCATTCACTGAAAAAAAAAATTCCCCTTCTTCCTCCTGCAGAAGCATACAGTATTGTTATGAAAGGATCTGAAAAGCCATGGTAATGGAAAAATTAACAAAAGCCAGCCAGCAGAGGTTAGAGAGTCATTATGAAATTCAGCTTCTTTTCATGCAGTTCTCAGAAAAACAAAATCCTCAAGTGCTGAACTGTCAATCTTAAGGAGAAAGAATGGTTACTAAATACTTTGCTGCCAGTCAGAAAATCTGTAGAAAGTATACTCCATTACATGGTTATGTAGTAATCCACGTCCACCTAGATCTACAGAAACTGAACTCATCAGTGGGACTGAACCAGAGAGATTCAGCTACAAGGGCTTGATCTAAAGTCCATTGAAGTAAATCGAAAGGCTCCTATTGAGTTAGTGAGTTTTTGATCAGGGCTCTAAACCAGAACCCCCTACTGCCTGAGCTGAAGGAGTAATTTTGTTAGCTGACAGTAGCAGGCTGTTCTCTGTGCTGGGTCCAGCTACTCGAGAGACATCATCACGTGTATTTGCTCCAGTAAAACAAAGGAAAAGAAAAAGAAAAAAAAATGTTGGTCACAACTGGTTGAAAATAGATTATTTGTACAGGTCTTTATGACAAGTCTGAAAGAAATGTAATCTAAAACAACTATTAATGATCAGTGTAGACTATTGGCTCTCACCAATGCTTGTTTTTAATTAATTATCGAGTTTAATTTTGGATGCATGCTGTCTTGTGGGGTGAACTATCTCCTGCCTTTTTTTAGGGATGGAGTCTCAAGACTTTATATTATATAAGCCCAGTTCAGAAGGCTTATGTAAGGCCTAATGTATCACTTAAGGACCACATAACCCATAAAGGTAATTCCTTTACTTAGCTCTGGGGATGTGGAGATCCCTCTGGCTGTGCAACGGTTGTGATTCTCTTGCTCAAGTTATATAGGAAGATTTGATGAGCATATAGCTATGGTATGGCCCAGAACCCAGCTCTGTGGCAGCTCCTTGTGTGGTATACAAATGGATGCCGGAGTGGGGTGGAGGGTAATCTGAACAAAGGGAAGGGAAGTTCTACTACTGTAATGATGCTTCATTTCTCCTCTCTGTGGAGAAAAGAGACTAGGCGACAAAAATAGCCATTAGGTGAGAATAGTCTGTGTGGCTCTGATCCTGCTCTATGGTGTGGTAAGGAGTCCTCCCACAGTTTTCCTTGCAGAGATTTCCCATGATCCTGCAAAGTTTTTCCAGCTGGAAACAGTTGGAGAGGTTTTGTACTTTTACCTGAGTATTAAATGTTGCATATGACTTTTGGGGATCTGGAAGTTCTTCTGCACAGGGGTCTTTCTCACAAAGTGCAGTTTCTCAGGCCTTCATTGGGAGGGTGGACACTAATTAAAGTGCTCTGCTGCCTTTTATAAGAAAGAGGAGAAAAAGTCTTGAAACTTCCGAATGCGTTTTCAATTCATATGCTTTTTTTGGCAACACGTTATAATAGGAGGCACATAGAATTTCAATCCATTAAGATGTCTAAGAGTCACAATCAGAATTGTCAGTAGGTCTGGCCAGAAAACAAGAATTTTGTTTTGTGAAAAATTTTGAGGTTTTGGAATATTTTTTTTATTTTGATGCTGAATAAATCTGAGACCATATGAGGTTCTTTTCTCCCCCTAAATAAATGGATGGTGAGGAAGAGCCTTGTCCCACGATAGGTTGTTAGGTTACTCACTTTGGATATGGGAGACTCAGGTTAAAGTCCTTGCTTTGAGTCTCTTTCAAGTGCTGGAATTGTACTGCTCTGTGTAAATAATTAAATATTAAGTGAACCAAAAGAAGAGACTCTCTAGCCCTGTGATTAAGGCACTCATATAGGCAGTGGGGCCATCCCCCACAGGTTTGAGTCCTAGACCAAATCAAGCAGAGCAGTAACTTTCCCCTGCATCTCCCACATCCAGGCTATTAGCTGTTCTAGGGTTGTCTTTCACGCCAACAATTCCATCTTGAAAGTTTCTTTGAAACTCTTTTCTGCAAAATTTTGGTTTAGATAATCTGGCATTTTGCAGTGAAAAAAACATTTCACTGAAAAATTCCCAACCAGCTTTAGTAATCAGTGTTAGCCATTGTTACTTAATGACGTACAAGGGACATGCACTTTTCAGCATAATGCACAAGGAAGCTAAGGAGCATAACCACAGGGCAGGAAGAGGATAGAGAACGTGGATTGCTAATAAAATCTCTTGTTCTGTAATATTTGGGTCCCTCAGACAATCTCAGGAGGCATTTTTTTGATGACATTGTTAAATAACCTTGGTAGCAGGAGAAACAGGCCGATAGTACAATAGCCAAGAACAAAGATTCATATCATACAAAAAGATGGAGGCAGTCAGAAGCACTTGCTTCACCTTTCTATCCCTTCCTACTCACTGGACATGTTGATGAGAAAGTCTTCTTTTATACAGCTTCTGCTATCTAGAACAGCCTTTCTGTGACTCTCTGCTTTATTTATTCTCTATTTCTTCTGAAATATCAAGTCAACATGTCTTTTCTCCCTTACATATACCTGTTAGTTTCTCCTTTTGCTCTTATTTATTCTTTAACTCAGTAAAGCATTTTGTGATAGACTTTGTTTGAAAAATGATAAACCTTTATATGGGAACAGAACTTAGTATTGTAAAATGTAAGACCTCAATAGTCATTTCCAGCAATACAGTGAAAGACAGGGTGGAGAAATACCCTTTACTTCCATCTTCCCCTTGGAATAAAATGCATATTCATTCCCACCTTGGATTATCACATGCATGTGACCCAGAAGAGTTATCTCAATTATAATGAACAAAGTTAAAATGCTACAGACAGTGGGACAAATTCATCCTTGGTGTAATTCCAGGGATGAATTTGGTCCAGTATACCCTTTTTGATGGAATCCTATGGAATTCAGTGGAAGTCTGCCAAGTCATCTGTAGATTTCTTGCATTAATTTGGGGGCACAATTTACAAAAGTGTGAATATATGCTTCCAGTTCTAAAATATACTTTAATCCATGTGGGTATAAAAGACAGAAATAGATCATGATTTAAGAAAAACAGTCTGCTCAGAAATCAGTTTTGGGCTGGACTTAATTCCAGTATGCTTTGTAAAGCTCAATGACATGCAGTGACTTTAGTCACAGAAAAATATAGAATACCTTTTTTAAAAAACCAAGGAGCAGTGGTAAGTCTGATGTCAGTTTCTATAAAATCTGGGAACAGAATCTGTAACCCAGCAGTGCGTCAAAACAATTTCCTAATAAAACACATAGTACATGATTTTTTGTTATTGCCATTTCAAATATTCACTTAAGCGTTTAGCCCAGCTAACTCAGGAGATGGCAAAATGGCTCTACCTCTGAATTTTGGCATGGGCCCAGCTCTGGGTGGAATGTTAGGACACTTAAACAGCATCTGTATCTGAGCTCTCTGGTGACTGGGATCAGTTCAGTTTTTAATGCAGATTTATCACTGAAAAAAGTTTTGAAGAAAGAAAATACACTTAGTAATGAGAGTAGGGTGACCTTGAACTGCTGAGCTATTAGTTAGTGGTTAACTTTAGGGAAGCTTTTGGGCAGAGGTAACTGGCAATTTCAGTCTTGTTTTTAACAGTATAGTTTGCTATAGGCAAGAGAACAATGCAATATTGATACCAGGACATGCAGAGGAAACTCTGAATTCACAGCAATGCCATTTCACTGAAGTAAACATTAGATAGACTGTTCAGCTTTACTTTTTGGTTTAGAAATATTTGGCTAATGAATAACTGAAGTTCTTCATGACACTAAATCTAGGAATGTACAATTTTGCTTTGTTAATTCGTATTAATTTAATATGTCCACAGTAGGAAAAAAAACTGATTTAAATTTTTATATGCTGGTTAAAAATTAACTATAAATGTGACCCTCCTTCCACCCCCAAGCATATACAAGGTATTTTAAAAGCTGTTTATTTGCCCTGAAGGCAGATTCAGTGCAACACATGCAACTGCTTTGTTGGGAATGGACTGAGATTTTACATGATGATAAAGGAGGGTCAGAATAAAGGAAAGAGTCTTTCTTAAGTGTTTATAGGTGCCAACCACTATTATATCTAGACAGCAGATACTGGTGTGAAAACCCCTGAACTCCTAGTGTGACCAGTCTGTTATCCTGAGTTACTATTCTGGTATTCAAATATAGCACTTTTATTTATTTATTTTTATAGCAGAATGGCCTAAAGTCATAGTCAGGGACTAGGGCCAAATTGTGCTAGCCACTGTAGTATACATACATAACCAAAATGATGGTGGGATAGATTCAAGAGCGCTCCCTAGCTCAGATCCTAAAGGGTTAATGCAGCAGCCAGTTAACCCTGACCTTCCAGAGGGAACACTGGAAAGCACTGGGAGACAGCATAGGGGAAGCAGCTAAATGTGAATTGCAGCTTTACCTGTAGGTCTGTATGCCTGGGGAGGCAGTTGATGCTTTTGTTTTACTACTGCTGATTTGTTCTGTTTTGGCTTTTGTATAATTTCCTGTAAAGGTGTCCCTGGAGAAAGGAGAACACAACTGACTAAGGACTGTTTGAGGGTTTTAATTTTGGGCTGGGAAAGCAGTCCAAGAGCTCACAGATGGTCTTTGCTGCTCCGCCCCTCACAAAGAGCTCAAGGAATGCCTTTTTTACTTGCAGAGAAGTTAGGCACCCAGCCATGTGATTTTCCTTATAGAGCAGCATAGTGAGGCAGTGTGACCATCAGTATGATTAAAAGTGAGGAGAGAGAGTGGATAGCTTAGTGAATTGATAATGGAATATTAAGCCTTTCAACCATATCCTCAGAATCCAGACCAGCAGCAATTTAAAAGTGCTACTCCCAGAGGGTTGGTGGACTAGGCATAATGAATTTGTGGTGTTGGTCCAGTCTCTAGTTAGAGTAGTTGTCCTGATCACAAGTAGCATTAGCTTGCAACTTTGTAGACAGTCTTAGCTGAGACTCCGAGGATCAAATGGGGTGTGTGGAAATTGAACTTTCTCATCGCTGGAGATGGCTCATCTGAAATAGAGCTTGGCTACACTTATCTGTCAAGAAAGGGAACCTTCCCCTGCTCTCACCCTCAGGCTTGTGATTTCCCTGCATTGTGTGATCAGGATATAGAAACACTGGGCTTCCAGCTTCCCTCTGCATCGACAGAGAAGGGGAAAGGAGGGCCCATGGAGCTCTCATCCTGCCCTGTGGCAAAGAAGCCAGGATTTGGCTCTGAGTTGCCTTTTTTAAATATATATATATATATATATATGTTATGCTAACACATATAAGAACTCCTGATTTTACAGAGCACAAATAATTCACTGCAAAATTCAAGTGGTAGTAAAAATAATAATTCGAAGGTTCCATACTCCTTAGAAGGCCACATCAGTAAACACTGGAGGTTCAGCCACAACCCAGATCAAACTGCCAGAATCATTTGACTTTGCCAGACTGAAGCTATGATTTATTTCAGTGGCAACTGAAGCAGATGACAGCAGCAGAGGAGCAGCCTTAAGTGAGGAATGAAAACAACAATGCAGTTTAAAAGTAATTTGGAAGAATATTCTGTGGTTTGAGAAATGTTAATTATGGTGGCTATGAGAAATATGTACTGAGGGTTGTTTTGTACTGTTCTATATATATAATGATGAAGAGGAGGGGATATGGAAAAAATAAACCTACTGGTGTGTGGAAATGCTATCTCAATTTTGCCTCCCTTCTCCGCTTTAAATTGGAAGGAGAGAGACTCGGGAGTATGGCATAACTACCTCTCACCTTCCCCCCATATTAAAACCTTCCTGGTATTAAGTTATGGAATTTCCCTGCGGATAGCCGTGGAACCAACATTGCTAGAGGATGTTGCCATAAATGTCCTCTAAGGTCTGAGGGTAAAAGTGCAGCTGTGGGCCGAGGGGGCGGGGGCAGAGGGAGACTATGGAGGTGTAAGTCCCAACCCATAGATATGCTGCAACTGGGAGTCAGGGGTCTAGGAGCACAAGTACCTAGTGCTCCTTTAAAACTAAGATATCAAACACACACACATCAGTAGAGGGCTTATGCTCTAAAGTCACATAAGAGTAACTTATAACTACAGGAGCCAAGATATATTATTTGACTGAGGGACAAATCCTCCCTTACTCTGAATGCTTTGCACTATTGGAGCTGGAAAACCAAGTTAGCTGTCTATATGGAGTTTTTCAGCTAGCTAGAAAGCCCTGCCCAATTCACAGCAACTAATTTGCACCTAGGACCAAGAGGTCCCCAGAATCAGAGGGGATGTTAATATAGCATAAAACCTAATGAAGTTGGGAATCTGACTCTCAGTTTGCAATGTAACACTTTAGCCCAGGGAACTGTTTATGATATGTTTTGAAATACTATGAAAACTTGTTTTATATACTTGTTTAGAAATGTGATTGTTATGATTCAGTTACAATATGATGGCTACAACAATCGACTGAGAGCCAGGCAAAGCCTGGATTCCAGACCTAGTACAGCTACTATGCAACTTTGAACAAATCCCTTGACCTCCTTGTGCTTACATCAGTTTATCTGTAAAATTGAGTAGAAACAGACACTGCATTCTTTCCTGTAATATCCTTCAGCTAGTCTCTTCTGAGGTGTAACTCTCATACAAGTGTGTATGATTATATTTTCCTGTGATGCTGTCCTTAAGGTGCTATCCTTAAGGCACATTCCTGGCCACACTGAAATATGTGGATACCATATTCAGGATTTATTTATTTACATTAATGTTTACAAGTCCCAACTGAGATCAGGGCCCTATTGTGGTAGGTTCTCTATGCCCACATAGTAAAAGAGACAATCCCTGCCCTCCGGAGCTTACAATGTAAAGAGACAAAACAGAGTGGAAGGGGCAAGAGAGGCAAAAAGAGGAGATAACAACTTGCCCAAGTTCTCCTAGAAAATCACTTTTTCACGCAACAGTAGAATTTAAAAGAAATCAGACAGTCAACAAATTGAATTAATTATTTATATTGCAGTTCCTGTATCCAGTAAATGATCAAGGTCCCATTGTGCTAGACACTGTACAGATTAAAAAAGAGACAATGCCTACTCCAGAGACCCTCTTGCCTAGAACCTTATTCTGCTACGGCTACCCAATTCTGTTACACCAATTCACAAATCCAAAATGGTACTAGCTAGGTTGCCAGGAGAATTCACCCATCAATGTAGTGGTGCCTATGCTGGGGGTTGGGGGCAGGTTAGGTCTGTTTAACTGCGTCGGTCTGGGGTATGGATTTTTCACACACCCTCTGAGATGTAGTTATAATGACATAATTTCTTAGTCTAGACCTGGTCTAACTCACAACAAATATTTAAACTCCTTCCATAAAAGGACTGAATTCCTACAAAACTAAATGATATAAAAATACAAAAAACAGCCTGAAGTTGAATTACCCTTGTATTTTTTTAAATATATGTTTATTCAGCAAATTGGCTACCAGTGGAGCGCAGTGGTTTCCATACTACAATTTGTGGCATATTTAAAACAGATGGAGGTATCTCAGAGCCTGCTGTGTCCAAGGCCAAGAACATTTTTTCGGCAAGGATTCTGAACTTGTTGCACATAAACAAAATGAGTGATTTCACTTAGCGTCTACATATTTTGGATTGACAAAAAGTGCTGAAAAAAAAGAGTGAAGCCAGAGGGCAGACCCCATGAAAATAGGAACAGATTAAGAGAGAGAGAGAGAGAGACAGATACTGGCCGCAGCTCAACCTGAGTGTTTGTGTGGTGAGGCTCTGAGCAAGCACTAGGCTGTACTGGTACATCTGGAAAATCTCACTAACATTTTTATCCCACAAACACAGAACCAACCTATATACTGTAGGTAAGATTCAGATCACTTCTGCTGAGTGGCGCTACTGACAAAATTAAGCCTTGTGTTTTGTTGAAGTGTGTGTTTTGTGTATGGTATTTTTCTTTTCAGAGTCAGTGAGCTGCTTGCCAGTAATTCAAACTCTGGCAAATAAGTTCCAGTTGGGGTGAGCTAGAAATACTGTATATGAATCTTATTTGCCTGAAAGGCTTGCAGAAGGCTTGCTGTTATACACTAGTCCTCTGCATGCAGTTTTTATTTTTTGAAATGTGACATGGAACTCTCGAACTGCTACAAGTGGAAAAGTAAATAGATTAGATAATAATCAGGACCAGTAGGATATAGTTGGGGCAGAGGACACTGATAAAATGTAGTCTCACCATGAGAAATGTATTGTGGGAGCATGGCATCATGATAGCTCTAAAATATGTATGTTTTCAAGGACACATGTCACTATGGTGGCTAACTGCTGATAGACCAGCAATATCACTCACATGGTCTCATTGTGTATGTCCCACAGGCCAATTAAAGTTTGGGGTGTCACACTGATATGGTAAGCCATCTGCTCCTGAATATTATCCAGGTCGTTCTGATTATGGAGAGAATCAGTGAGGGTTTACATTGCTACTATTGGAAGGCTGAAAACCTATCCTGAAAGCGAAGCATGACTTAGTAGTCTGAGCACAGGAGTAGAAACCAGAAGCTTTTCCATTTTAATGATTCTGGCTCTGCCACTGACTCCCTTTAGCCAAGTCCGCACTGATGAAGTTCATAACCATAATTTCCCATTGGTGCAGTTTGATTCGGAGTAGCAGCAATGGAACTATAGTGTAGATAGGACTCGGCCAATTTTACCAGCATATCTTCTAATGCTCAGTCTTTCCTTGATCAAAACGTGGACAGATACGATGAGGGGAACTTTCTGATAATATAGAAATGGGCTGAAATTCTGTTTCCATTGAGGTGAATGGGAGTTTCTTGAATATTATTTCATACCAGTTATGAGTCCGATAGGGCCCTGGGTTGGGACCTGGTGGAGAGGGTGAGACCAGGTCCCCCTAATGTGGCTACCACTCACCCTAGAGTGGTGGCCCCGCTCACCAGTATTATGGACTCTGGTTGCTAGGCTGCACAGCTCTGAGAGCAAGAGTTGTGTCACTGACTCTGGTTGCTAGGCTACACTGCTCTGAGAGCAAGGACCGCGTCACTGACTCTGGGTGCTAGGCTGCACTGCTCTGAGAGTAAGGGCCATATCTGTGACTCTGGCCCTTAGGCAACACTGCCCTGAGGGAAAGGGCTGAAGTACTGACTTTGGCCGGTAAGCCGCTCTGCCCTGATGGTCAGACAGGTATGTATTGATTCTGGCAATTGGGGGCCATGCTACCCTGTGAGCAAGGGCTGTATCATGGACTCTGGCCAGTAGGCTGCACTGCCCTGAGAGCAAGGGTTGTATTAAGGACTAAGGCCTCAAAACTATGCAGCCCCGAGATGTGGGGCAGCCCTCAGACTCGACTGCAGGGCTGTAATGCACCTCTCTCTGACCCCCATGGAATCCATGGACTTTAATGGAACTGTACAGATTTCCACCATCTAAGAATCTAGCACATAACTTTCAGACAATAATGTAGAACGGGGTGTGCAAACTTTTTGGCCCGAGGGCCACAACGGGATTGCAAAACTGTATGGAGGGCCGAGTAGGGAAGGCTGTTCCTCCCCAAACAACCTGGCCCTGCCCCCTTGTCCACTCCCTCCTACTTCCCACTCCCTAACTGCCCCCCTCAGAATCCTCAACCCACCCAACCTCCCCTGCTCGCTGTCCCATGGCTGCCTCGACCCCTATCCACACCCCCACCCCTAATCGCTCCCCCTGGGACCTCACCATCTATCCAACCCCCCTGATCCCTGTCCTCTTACCATGCCGCTCAGAGCAGGAGGAGCTTGCAGCCCCGCTGGCCAGCCAGAGCCAGCCATGTTGCTGCACAGCCTGACAAGAGCAGTGGGTCAGAGAGCTGGTGGCATGGCAAGGTGAGGCTCAGGGGAGAGGGAACAGTGGGGGAGGGGCTGGGGATGAGTCTCCCTGGCTGGGAGCTCAATGGTTGGGCAGGATGGTCCCGTGGGCAGGATGTGGCCCATGGGCCGTAGTTTGCCCACCTCTGGTGTAGAATATAAGTCTGTAGATTTCACTGAAGCTTACAGGTTCTGTAATTGATTATATGCGGGGTTGTAGAAGATATTGCACTTTGCAGTATATTAGAGATTGTATTAATTGAGACATAATTTATAAAAACATAAAGAAGGATCATATGTTAAAGCATAAGCACAAAAGGACAGACTTATTTTTGAGCTTTTAACATCCTTGTTGCATTTATTGATTTTGAGTGCTGAATTCCTCACCTTTAAAGCTGCATTAATGCTACTGTGTGCAATGAATATATTTTCTGTTCTTCTCTACTGCTGGCAACATTATTTATTTACAAATAGTAGTAGAAAAAAATCCGGCTAACAAAAAGCTTTTTTATTACCTTTTAGATACGTTTACTAACTTTCTCAGGAGACTGCATGATAACATCTTCATCCTATTTCAGCCCTCTTCTGTTCTGTCATATTCACCCAGTATTCTTGTCTTAGCATAAATTATAAATTCTTTGGGACCAGGGACTGCATATTTCTGAGTCTGGAAAACATCATGCATATTTATTATGCTATATAAGCAATAAATAATAGTAATGGAGGAGAAGCAGCAATAATGCCGGTATAAATATAATAAAAACAATGGTCCAAGATCATCATGTAGCTCTACTGACTTCAGTAAAGTTGGATTGTCATGGTTAGAGAAGTTGAATTTTTGTTTTTAATCCAGCAGATGTATTAAGAGGAAAAATAATGATGGAGAAAAGCCTGCTCAGTAGTGATTCCTATTGTATATGAAATGAAAGGAATGTTTCTTATGAAAAATTACTTCCCTCGTACCAGTTCTACATGTTTTTTTTAAAAATGGGTAACTATGTTAGCATTAACTATATTACCATCCTGTAATTCTTTATTAATATAGTTCTATATTATCTGTTCTGTTATCTTGTCTGGGTTTGCTGTCAGACTGACAGGCCTGTAATTATCCAGATCAGCCTGTTTATCTTTTCAAATTATTTTCACAACTTTAGCTTTCTTTGGAACTTCAGCAATGTTCCAAGACATTGAAAAACCAACATTAATGGTCCAGAAAGCTCATTAGTCAGCTCTTTTAAAACTCTTGGATCCAGGTTAGATGGACTTGCTGATTTAAAAATGTTTAACTTTAGTAGCTGCTGTTTAATATCCTCCTGAAATACTAATGGAATAGAAAAAGTGTCATCATCATCACGATATAATTACATCATTTGTGCCCTCCCCAAAAATAGTGAATAGAAAAGCTTACAGAACACTTCTGCTGGACTAGCAGCTTTGCAAACAGCTTATCCATAGAGCAGAGGCAGTGTAAGCTTCTGTTCATACTTTCACCAATGCTCCTGAAATCTGATTTCTGTAATGAAACTAGTTTAGTTTCCAGGTCTATGCAGTTATTGGCAGCTCTTCTGAGACTGTCATCCTTTTTGGCAATCTGTAGCAGTCATAGTAATGTTTTTTGGAATGGACATAGCTCCAATTAGAACTGGCCTAAGACCAACAACTCATTTAACTGAAGGCACTGAAGAGTCATTAGATGATAATGACATTTGGTCACTATGGGGGGATATGAATAGGCTATCTAGAGTTAAAGGCGTTATCTTCCTTTAGCATCCCCAGGGTTATTGAATTCCCCTGAACTATGGGCTTGTTTTCAATTTTGCATCATAATAAAATGTAACTCTTTATTATTAAATAATGTAAACAATATTACAACTTAAAAATTACTTAAATTTATGAAAAAGGGTAACTCATGTGAATGAAATAAATGTGGTAATGAACACTGACATGCTTACAGATGCATCATGGTTACAGTGAAAAAGTTTACTTTCTACTAAAAGCACTGAAAAAGTCTCCAGGCTTTCTTTCTTTTTCTTTCTTTTTCTTTCTTTTTCTTTCTCTCTTTCTCTTTTTCTCTCTCTTTCTCTTTCTCTCTCTTTTTCTTTCTTTCTTTCTCTTTCTCTCTCTTTCTTTCTCTTTCTCTCTTTCTTTCTTTCTCTTTCTCTTTCTCTCTTTCTCTTTTTCTTTCTTATAATCCTGTACTGGCTGGAAATGGACTTGATGACCTAATAGGCAGTTTTCAAATTCTATTATATGAATTTCAGTGTGGCATTTCATATTCAATTTTGTTGTTTTTGTTGCAGCTCAACCATGGACACATGAAAACACAGCTTTCATTACAGCTGCAGTAGAGAAAATCATATTTTGAAATAAAGGAGAGTTTATCTCATCAGGTCTCTTATTTTTCAGTACAGAGCTGCCCAATTTAAATGTATCTGTGTTTGTAATCTCTATTTTATATACATTTGGTAAAATTCACATCCAGAGGAAAGAGGTACAGAATTGATTTTCTCAGGTTCTAACCATATTCTTAACTGCAGCCATTTGAAAGTGATAAAACATCTACAGGGAAACCTTATTAGAAAATGTTTGATAAATGAAGACTAGATTCATTGCAACCCAATTGACTTTAATGAGATTGTACATGGTTTATAGCAAATGAAACCTTTTATTTTTAGGTTATAAAATACTGTAAATTAAAAAAATATTGGAGAAGGTAGAGCCTCTAATGTATGAAATTGACAGCATTGCAAGGCAGTGGCACAAGATTGTTACATACCTGTGATTTTTCTCACTATATTCTACTTTTCTCTGAACAACCACAGGGTGACAACAGAAAATAAAGGTATGGTTTCAATTTCAGATAGCCTGTTGGATAAGAGAATAAGGACTTGCTGGAAAATAGTGTGCTTTTACAGGTGATACTATATTCCATTGATCACTTCAGTGGGAAAACTATGTTGGTTAAGGAAGGCATAGAATTGGAAGACAAGGACTGGTTAAGAGGCTTTGCAGTGCTGAACTTTCTGGGGCTCATAAGAGGTGAATTAGTCACCAATGGTGGGATATGATTGGGAACATGTATGTGTGTGTTTAAAGCCATTGATGTTGATCTCAGCATCAGATAAAGTTCTGCTGATTAGTATAACTACTAGCAGTTTTATCCCCTTTGAAGTTGGTCAATTTTTTAATAAATAGGATCTTCTAGACTTTTTGTTGTACTAGTTTTGTATTGTGTAGAAGAAGTGTTCCAATTTTAAAGCCACTTCAAATCTGGCACTGATAAGATGCTCTACTGGCTTTCTGTGTGCCCTGGAGAGATATAGTCAAAGTGAAGCACCAGAGCTAGTGCCAAGAGCTAGGTTAAATAGTTAACTTCATTGTTTGCTTCAATCTTGGATATGTCAGGGTGGGGTCCAATGAGCTAAAACAGGGGCTTTAAAAGGTAACAAATCTTGGAGTACTCTGCAGGCCAGCTGAGTTCCTCTGGTCTTGAAGGCTGTCTGTCATAATTATGACATATTGAGGAGTTTATAGCTTCTATTAGGCCTGCCTTTCCCTTTTGTCATGCTCCTACAGATGTTTTGATCCTTCAACTGTCCCATCAAGCACTATTTTATTTCTAAAGGGAGAATTATCTAAGCAATGCAATCTTGCAGTTAAGGTGAGCTCTGATTCAGAAGAAAAGACTGACACTGAATCTATGGGAATATCTTCTGTAGCACTAGATTTAAACACGCTGCCATAATCCCCAAGATTTGCAGGCAGGACTGCTGTGATTGCTGTTATATCCCTAAAGTTCTGCACCTAAGTTTGTAGCTTCGTTGTTACTTACTTGACAGAAATGCCTTTCCAATGTGAAGGGGGGAATTCTGCTGTGGAAGTGGTTGAATGCTCCCTTTCCCCTGCCTGGGGAGAAGAAGAGTCACATGTGGAAGTTCCCTTGCACATGAGGATCCAAAGGTTCATGAAATCTAGTCAGAACAGTTCTGCAGTTCTCTCATTATTCTAGTCTGTACTTGCTGGTAGGGGAAGTAGTCCACTTTTTAGGGTGGTATCGGACACAGAAGAAAATTTCAGGCTTTTGGGAGGGACTTCAGTCAGTGTGTTCTTCCTCCAGATATACAAATCCATTCTGAATAGAGCTTCTTTAAAATAAGTGGAGGTGTATTCAGGATGATGAATTTGTCCCACTGTGCACTTTTTGAAATGTGCCAAACAGTTTAAAAACAACAACAACTTTGAATACTATGGAATGAAAAAGCTAATGGAGCTCACAGACACGTATAGCCACTCTCATTCTGTTTACCACAATACATTCAAATCAGATAGTGTACATAGAAAGCACCAGATTCCCTGTATAACAGTTTTTCTTTAAAGTTTGCAGCATAATTAAACACAACATAATAGATCATGAAATAAAAAAGACAATTTAAATGAGACCCTCATGATTCAGAAAAATGTTGTGTTGTGTCCAGAATAAATAGCTAAATGCAATGAGCCCACTACATCAACTTTAAACTTGTTTTTAAAAGTCACCATGGAAGATGCTTTTTTCTACCTTTAGGTGGGAAGTGGTGAATTTCAACAAGTACATGAAATGTGGCAAGCCAATAATTTTGTTTTTAGAACAATTCCTTTCATAGTGATCCTTTATTTTATTGAAGCCAATAGCTTCAACTGTGGTAAAATTTTGCTGCTCATTTAAGTGGAAACATTATAAGAAATTATTGTATCCAAATCCATATCTGTGATAACAGTTATTGTGGGCCATAACATTGAGGAACTACGTGTCTATTGAGGAATAGCTTCTGTTCTTCTCTATAACCTACAGTAGTCTCCATTGACCAGCTAGATTTTCTGACAGTGCCTCTTCTTTCATGGTTTCAGAATGCCAGAACCATCCAACGATATATGAATCATTTATTCTTACTACTGGGAACTTTCAACTGGTAGGTGGCACAGCAACTGACAATAGCAGATAATGTGTGCAGTACATTAGACTTGGGATTTGAGGTCTCAAATTTACATTGGATGCCTTGTTTGCTGATTTGCCAGATCTGATCTTTCACACTACTGTACTGTTAATACTGAATTTTAAGTCAATGTAACAAAATCCTCTTGAGGATTCATTTGCTTTTTGTTGGATTTTTGTGGCTAGAGAAGTTGCATTTTTGTTTTATATCCAGCAGCTGTATTAAGAGGAAAAATAATGATGGAGGAATGCTTGCTCAGTAGTGATTCCTACTTATAGGAAATGAAAGAAATGTTTCTTGTGAAAAATGACTTCCCAGCTCTACATGTGTGTGGTTTAAAAAAAAAGGTTAGAATTTGTAAGCTGGAAAAACTGAAATGCATGAAGAATGAGGATATTTACATTGCGTCATAGCATATGTGCAGAGCTATTCACAGTTAACTGCATGTGGGTGGCCAAGGATAATTAAAATGCTCATAGATTGTTTTAATCTTGAATTCAACCTCACAGATGTATCAGATCAGTAAACTGCAGTAAAACCAAAATAACAAATGAAAAGGAAAGATTGTAGCCAACTCAATGAGACGTGGAGACAGGCCCATGCTACTAAGCAGTGAAGCAGAGTAGGAGATCATCTTATTAGCTGGGTTAAGAACTGAGCCTTAGCATTTTCATCATATCAGGGACTTTCATCATATCGGGGCTAATTCACCTTTAGGATTAGACAGCAAAACAGTATGATATATGCTCTGATTTTTAACCAGCTCTACGAGGTTGCTGCTGATCACCAGAAAAGTGAACACAGCACTCTACAAAACTAATCTGTCCAGTGAGTACAAGCTGATGTCATTCACTGGCTCTTCAACTGCTCAATTAGTATTACCTGTTGGCTACTCATTAGCTCAGTTGATATTGCCCAGTGGCTTCTTTGTCTATAATGTTTAGAGTCAGATCTAGTCTTTTGAGCATATTCTTGTGTCAGATTTTTCTGTTTTCAGATATGACCAGCACTCTCAGCTAAGTATGTTCAGGCCAGGGACTATTAAACACCAAAAGACTTTCCAACTGGTGGCTTGTAACTTTCATACTTACTCAACTGTGAGTTTGTTTCCATGAAACTTTCACCATTGACATAAATCAATTTGTAAAAAAACCAAAACACATTGCTCTGGGAGCAATATCTCCACTGTAATAAATTACACCACCTGTAATATATTGTATTGCATCCACTGTGTGTATTATAGATATGTGTGCACAAAGAGAAGTAATCCAGTGGGCTGATCAAAAGGCTGGGATCCATGAACTCATGATTTCTAATTTTGATTTTGACAGCCTGTCTCTGTCTGGCCCTAGGTAAGTCACTTAGTTTCTGTCTCCATTTCCCATCCTCAGAATGGAGACCATTTCTCACAGTGGAGTCTGGTGGCACCTTAAAGACTAACAGATTTATCTGGGTGTAAGTTTTTTTATCCATGAAAGCTTATGGCCAAATAAATCTGTTAGCCTTTAAGATGCCACTAGACTCCATGTTGTTTTTGTGGATACAGACTATCACAGCTACCTTCTGATACTTGATACCATATCTCACAGTGGTGCTATGAGGATTACTAAAATGCCACCGACTTACATTAAGGGTAGGGAACCTGATGGGGCTAGCAGTGAAAGGGGGATAGTCGTAGCAGCAAGGGAGGGAGACTCTTGCCAAGGATTAGAAGGTAGCTTCTCCCTCTGGGAGTTTCTGACACGCACTGGCCAGCTGAAGGAGAGGGACCAGCATTCCCCAGCTCCCAGGATTTAAACCAGCATGGCGGCCATGTGAAGCCTCTTTCAGCTCCACTTCAGCAGCCCACCTTACCCACCCAAACTAGAAATGGGAACCCAGCCTGACAGATGTTGAAAGTCTAGCCGATCACCTGTTTAGGGAGTCAGGAAGGAATGTTTTCTCCCATGGGCCAATTGGCAGAGGACCAGGGATATTTTTGCCTTCTTGGCAGTACCTTCAAGCCACAGTGGGCTGAGTACGAACACACTTGGTACCTGACTGAGTTGCAACTTGTGGCCAGTTTTCAGTGTGGTTAAGAGAATAAAGTGAAGGGTTTCCAGAGTTAAAATACCTGGTATTTTGGTGATGGGCCTTGGGCTCATGTGATAGGATGAGATCTTGTGGCCTTCATGCACTGAGATCAGACCTTTTGGCCCTTGTGGTCTGAATTCCCTACCCTTCTGCACACTCTGCCTCCTTCAGAAGGAGGAAGGTGCTAGGACTCAGAGAGAGCTGAATTCTGGGGAGTCGGCTGAGGAAAGGGTTATACAGTAAGTTGCCCTTATGGGTTATATGGTAAGGAGCCCTGTAACCCTTGTGCTAGTTATGGGCAATATGGTAAGGAGCTCTGGAATTCCCGCACTAGAACCAATTCAATGTCTGGTATAGGACAATATGGATGATGAGTGGGTAGAGCCTCTCCCCTGTGTTCAAAGTTTAGTAAAAGTTGCATCCTGTCGCTTAATTCCATGCATGTCTGTCCTCATTTCATCGTGTCCACATCAATGGCTGTAAAATGTTTTAAAGGTAAAAAGTTACATAATTGCTAAGTGTCAAGCTAATGCAGCATAATTTGGATACTGTTTTCCAAATGTACCAGTTAGGCATTTTATTTTGAATTTTACCATAGGTTAAAATTGTTTATGATCACTGGTGTGTCATCTTGCTGCTTTATATGAGGTATAACTCCAGCTCCCTAACAAATAACACCTTTTGCTAGATTGTTTGGTAAAGGGCAACTCTTGGGAGCTACTTAAAGTACAGCACATTTGGGGAAATTTGGTGTTTCTACTGCATGGGATGGCTCCAAACAATGAAAAGTTCATGCTGAAGTATTTCACACTACTGTGTGAGCCTCACAGCTTTGTATTCCACATTGGATACTGGGTGTAGGTGAAGAGAGGGGGTAGCTAGTAACTTCACACACAAAGTAGATTCTCAAGGCAAAACCCCTCTGTATGGTGGGGACCAGCCGTTCATGTGCACTATTCCTTCACCATATCCTGCAGTATGGGGCTGCATCTACACTGGCAATATTGGAATCTATAATACCAAATGGGTTCAGCTTCACAAGTGGAAACAGATTTATTACTATTATTAGTCATAGCACCTAGGAGCCCCCCCGTCATGGACCAGGACAAAAAGATAGTGACTGCCCCAAAGAGCTCAAAGTAATACTAGTGAAGACCTGCAGCTTTGGCACTCAGGTCTATGTTTTTATGATAAATATGAGTAAGGGTAGGTGAATGTTTGTGTTGCGGTGGGAGACTTTGTTTTGTGCAGGTTGTGAATGAAGGGTGTGTGCTGCAGTGAGGGGTTCTGTGTGCTTCTAGTTATTGTGATCACTGGTTGTACTGTGTGAGTGGTTTTGAAGAACTGAGAGTTGGGCCAAATAATCCACCACCTGTGCAGGCTTCCTCATACAAGCAACAAAATTGTTGCATGCAGATTAGCTGTCCTGTAAGGGTGGTGTTGATTGAGTTACCTCTGAAATCAGAGGGGTCCTAGGACTCTTGGCATGGCACAGGTACATACCTTACTGTAATTGTACACTGCATGGGCATAATTTGTAGATCAGTCAAATGGCTGAACTTAAAAATCAGATGTTAAGCAAATGCCGGTGATAACTGAACCTGATATTCTGAACAAAAAGAGCTCTCAGCCATGCTTGTAGGTGTTTCTGTCACCTCCCACTGACTCAACATGCATTCTAGGCTTCAGAGTGACATTCCTAGAATCTTATTATATAGATAGACACTAGACTGGACTTGACATTTCTACCTCCATGTTTAACCCTATTCTGAGCAGGGTTGTATAAAACATGTTAGTAATAATGCCTGAGTCTTGTCTACCTAGAGTTTGCACTGGTGCCATTGGGAAATGTGTTCTGAAATTGCCTGTATAGAATATTGCATGCTGTTTCCAGTGTGGAAAATGTTCCTTTACATATAATTCAAATAACTATATTCAGTGCTGGAAAAGAGAATAACAGCTGTGATGGTGGGCTCCCCTTCATGAATGAGTATGCTTTTTAAAAAAATGATAAAACATGTCTGACTTGTCTAGGCAGCCTTCCAAAATTACATTTTCTCAGCAATTTTTTTGCTCCAGTGCTGATCTGAAAAATCAAGATGTTCTGTAGTACAGATCTTGGAAAAGGGTTCACAGTCTGCCTAAGCAGATGGTGTGACCATAGTACACTCATATGCTGAGTCTGTACAGGCAATTTCAGAACACATTTCCCAATGGTACCAGTGGAAGCTCTAAGTGAACCTTTATGCCCATTCAATCCTTGATCTCTTGGCATTGGCTGACAAGTAGTTTGTCTCTCTGCAATACTCAGTTTCAAGACAATGCTGTAGTTTACAAAAACCAGAAGAAATTCTACACAAGATATTTTCATTGAAGGGCTCTCAATTGTGGAGGTCAGATCAAACTAATTTGCTCAGTTCCGTACATATTAATTTGGAAAGGCCTTTCTCCAGTCAAGAATACAAAGGAGCACAGACACTCTTTCTAGATTTCATCCAACTCATGATCCTTAGAAACATGGCTTTTTTTTAAAGGAGGAGCACAGAAGATCCCACATACTAGGACTGACGTTGTGCGTCTTTTAATCCTGTATTAGGCATTGTATGCTACACTGATGGGTCCTAAAGCACAATATCACAGATAAGATGTTCTACTGGCTTTCTATGTGCCCTGGAAAGATATAGTCAAAGTGAAGCATGAAAGCTAGTACCAAGAACTAGGTTATGTAGTTAACTTGATTGTTTGCCTCAATCTTGGATATGTCACGGCAGGGTCCAATGGGTTGAAATGGGGGCTGTAAAGAGGTAACAAATCTTGGAGTACTCTGCAAGCCTGCTGAGTTCCTCTGGTCTTGAAGACTGTTGTCTGTTATTATTATGACATACTGGGGAGTGTGTAGCTACTAGTAGGCCTGCCTTTCCCTTTTGTCATGCTCCTACAGATGTTTTGATCCTTCAACTGTCCCATCAAGCACTATTTTATTTCTAAAGGGAGAATTATCTGAACAGTGTAATCTTGCAATTTATATTGTTTGGTATGGTCATCTAGCCACTAGAGACTGGAATGAAGCTGTCACCTCATTGAACAAATAGTCTTTTGGAATGTGTCTCTACATCTTGTAATTCTGACTTTGAATAGGTATCCACCAGTAACCTAGAGTTGTATATACATTGCATATAGCTAACTGTGCAATGTGAATAATCCACTTGTTAATGGAGCTTATTTTTTTTACAATTCACTATCAGTTTAGTAATTTATAGTCTGGAATCAAGGAAGCCACTTTGCACAAAATAAACCCCTTTAAAAATCTGAACATTAGATTACCTGTTTTTTCTGCATATTTCTTGCAAATGAGACTGCCTGTGTATTGTGGGTAGATTTTTTCCCACCATAAAATCAATAAAAACAGTTTTTTAAAAAAGTGCAGCATAAATTTAGGGATAAGTTCTTTTAAAAGATTAACCAGAAATACCCCAAATTTACAACTTTTGCAGTATTGAGAATTGTTTGCAGAGAGGCCAGCAGGTGTTAAAAATCTCCGATACTTGATGGGATCTTCTCTTTAGCATGAAGGGACTCAAGAAGGAACCATTTAAAGATATAATTTAAAGGAAACTTTTCTAAAATCATTGGTAAAATTAAAGTTTCTTCTAAAAAAGGAGCCATAGATAAATTCCCCAAAATAGAGAAGGATCAGAAATCCTAATTGTGGATTTGGTATGGTAGAGCTTTATCTACTTGAGATCCAAGGTTTAATAAAGAGACTTCAGAGGAATCTCACATAGATGTGCAGTATCTTTATTTTTTATTTAACTGTAGTATGTGCTTACTTGGAAATTGCCCTTTTAACTGAAGGTAGTTAGTAGGATCAAGAAACATCTTTATAAAACTACAAAATGTTGCCTTCACTTTTCACTCCTATCTGGAATATTTCCAGCTCTAAATAACTATTGTTTTAATTTAAGATCTTTTGAGACTAGAAAACTAGATGGTCTCCTATTGCAAATTAATTGCAGGCTTGCACATTCTTGACTGTAAACCTTTCTCTACATTGTAAGCAGTATCTTCAAATAGGAAAGTAAAACGATATTAGCAAAGGGAAGGCTGTATAGGTTCTTTGAATTCTAGCAATTGGGTTTGGCTTACAGCCCTGGCAACTGTAACCAGATGTCATAGATTAATAGACTCCAAGGTCAGAAGGGATTACTATGATCCTCTAGTCACTTCCTGTATAACACAGGCTATAGGACATTCCCAAAATAATTCCCTAAAAATTGCAAGTGATGGAGAATCTGCCACAACTCTTGGTAAATTACTTCACTGGTTAACTACCCTCACTGGTGTGTGCGTGCGTGTGTCGTTTTTTTAAAAGCCTTATTCCAGTCTAAATTTGTCTAGCTTCCACTTCCAGCCACTAAATCTTCTTATACCTTTCTCTGCTAGACTAAAGAGCCTATGATCAAATATTTGTTCCCCATGTAGTACTTATGGACTGTGATCAAATCACCCCTTAATCTTTTCTTGGTTAGACTCAAGGAGTTCAATCTATTTAGCTTATCACTATAGACTTAAAGCATGTTTTTCAATCCTTTAGTTGTTCTTGTGGCTTTTCTCCAGGGACATCATTTGCTATGGGGTATAGTGGGGAGAGTTGCCCAAAATCTGGGAAAACTAACCACTACTCTCGGGCACACCTGAGAGGGAAAACTTTCTGACTCCTAAGCATTGAGTCAGAGTATAACAAAATAAATCTTTTATTAAGAGGAGATGGGACATCACATTAATTTCAGAGAACATTGCAACAATGACTCAAGTATTCAAACAATAAGTAAACACCTGCTTCACTCTATCTTGGATAGTAGAACTTTGCCTCAGTTTACCACCTTGTGAGAATGTCCCTTTAACATGCCGCTCTCTCTTTCCCTATGCTGTACCCCACTCCTGGCTTGCCAGAGTCCAGGGGTGTGTTCCAGATGGTTAACCTCCATCCTGGAAACAGTAGAGTTGTACAAGCAATGCCTCCACTGCTGCTCACCACTGTCACTGCTGCTTCTGCCACTCTATTTTGTCCTTGGTCCAGTCCAGTGTGGTGCTACAGGCCCACGATTACCTAACCCAGGTATTAGTACTCACAGCTCTAGGATTTGTTGGATGACAGATACTGCATCTGCATGTCTCATCTTGCTGCCTTTAGTTGTGGAGACCTCTTCTGAGATTCCATCATTTAGCTCATTTCTTAAGGTATTTTTATACTGCAATTAAAAACTTGTGACTGGCCTGTGCCAGCTGACTTGGGATTGTGGAGCTCCAACTGCGGGGCTTTTAGTTGCAGTGTAGACTTCCGGGTTTGTGTTGCAGCCTGAGCTCTGGGACTCTCCCACTTTGCAAGGTCCTAGAGTGAGCCCAGCATGAGCCCAGAAGTCGACATTGAGTGATGCACAAGCCAGGGGAAGATAGGCCTAACTCACCTGTGGTATCTGATTTGTTAAGCAGGCTTAGAGCTTGCCTGCCAGATAGGGCCTCTATACAGAAGCTTACACAAAATGCCAGTGTGGGAGGAATTCCCTCCAAACTTCTAATCTGGTGATAGGGCTGCTCACCTGGGATGTAGGAGACTTCTGGTTCAAGTTCCTTCTCCTTTTCCTGGGGGGAATGCTGGGGGGGATTTAAAGAGGGATCTGTCACCTCTCAGGTGAGTGCTCTAACCACTGGGCTGTAGAATATACCACTGTCAGGGGCTCTCTCAGTTTCTCCTTTTGAAGCTATTCCACTGTGGCTAAATAATTTAAAAAAATCCTTGGAGCCAAGCATGGGCAGAGCATAATGGAGGCTGGGGGAGGCCAAGCCTACCCAAACCTTGCACCGCCAGGGGCGGGTGGGCAGAGGCGGATTACCACAAGAGCCCACAAGGCCTGTGCCCAGGGGCCATGATCAATTTGGAGCCCCTTGAAAAATCTCTCCCCACCACAGCCCCAGGGCTGGAGGAGCTCTTGCTCCCCACCACAGCCGTAGCAAGGGCACAGAACTTTTGTGGTCTTGGGGCTGCAGTGGAGGAGGAGCAGAAAGGACCAAGTGGAGGGCAGGGAGGAATGTGGGCAGGGCCATGGGGAAGGAATGTGGGGGAAGGAGAGGAATGGGTGAGGGGCTTTGGGCTTGGAGCTTCTGCCAGGGTTGAGAGCTCTGCCATGGTCCCAGTGAGGGCTGAGAGCTCAACCCCGGCTGGGTCCAATATTTTTCCCCCTCCGTTGCCCTGACCAAACTCTAATTCTAGGCCACAGGCCAGTTGAGAGAAGCAATTGAAGGTGTGGTGTTGGTCAGAAGAGGCGAGGCAGGAGGCGAGCCTACCCAAGGGGAAGCTTCACCCACTGCCCATGGAGCTAGCGGACTAGATTCTGGGTCTTCCACCTTCCAGGTGAGTGCTCTGACCACCAAGTGATGGATTTATTCTTGTGCTTCCTGTCTTCCTTTCTGGCCCAATGTTGAAGCTGTTCTGCTGTGGATAAATAATGAAGAATCATCAGGTGAGAGAGAAGGATTAGCTTCTTGCTAAAAATGGCATGGGCATCTAACACCAAGAGAGGGTTTACAGCTGAAAATTCCAAGAGGAGAGAGGTGCCTATCTAGAGCCTGGGCTTACGTACTTATCTCCAAGAGAAGGGTGACCACGCACATAACTCCCATTGGCTAGTTTAGGTGAGGTACCACTTAGTGTGCTGGCTTTTGTGAATCCCACTCAGAGGCACCTCTCTCTCTCCCCATTCATAATATTTGGCGCCTAGGCACTGAACTCAGGCTTTGCAAATCCCAGTGATTTTCTAGGCGCCTAAAAGCCATTCTGAATCTAGACCAGTGTTCCTTATATTGTTTAATTTAGAAACTAAGTTTTGTAATGGGGTCCTAAAGCCCATAAAGAGCTAGGACTCAAAGGGGTTAATGACCAAACTTGCAAAGACGGGATGCATTTAGCTCCTGTTAGAAATGTCATGCGTAGAAGGAGACTCCTTCACCTGGATGGAATAATCAGGAGATGAAATACTGATAGAGGGGAGGAAGCATTTTTTAGAAAGTTAGGGGCTTTTTTTTTGTAACCCTGGAAAAAATTGGACTCTACAGGCCTGAGAGCTGTAACCTGCTCAGAAGAGAGGAGGAACTGTGGGGCTTCCCTAGTGATATTCAGGCCAGAGGTTGCTCATCCACTTAGGGGGTGGAAAGACTGGCCAGATTTCCCCAAGATAAAGCATATCTTGGGGACTCATTATATGGTGTATCTTTACCCCTCGTCCCCCTGAACAATGTGCACAGACTGAAAGTCTGGTGAATGGGAGAAATTCTTCAGACCTCCCTAAGGAAAACCTAGGGAAGAACTTGAGTGGGATGAGTTTTATTGTCTTTCTGGAACTGACAATGGTCTGTACCTGGCATGAGGTTTGGCCCTTGACCTGAATCTTTGGATTACTGTGTGATAAAAGAAGGTTTTCCCGGAGCCCTACCTTGGGTCTGTTTTTCTTTCTGTTTCCTGTTATTTCCAGTCATCCCCTTCTCAGTGTGACTACTGTGTGAAGCCTGAAGAAATACAAAGTGGCCAGAATAAGTGCTAAAGGCATTTAGTTAATTTAAAATAAAGAATAAAAAATGTTTAATATGCAGAGTTAAAAAGAGAGTGAGATAGTATGAAACAATTGAGAACTTTTTGAAATTATTGATGTTCATGAAAAAATTCTCAGATTATCATAAAAACCTTTTATAATTAAAGAAATGTCATCTTATGGTATATAGGCATAATAGAAAAAAGTCTCAGCATTTAAAACTTGAATTAGGGACGAAACCCCCAAGATTTAACAACATGACAATGAATCCTCAAAGGCAGGAAACTGAATAGTTAGCACATGAGATGGAGGTGTCATGATCAAGATCTGTTCATCCGTCTTATCACTAATGGTGTTTTGCTTGGTGTGTTTTAGTGCTCCCACTCTTGGGCACAGCTAAATTAGGAAATGTAAAAGCACAAGAAAATAAAAGATGACTTTGTTAAATATTCTGAAGTTTTAGTTCATGAATGTGTGGTGGTTTGGGTTGGTTCTTATTTTATCCAAACCATTTTACCCTTCCCTGGACACAAATGTCTACTTTCTCCAGGAAAGAGTATTCATATCTTATAACTTTCCATTGTCTTAAAAAAAAAAAAAAAGATGGGGAGGAAGAGGAGAAGGGAACGAAATGAAATACAATTCTTTTAAGTTTAAATAGTGTTAAGGTTTTATCACAAACCAGCAAGAGCTGAGAAATTTTGGTTTTATGATTGACTATCCTTAATTCACATGTTTTCTGAAGCTTTCCAGTCTCTCTCCTGTTGGTAGTGCTAAAGTCTGTATACGAAATTATCTTTCTATCTAGCAAGAAGAAATTTGAGTTAAGTTTCTTTACTTTAACCTATGAGGTCCTCTTCCAAATAAACCCTACAAAACAAGTCTAACCAAAACCCCGTTCTTTCTGGATCTTGTTAATGCATTCTGGTGGCCTTGGATTGATTTCTAATTCTTCTCTCATTTTCTCCTTACTAAATTTTGTGGGATTTTGGTAAAGTTGGCAGTCCTAGAGCATTCTTAACTGAAATGAAGATGAATGAGCATAAAAACCAAACTTTTTCTCACTTCCACAGTGGGGAGGAGAAGAAGTGAATCTGTTTTGAAATACATTTTTAAAAAGTTAGTTCTCCAGCAGATAGGTAATTTACTGCAATGTAACAACAGTCTGTGAACATCATTAGACTTCATACTGTTACCTACATAAAAGGTCTTTTTCAGTCCTGTACAAAAACAAAGGGGTTGATTTCTCCCCTCATTTACCTCTGAATAAGTCAAGAGCAATATTACTAAGATCAACAGAGCACAGCAGTGTTAGTGAGAGCAGAATCTTGCTCATGAAACTTAAGACTGCTGTTGTTCTCGGGATGGACAAACTGAAGAATAAATTTTCTGAATAGTACAGATATCCCCTGTGTTTGGCAAGGTAAGTATTTCTAAATATGTTCATGAAGATACATATTCTTCTGCCTACCTCCTCTATCCAAGAAGGCCTCAGAAATTGCCTGTTACCACTGGCTCTTTAAATGGTATTCTGGTCATTATGTTCTGAATGCACTGGGGAATTGAGAAGCTTGCTAAAGTTCTGGTTTTGTAGTTTGTACCTTAAACTCTATTCTTATTTTCATCAAAATCTTCATCCCTCACTCCTGTGCACCAAACTTTCCTCCACCATAGGCTGCTGATGGCATTGTTTCCAACACCATGCTACATTCTTCTGGTGCTGTAGAACCTTTGCTGTTTCTGTTACTGTCCAACATGTCGAGGTGTTTTCAGATGTCATATTTCATAGTTTATAGTTATCAGTGGTGCTTGCACTGCAGATAGGGAGTATTTATATAATGTTTCACATGCAACCAGTATTCCAGAGAGATGTTAGCCAGGGGCTAAGTCATTCCTTCTGCAGCAGCAGGGATAAAAACGCAGTGGATCCCTGTATGAAGGTAGGAGTGCTGCTTCAGCTGCATAGCTCTTGCTTTTCCCCTAGAACCCTGGTAGCTTCACTTGGGCAGAAGCAGGCTGTGCCCCTGGAACTGGGTCTGGGGTGGGGGAGACAGATACTCTCTGCATGTTCTCTCCAGAAAATCATATGATGCCCACTTTTCCATGATGTGGAGTTTCTACTGAGGAGGGAGTCCATGGAAAGCAGTCAATATAGAAGCTGTGCTGGATCCATGCTACCAGGGAGTTGGGAAGAGGCATGGAGAACCGGCAGAGAGTGTGGCAGTATGTGGTCTTTGCTGGGTTGCATAACCTTAGATCTGAGTGGAAATCCAAGATCAGTGGCTTTGAGAACTGAGTATCCATTTATGTGGGGTGTGTGGGATACCCCCTAAGGGAATGATACTGAGGAAAAATTGCAGGGGAAACTTTATGGAACTTCTTGTTCTCTTCATAGATTTTTTTCCCCGAGTAAGGAGATCTGAGCACAACTAGATGTTGTTTTGTACCACTAACAGTTAGTGTTTGCTGAGTTGGTTCAGTAGTTTTCATCTGTACTTTATACTGACTTCTACTTTTCTAACTATTGCATGTACATGTAAGAAAAACAACTAGCATGCCTGGTTTTCTCTGAATGTACACAAAAAGAACATATACTGTTTACATGTTTATATACGGGATCACCCCGCAGAATTTTATCTCATTAACTCTGGGGCCAACTGGAATTCAAATCCAGGTTCAGATTTTAACACTTGCAAAACTTGATTGCTTGAAATCAGGATTCTGGTTTTTCCCTTTGCTAATTTCCACTCAGTATTGATCAGAATTGATTTTGCAGAAAAATATGAATTTCTTGGTTTGTTTGTTCAACTTTTTAAATATATAAAACACTGTAATTGATAACATTACTATTATATTCTATTTCCATAGCATGTAATCTTTTACAAAAGGGTTTACTCACAAGACTTGTCTTTAAATGTTGCATAATTAATTGCTAGGATGAGAGAACATCATGGTGTTTTGGCTTTGCAAAACCTCTAGATTTTTTTTTTTTTTAGTTTTGAGTTTCAAATTCCATTAAACTTTTGAGTTTTGCCAGACATTTTTTCTCTTATATTAAACCACAGTTTTTCAAGGAAAATGTAATTGCAGCTAAACTGAAACCTCAAATGATTTTTTTCTGTCATAACTTCAAGTTCTAACTATAGAACTCTCTATTATTAAGAGGGTCCTAAACTTGACAAAACAAGTTCTGCACTCCCCACTTTATATTTTGACTATGTTAGACAGAAACAGTGATGATAGATTTGATTGTCCATGATAATGTTTGTAGCCTCCATCCATAAGCTGTTATCAACTAAAGTAATTTCAGTACTGATGAATAAATGTGACTAGTGATGCTTGTTACCTGCTTCTATACTGGTAAACTACATCAGTACTGAAATTTGATGCATTCTGTCTTATTCTGCCTTTGGAAATGGTATGGAATGTTTCAGCTTGGGAAATTAGCTTCACATGCACCATAGTACCAGTACAGATAAACAAAGGAGAAAGCACTGAGATGACTTGTGGCTATAAAAAATGATCTGCCCTCCCAATAAGTCATTATATAGTCCTATTTGTGGAGTCATGAAGTGAGAGGCTGTGATCTCCCTTAAACCAAACTAGCTGCCTGAAAAGGCCGTGGCTCCTAAATATTTGCAGTGTAATATTTCTTCAGACACATGTTGTAGTTAGTACTGTACAAAGACCTTGGTTGTGTAGAGTTCTCTATATTTCCTTGAATTTTTTCCCTCTTCCTTTTCAGGTCCAGAACTATCTATAAAGAATCATTGCTGCAGTAAAGGAAATGATTAAAATTCCTCAGAGGCAAGGTTTTAAATGTAGGATCAGAATGAACTTAGATTTTACAACCTACAGGACTCATCATCCAACACTCTCCATAGTACCATTACAGTTCCCCAGAAAGATTATTTGTAAGTAGAAATATATTATTTTGCCAGGAAATAACTGATTTTGAGTTATTAGATTCCAGCTGTAGCTGAGGCAGGGAGGCCAGGACAGGAAGCCTTCACAGTTCTCTGTAAATTTGCCACACGATTTTCCTAATCCTCCATTTCCAAAGGTAATGTAAATGATGGACTGCAGAATCTGAACTGCAGGTGCAAAGCTGTGGGGCCCTTCCTTAAACAATGATTTTTTTTTTCTCCTGCTGGTCAGCTGAACTCACAGTGAGCACAGGAATTTCATTCTAACCTCCCACAGCTCAGTCTGAAAGAATCGTTTGCACAGTTATATTTTGAAATAGTTTTGTTTAGTTTCATATTAACCCCAGTAAATAGGATGTACGTTAGATATTAATTCAAACTGGGGGGTATGTTCTCTTCTTGTTGAGTGCACACAACTTCACTCATTACTAAACAAAGTCTGACCTAGACCAAAATCACAGATCAAAATGCCTCTGAGCTTAGGGAAGTTCAGATGCAAACTTTGTGTTCATATACTCATTGAGCGAACACTAGACTTCAGATACATATAATAGAAAATTCAAACTGGAAAAAAATATTCTACAGCGGGGTGGACAAATTTTTTGGCCTGAGGGCCACGTCAGATTTTCAAAACTATATAGAGGGCTGGGTAGGGAAGGCCCCACCCCCAATCCTGCCCCCTCCCACTTCCCGCCCCTTACTGCCCCCTCAGAATCTCCGAGCCAACACCCCCCCACCTTGTCCCATGACTGCCCCTTCCAGAGACGCCTAACCATCGCCCCCAGGACCTCACCTCCTACCCAATTCCCCTGCTCCCTGTCCCCTGACTGCCCCAACCCCTATCCACCCTCCCGCCTCTAACCACCATCCTGGAACCCCACCCCCTGTCCAACCCACCCTGCTCCCTGACTGCCCCCTCCAGAGCCCCTCCCAACCACCACCCTGGAACCCCCCCAACCTCCCCAGCCCCCTTACCATAGTACCATAGCTGCTCAGCGGGGCTCTGGGAAAGGGGGAAGGAACGCGCAGCCGCAGCCCCAGCCCCTGGAGCACTGCCCACGCAGTGCAGTTCAGTGGAAGGGAATGAGCGCGCAGCCCTGGCCCCTGGAGTGCTCCCCACGTGGCGCGGCTCTGGGGGAGGGGGGAGCGCAGAGCATGCAGCCCTGGCCCCCAAGAGTGTTATCCGCAGGGTGCGGCTCCAGGGAAGGGATGAGCAGGCAGCCCTGGTCCCTCGGAGCGCTGCCTGCATGACTCCAGGGGAGGAGGGAACCGGGAGTGCGCAGCCTCGGCCCCCCGGAGTGCTGTCCGCAAGGCGCGGTTCCGGGGGAGGGTGGAGCATGCAGCCCCAGCCCCCGGAGTGCTGCCTGCATGGCTCCGGAGGAGGTGCCAGGGACAGCCTCCAGACGGGATGGTCTTGCGGGCCGGATCTGGCCTGCAGGCTGTAGTTTTCCCACCTCTGTTGTACAGTGCATTAATTCCTGGAGCTGGCTGAAAATTTTTCATCAAAACTTTTTTTTCAGTGGAATACTAGATTTTTGACTAAACAAAACTTTCCAAGTGTCTTTCAGCCAAAATGAAGGGAAAGAAACATTTTGAAATGCTACTGCAGAGACTCATGGGAGTTACAGTTCAGGTGCCCCAGGCCCCTATTTTTCTCTGTAGGTTGGGTTCCTCAGCCAGTCTTTATCTCTAATTTTTGTTTTTCTGTGGGGAAAAAAACATTCCCTGATCAGCGGCCTTTCATGTTTAATTTGCCAGTTCAAATTCCACCCTGGTTCAGCAGTAACTGAAAGATATTAATACCTAGTTGTCAGGTGACTTTTGTGCAATGACTTTGTTGATCCAGTTAGAAGTGAACGATTGCTATCCTGAACACCCTTCTCTACACAATTACCACTTGATAGCAGTTTTGCAGAGAAGCCTGGGACTGAATGGTCCATGGAGACCGAACTAACTTTTATCTAACTTTTCATCTTTTAATCCTCATCCTTCTAGGCCAGGGATGAGGTATATTAGTGGAACAATGTGAAGAGGTGTTTAATGCTGCTTCCTAGGCTGTATATGATCTGTAGAGAAATAGACATCTTCATTCTTCAGGTTCTGACAAATTAGTACTTTTAAAATGAGTTATTACACTCACAGAACAAATTTTAAATAAATAGTGATGACTGTTGGCAAACATTCTGCTGCTCAGGTCTGTCAAAAACTTTGACAAAATGAGCTGTAGCCCTCTGAGCTAAAGAAATAGGCCCTAGCTGTGAGAAAATAACAGGCTGCAGAGTGGCTGGGACAGACACTGGAGACAGTTGTGCTGACCACACAAACTAGATCTTTGTATTACTCAAGGCAATGGAAAGTCCAGCCCATTGTTCTTTTCACAGCATAGTAATGAAGTTACATCACTTGCAAAACCATTTTTGGAAGGCTGTGCTCATCTTTGCTAAAGGGAAATAGTTTGTGTAAGGGCGAACTTTCCATTAGTCACTTTATTTCCATATTAGATGGTCATTCAGAGCCAGTGTTTTCCTCATGATTTCTTGAACACTTAGAATGTGTCTAGAGTCTTAGTTTTTACCTTCTGCACTATCTCATGTCTTAGAATCATAGGACTGGAAGGGACCTCCAGAGGTCATCTAGTCCAGTCCCCTGCACTCAAGGCAGGACTAAGTATTGTCTAGACCATCTCTTACAGGTGTTTGTCCAACCTGCTCTTAAAAATCCCCAATGATGGAGATTCCACCACCTCCCTAGGCAATTTATTCCAGTGCTTAACCACCCTGACAGTTAGGAAGTTTTTCCTAATGTCCAACCTAAACCACCCTTGCTGCAATTTAAGCCTATTGCTTCTTGTCCTATCCTCAGAGGTTAAGAACAATTTTTCTCCCTCCTCATTGTAACAACCTTTTATGTACTTGAAAACTGTTATCATGTCCCCTCTCAGTCTTCTCTTCTCCAGACTAAACAAACACAATTTTTTCCATCTTTCTTTGTAGGTCATGTTTTCTAGACCTTTAATCATTTTTGTTGCTCTTCTCTGGACTTTCTCCAATTTATTTGTCCATATCTTTCCTGAAATGTGGTGCCCAAAACTGGACACAATATTCCAGTTGAGGCCTAAACAGCATGCAGTAGAGCAGAAGAATTATTTCGTGTGTCTTGCGTACAACATTGAATCATAGAATCATAAATGTCAGGTTGGAAGTGACCTCAGGAAGTCATCTAGTCCAACCCTCTGCTTAAAGCTAATACATTCCAGAATGATGTTTGCTTTTTTTGCAACAGCGTTACACTGACTCATATTGAGCTTGAGATCCACTATGGTCCCCAGATCCTCTTCTGCAGTACTCCTTCCTGGGCAGCCATTTCTCATTTTGTATGTGTGCAACTGATTGTTCCTTCTTAAGTGGAGTATTTTGCATTTGTCTTTATTGAATGACATCTTGTTTACTTCAGACCATTTCTCCAGTTTGTCCAGATCATTTTGAATTTTAATCCTATCTTCTAAAGCACTTGCAACCCCTCCCAGCTTGGTATTATCCAAGTGTACTCTCTATGCCATTATCTAAATCATTGATGAAGATATTAAACAGAACTGGATTCAGAACCGATCCCTGCGAAACCCCACTCGTTATGCTCTTCCAGCATGACTGTGAGCCACTGATAATTACTCTGTGGGAACAATTTTCCAGACAGTTATGCACCCACCTTATAGTAGCTCCATGTAGAGTGCATTTCCCTAATTTGTTTATGAGAAGGTCATGCTAGCCAGTATCAAAAATCTTATTAAAATCAAGATATACCATATCTACTGCTTCCCCCCTACTCACAGGCTTGTTATCCTGTTAAAGAAAGCTATCAGGTTGGTTTGACACGATTTGTTCTTCACAAGTCTGTACTGACTATCATTTATCACCTTATTATCTTCTAGGTGTTTGCAAATTGACTGCTTAATGATTTGCTCCATTATCTTTCCGCGTACTAGTCTGTAATTCCCTCAGTTGTCCTTATTTCCCTTTTTATAGATGGGCACTCTATTTGCCCTTTCCCAGTCTTCTGGAATGTCTCCCATCTTCCATAACTTTTCAAAGATAATTGCTAATGGCTCAGATATCTCTTCAATCAGATCCTTGAGTATTATAGGATGCATTTCATCAAGCCCTGGTGATTTGAAGACATCTTAGTGAAGTGACTTGTGTAGTCTTAATGAAGTGACTGTGTAGTGTTTTCCAGCTGTAATTAGTACATGGATTTACTCATTTTTGAGAGAGAAGAACAGCTGGATCTTTTTTTCCTAAGGAAATAACATGCTATTAAAGGTAGAAGATGAATCTCCAATATAATCTTCATGAAATAATATTTTTTCCTGGGCAGTAAAATTCATGCTAAAATATTTGCACTTGAAAAGCAAGAGGGAAATAAAGTAAGGAACCTAAGATGCTCCAGCTTTTCTTGGAGCTTGCGGAGGGGTGTGACTTTTTTTTTTTTAAATTGCAGCTCAGCTACCTCATTTATCTGATTCATTTCTGCAATATTTTCCACTTCCTTCAGCTGAAAATCCTTAATATTAATCCTCAGCTCAATTTATTATTTACCCAAAAATTCAATGTGAATGAAAGAATCTAGATTTCCATAACTCACACATCCTTATGCTTTCCCAGTCTGCATATGAGGTGAATGTTTTTTTGTAATGTGACCTTTCAATTTATTTTGGTTAGAGTCACTAATTCCTTAAAAAAAAAAAGTGACATTAGGGCTAATGGTACCAGATCAAAAGCACTACAGGCTGGCATTCTATGTTTCTCTACATATAGGTACCTACATCAGTGATGCAAGCTTCTACCTTCTCCTCAACTCTTATTAAGACAGACAATTTCTAAGGGTAAGTTCATTTCCTATGATTAGTCAGTCTTCTTGGTCTCTTTGTCACGACTGCCAACAAAGGTGCTAATTGTGATGACAATACCTGTGTACTAGAAGTTATGTTAAGACCATAAACTCATTTTTCGTAACTGTTTCATCCAAGGATTTCAAAGCTCTCAACCATGTTTTTTTAAATCAATAGCATGATTGTATAGATGAGGGAGCAGAGACAAACATATTGTGAGTTTCCTAAAGTGACATAGTAGATCTGTGCAAAATTGAGAATAGATTTCCAATTCCTGTTGTGATCCATAGTCAACTTCATCACTCAAACAACCCTTACATGGCAACAATGTCAGTTACTTCTAACCTGGATTGGATTGACCTAGAAATGATAGACTCTGTAACCTGTTACCCTTCTGCTGAGTTACTCAGTTACTTATATCAAGAAACATAAAGCTGAGACCTCTGAGTTGCCATTATTTGTGCAGCTTAAATTCCTTGGCCTAGCAGGTGCAGTATAACATGGCTGTTAATCTCCTCCTTGATACTGTTTTAGTTACTGAGACACTAGACTAGGAGATTCAAGATAGATTTTCCAGCTCTTACTGAGTTTATGTGATTTTAGCTAGATTGCTTAGGGCTTGGTTACACTGGCACTTTATAGTGCTATAAAGCCCCCACGAGCGCTATAACCTCCTCCCCGTCCACACTGGCAAGGCACGTAGAGCGCTATAACTGCTGAGTTATAGCGCTATTGTTAATCCACCTCCGCATGGGGAATAAGGGCTGTAGCGCAGCTGCTGTAGCGCTACAGCAAGAATGTGGACACCCACTGCGCTACAAGTGATCTCTGGAGATGCCTAGAGCCATTTAAGGCAATTGACGTCTCTTCCCTTTGTTTTGAACTCGGCTGGAGGAATGCGGAAGTACCTCTTTAGAGTTTCTCTCTTAACTCGGCAGATAAGCAGTGCAAATGTTTAAGGAGGGAGCCTGTGTGAAAACAAAGCCTTCTGTGAACGGAGGCTCACTGACAGGCTTTCAGAAGAACGGAAAAATCACTATCTCTCTCCCTCTGCATACACACAACGCGTCCCCCCTCACCCTCCTTGTTTAAAAAGCACGTTGCACCCAGCTGAATGCTGGGATACCTGCCCTAATGCGCTGCTCTTAATGCCACATTAAGTGCCCCAAATGTGGCCATGCTATACCGCTGGCGCATCTGAGTGTGGACATACAATAGCGCTATACATATTACTGTATAAGGGGACCGCTATAACCAATAGCGCTATAATCTTGTAAGTGTAACCATACCCTTAATCTCCCTGTGCCTCATATCCTCCTCTCTAAAATAGGAAAAATAACTCATTTTCTTTGGGTAAATTCTTAGATCTGTGACTATCAGATGGTCTCATAAAGCTGTTGCAAAGATGTAGTCCCATATTACTATCTGTATTATGTAAAGTCAGCGCTACTTACCAGATGTCAGAATGATAGTGTTAATCACTAAAAATGGTTTAAGTCAACGTGTAGTTTGGAGTTCTGCCAATTTTGCTCATTTTTTGGAGCAGAGAAATAGTCTTCTGTAATTATTTTAATATTCTGAAACTGTCTCTACTTTTCTTTACTTATACTCCTATCCCTAAGAAGTAACCACTGGAGGAGGCTAGGAAGGGACATATTCCCTTGAAGTTTTAACTTCCCACTGATATCCACTTCAGACTGGTTTCAGAAATCTTGTATTCTCACTTCTGGTCTCCCCACTGCTCCTCATTCAAATAATTTTGAAGTTGCACCTCTGCCAGGAAAGGGCCCCTTTCTGATTCTCAAATAGCCAACAAAATTGAGACAGGTGTAGCTGGGAATGTGTGCTGATGTTAGTACCAAAAGTGTCCAGTAGGTGGCACCAACACACAGTTAAAATTAAAGGAAAACATTCCCTGAACCTAACTATGTAATACAGGGCATTTTAGAAGCAGTATTTTCATAAGGGGTTATTCAGTACACAGAGTCCCGTGTGCAGACTGTTTGTTTAGGACTCCAGTGAGCAGTGCTAGTTAAAGTCCAAAGTTTTAGGCTGCTGCCTGAAGATTGTCTGTGCTGAGATCAATAACTATTCCCCCTCTCCCCTTTCCATTGTTTGTCCTGGGTAATAGTGTTTAAGGCTGGCTAGTGTTGGCAAACTCTGGAAAAACCACTCAGGCTGTGCATTCAGAATGCACAAGGACCTGAATTAATTTGAAAATATTTCTTTCAAATTTTCCAATGAAAATCCACCAAATGTAATTTAAAATGATCAATTAAATATTAATTGAATAAAAATAAACATAAAATACTCCCCCTTTGATCCAGCCACCCAAATAACTAATAAGAAACAAATTTAACTAATCAGCTCATCAATTCACTCTACAGGAATATGTCTCCACCCTCCAAAGCATTTCTACTTTCCCATGGGTTCACAGATGTCTTACCTTTATACTGTATCTACTCCTGCCCATTATAGGCTTTTGTCATTTTTTGTTGTGTTCTTTCTCTGGTTTATGGCCTGATCCTGGCAGGTGCCAAGCACATCAGCTTATGAGAGGCCATCAGACTTTTAGCTTCTACCGATGCTAAAGGAAGTTGAGGGAGTTCAGGATCAAACCATTCCATTTTAAGTTCTAAGGGGCAAGAGTAGGGATTTCTTTTTCTTGTGGTGTTCCAAGTGCAGCTATGGTTTTACATCAATATGTATTAACTAAAGCTAAATATGGCTGGTATTCTATTAGTGTTTACTGTTTTACTTTGCCTTTTAATTCCACAGGCCTTGAAATGCTATTTGATTCAAGGATTTTGTTTTTAAAATGAGAACTGGTCATCTATGGTATTTCTACCACCTTAGATCTCGTGTTCCCATGGTATTTCAAATCTGTATTTCTGCTGTGTAAATGAATCCCTAAGGCAAAAGAAAATCTTCTGAAAAATGTAATGCAAATATTTGAAATACAATTATTAGAGCCTGTCTTCCCGATAAAGCCACATGTAACTTTTTCTTTAAATGATTTATTTTATTTTTAAATGCAATTTTTCTTTAGCAATATACCAGAAAATTGAGGTGTTGTCATTGGAGGTTTTTGGGGCAAGGAAACCTGCAACTTAAGTTTTAAAAATGTTTCCTAAGCACACCCAGAAATTACAAGAACCAGACTGAATTTGCAAATGGATGAAGTTCCATTATACCTGCAGTACTTCAATAACAAAATTTACACTGACTATGTGGCTCAGGATTTGAGATGCTGGGATACCCCCATCTCATCTAAGGGCCAATCCAGCTCTCATTGAAGATGATGCCAGTTTTTTCAAATGCTTCTAGAGAGAGTGGGCTTAGACCCTGGCACTTCTGGGAATTGCACCACAATCGGACAATTAATGGGCACTGCACATATATAAATACCGGGTACTGAAATACCTGCACATCCTTACCTCAGGATTACAAGAAGTATTCACTTGTGATGTCTGTCTGTATACACCCCACAAGAAGTCTGTGCCACAGCTAGGAATATAACACAGATCTCAGACCTAGTCCTGTTCCTTACATGTAAAACCTGATGAAATCCTTTTTGGTAGACTTTGCAGCTAGGTCAATGCCTTCCACTTTCCCCAAATCATTGTGTTTATAAGCTTGTCTGAGCCTGAGCAGTACCTTTAATGTGTAAAGCTCATATGCTGTAAACATTAAAGTGTTTGTGAAGGCTCTAGTGCACTTTGGAAATGATCATGAGTAAGGCCTCTTGGGGACTAGTGCAATACAAATAATCATCACCATTATAATGGTCACTGAATTGGCCAGGAGACTCAGCTATCCTTCCAGAGCAAAGTTAAAGCACATTATTAGGTATGGAGAATCTCTCACTGCCACTACGGCACAGGGGCTTTCTCCAGGGCTGTTGAGCCAGCATATGTTCCCAGCTCTAAATGAAATTCATTTTAAACATTACTTGTCATACCAAAGGTGACAATTTAAAGGCATCATGAAGAAAAGTGCCTCTCACAGGTTACATTAAATAACCTAAAGCTTGTATTTATTTCATGGATTTATTCCTACTGAACCATGTAATCTTCTGCACAACAGTGTTACTGCAATAGCATCCAATACGTGCTGTGCAGACATAAATAAATATACCTGCCCCGAGGAGCTTATAAACTAGCAACTGTTAGACTGCATGTGAAATTTTGTCTTCCAAGGGGAGTTGCTGAAATCCTCAGTCAATCAAATGATCTAATTTGTTTTGGGGAAGCTGCTTCTGTGGTCACTGCGCACTGTTCCTGTCCACAAGATTCTGAATGAGAACTCTTGTGGGTGCCAAGGCCACTGGGTCTGCTAAGCAAAGAGGTTGGCAACCAGAGGCGGTGTAATCAGAGACCCAGTTGGAGTGTGATTGGATTGCTAGATCCTACTCCAAAGTAAAGTGGAGTCAGGGGCCTGAAAGGGTCTACTTGTGGGCCTCAGAATGGGCAGCCCACCTAAGCATTGTGATACCCTGTCTGAAACAATCACTTGTTTGAGATAAAATGGAACCTAGATGTGCAATAATCCCTGGTTTTTCAAAACAAAATCCAGAATGAGGTTTGGTAAACCAAAGCCACCCTCCGTTTTGCCCATCTTCATTTGGAATGGCCAATAAAATGAAATAAGCCAAAATCAGAACAGTTTTTGAGCAACTGCTTCACCTTTCCCTAGGTCATAGTGATTTGAATTAAATTAAACCTGAATCCACAACCACTCTAGCTCTGACTTTGGTTTTGTAAAACCTAAACCCAGCCCAAATCACTATTAAAATCACTGCCAAGGAAGACGCTGCTTTTGTGTTTTTCTCGCATAAGTACTGCTGCACTACACAGTACCAATTTCAGTAATTTGTCTTACAGCAGTACATTTAGAATGTGTGCTGTTACTCTGATGGGAAGAAAAAGTTCATCCTACTGTTGGCAAGTGTCATCATAGCCTAAGATTTAGCTCAAGAGCACAAGCTGAAGTATAACATACTTGTGTTTCAAATCATGGTACTGAAATTAAATGCATCCATGATTTATGATAAACATTCCCTGAGGAAATAGTAACTACAAGTACACATGTCACAAAGTGATACTGTAACAGGATATCTTCCTCCACTAGGTAGAACAGCATTGTTAACCATTAGACTACATGGCTGTGAAGTAATCTTTGTAAAGATTCTAATACCTTACCTGCTATATGGTACCACATCTATTCTAGCTGAATGAGAATAGAGGGGGACACCACTTTTCTCGCCTTTCTTAGAAGAGCTGTCTTCTTGAAACTATGTTGCAAGCATATTTTTATATCATTTTTGGAGGGGTTTCAGAGGCTGAGTTTCTTTAATCTTGGGTTGAGATGTATTTTTGTTAAAATGAACTGCTTTGATCCATTAACCCATTGTATCCGTTAGATACAAGTCACAATGGAAGTTTTTCTGTGGAATCGGAATGAATTGTAACTCTCCAAACGAAAGTGCATATCCATTCCGTCTTGGAAAAGTTCATCTAGGATTATTAGCAAGATTCTTAATGGTAGAAATTTCTCCCAAGGTTAACAGAGCTTGTTTTGTTTCCTGTCCATTAGACAGTCCCTCACTTCTCTGAGGCCTCCTCCACTGTTTCTGAATTAAGCCATGGCTTTGCACATTAGACAGTAATCTCTGATGTGGAATTTTGTCAAGTGTTTTCTGAAAATCCAAGTGTACAATATTCACAGCATTCCCCATGTTTGTACTGGCAGCAGCTTGCTCAAACAATTCCAACAAGTAAGTGAGGCATGACTTTCCCTTCCTGAAACCATGTTGAATATCCTTAATCCAGATTGTGGTTTTCTGACCATTCCTCCATTTGATCTTTTAAAACCATTTCCAAGACTTTCCCCACAACCTATGCGAAACTGCAATAATTAGTCTATAATTTCCTGGTGTGCTGTATCTATACATTCTAAAAATGGCCTTCTGTTGGCTACTTGCCATGCTTCCATGAGTTCTTTTCAGTTGTCTGTTAAAAGCCTTCAGTTTCTACAAGCGTTTCTGCAGCACTAACATTTATTTGTCAATGAGCTACATGTGTCTTATCAGTCAGACGAGTCTGAGAACTGTGCAGTGAAATGTTAAGGAGAAGGCAAAGACAAAATATTTAGATAAATAAGTAAATTTTCATTGTAGAATACAAGAATTAATATCAAATAGGTGCTGAAACATCCTGAATATTATGATGAAAATTTACATTCATTCAGAGTTTGATGAAACATCCAAAGTTTTGCTTCCTAGATTATTGAGGTTCAACCAGTTCTTGATCCTGGGAAAATCCATGGGAGTTTTACTCCAACAGGTACAGAATTTGCCCAGTCGAAACTAAAGATTTCAGCAAAAAATTCACAAATCAAGCCCTAGAAGAAAGTGTCCTTTTGATTCCTACTTCTTTCCCCCTTTATTGAAATATTGCACGAGCCTGGCAGAGCTCATAGGTCCAAGCCTACAGCAAATTCAAGAAACAATGCCCATTTTGGAGGAAGATCCACTTAGCTGTTAGAAAAGGATGCATGTGAATGTAAACAAATAATCATTTTTTGGCATAGCAGCAACAGACAAGTGTGTGGAGACACATCTTTGTCTCTTCATTAATCCAGCCATTATATTTTCTTTTACCAGTTCTCTCTTCAAAAGAGTGTCTAAGCACAGAACATGAGTGACGCACTTTTGAGTTTCATCTTTGTATACTGTAGACACAGAAGTGCTTTCTTTCAAAATTGACCTCTAAGTCATTACTTCAGTAATACTAAATTCTTTTTTTTTCCCCTTTGCTGTAATTCTTATTAGCATGTTGCAGTAAAACTTGAAGGAAAGAGTAAAAGTCATTCATCTTGAAGAGGTGTATCCTTCTCAGATTGCTGTGTAGTTACCAGTTATGGCAAGGGGTGGTCACTGATATAATATCAGATGAATATGTAAGAAGAGGACATGGCAAACAAGAAAGCATACAGATGAAAAGTGGTTACAAGTTTTGCCTTGTCTTCATCTGTAGACAAGATATCTAGCACCAGCTTTGCTACCTAAAAATTCAGGAAGACTGCACTGCTTCGTTTTACACTGTGCTACGGGTTTTATTTGCAACCATCAGAGCTAATATATATAGTACTTTGTGTATATGAAATTTTTGTGATCAGAGATTGCTTTTGTTTCAGTATACAAAGTCTACTGACATTATACACTATAGAGTGCTTATTTCTTCACCTTTTCAGCACAGTGAACAGTAGTAGATTTCCATTGCCCGTTGGCCTTTTTATTCTTCTAGCACTGGCATTGTAGTAGACTGATATTTTTTAAATCAGTAGGGCAGCTGATTTGACTCTGGCTGCTTTAGAGGCTGAATAATGCCTTTGAACAATTTTCTGATTTGTAGAAAGAGGGTTTGGTATAGACACAAAAGACCTGTCAAGTTAAAGAAACAGTCACTTGTAAAAACAGGTGGAATGAAGGTTGCTCACAGCAGTGCGTTTTGCTCCCTAAACCTTCTGGAAAGTAAGACTTGAAAATCAGGGAATGCTCAGTTATGGTGCTGCCACATATTCTAGAAAAATACTTTAGTTTTAAGAGAACAAGAAGACAGAAATGTAAGAAAACCAGAAAATGCACTGTTAAGGTAACTCTTCCCACAAAACATGCCAAGATAACCTTAATTCTGCCCCTTCATTGTGTCATGAACAGAGTTGGGGAAAAAAATATCGGTCAAAACTTTTTTTTGACATTTGGTCATTTGAAACATTTTACGACTCTTGTGAGTTTCACTAAATTATTCATGTGGAAAGCCATACAATGAAAACAATCCAGAAAGCTGAAATGAAACATTTTGACTTTTCTGTTTGAAAGGACTTCTTGTTTAGAAACTACCCCCAAGTCTAACTTGAAGAATTCCACCCTCTTTAAAATCAAAGTGAAACATTTAATTTTGGAGACTTCTTGGTTTGCCAACAATTTAGTTTTAGATTTGACCTGAAACAACTTTTTTTTTTTTTTTTTTTTTTTACTGAAAATTTATTTGCACAGCTTTAGTCATGATGGATTCCTCTTCAGAGTAGCTTATCTCTCCATAACAAACATAGCCATAATAGTAATGT
>ML677332.1:45935188-46085309 GCA_007922305.1 Dermatemys mawii | reverse complement strand
CCCCCCCCCCCCCAGCACAGAGACTTCCCTAAACTTTGGTGATTTCTGGTTGCCAAAGCAGCCCCTTTGGACCATTGACAGCTGATGTAAATTAGAGCAGCCCTCAAACTGTTATAATTTACACTGAGGGACTGGCCCAGTGCACCACTAGCCAAGGATCAGAGGAGCACAGAGGTGACTTCATGGCTCCCTTTTGATTCTGTGGTGCAATCCAACAACAGAGCCACAGTCTTTAGGCTTGACTAAACTTGTACATCTCAGTGAGATCTATAAAACAAGCCATGTTTGTGGATAATCCTTTTGGTAGTTTTAAAGTTATGAATGTTCAAATCAGTAAATTTTATCTGTGTTTTTTAAAGAGGGTTTTTTTCTAAGGCAATTGTATTATATTTTAGCTACGTGGCGGTTCATATTTCTTCCATTATTAAATAATGAAAACTCCTATAATCGAATGGCATTGGCCAGAAGTGGATGTTAATAAGCATTTTGCTGTGTTGGATCTCTTTTTTTTTTTTTTTTTCAAATGGAGACTTTTTTTTTCCTTTCACTGTTTTGGCTCGTGTCTTGGCAACTTCCACCACACACTTCAGGCACACCAAGTGACTGAATTTAACTGTGACACACATGGCAGTAGTGTTGATCACAGAGTCCCACAAGAGAGACAGTTGAAGCACATTTCATGCAGCTTAAATTTCTGAGCAGTAGACTGGGAAGAGTTGTTAGCATATCCGTGGTGTGTGGATCTATGTATTCTTAAGATATTATCTAGCTATTACACAGTATTTTGTGTTAGTTCCAGTGGTTTATAGTCTGCAGACATCCAGCATGGTGAGAGAAGGGAAGTTTTCCTTTCAGATAGGATAACATAGGTCACACAGTACAATAATGATATGTATTATATATAATATAAGAGGCCTGGAATCTCAAGTAATATCCTACAATGGTGGGGGATAGAACATCTCTCAACTGTTTATTAGGTTTATAAGGTTGTCTCATAGCTTTAGTGTTAGTTCAATGTAGTCTTTTTTTTTAGCAGGGCAAGTCGGAGCTTGCTTCACTCATTGTATATGTGACTGCAAGTGGACTAGGTTTCAACAGTAGTCATATCTGAATAGCCATGTGGTCCATGGAAGTTTTTAAATGAGCACTGTCTGTTGCTGAGACAGATCCCTCATTATTTAGAAAAAGAAGTCTAATCCTTCCCTTCTCTGCTGCCCACTGAGTGTTCCTTCTTGACAGGTGCTTCCACTTCATGATGGTGCCTGTCTCAGAATGGCATTAATCTTTGTATTTTTAGTTATTCCACCAAAGATGCTAGCAGATCACAGCTGATCAGTTTAGCCATACAATTCTATTCAAGTGCCTAAACAGTGACTCCAGAACAGTTAAAACTCAGCATTTTCTGGTTCTTTTTTTTTTTTCTCAATTTTTCTCCCCTCCACCCGGGCTGGCTGTGAGGCAAGCTGATCTCAACCTTGCCCTTGAATTAGCAGATATTCTTCAACCTCATTGATGAGCTGGTAACATAAGGGCTAATTACTGACTCCAGCTGGGTGTAATGGGGCTTTATTAGAAAGACTGACCCCAGCTATTAGGGGTGCTGGAACAATTTTTCTAGTGGATCGTGGCACAGGGTCTGCACAGGTTTCCTCCTTATCTCCCCTGTGCCCTGTGTTCAGGCAGGCAAAAGAAGAGTCTCATGCCCTTTTCCGGTGTTTCACCCTTGTGCTTTTATTTACAGTGCAACAGTGTGGTCTCTTTTATCCCCCAACAGTTATTCCCTTTCTAACTCATTCCAAGGTCTCCTGGCCCTTGAGGTTCCCTTCCTATAGTGAGGAGACAGAGCTGTAGCTTCCTGTCCCCTCCCAGGCTAGCCTCCCAACTGAGTTCTGTTCAGGGCTTTTCTAGCCCTCCCAGTCTTCAGCTCAGCTGTCGCTGCTTAGTTCAGCCCTCCTTAGGGCCCACAGCTGGGCTTGCTGCTGATTGCTTTGAGCCACTGCACCTGGCCTCGCTGCCAGAAAGCAGGGCTTAGCCAGCAGGGCATTCCAAGGGTTTTACCCCTGCCCTGCCACAGGATGTTAATGATGGAAACCATCTATTTGGTGTTTGTTGTTATTACTTTGAATCAGGGGCTGTAGCAGCATCCTAGTTCCAGCACTACTTCCAGCTATGGATGTGATGAAGAGAGACTCGAAAAAGAGAGCGAGGAACAAGGGGAGTTCCCCTCTGCCTGTGGTGAGATACCCACAGGGAGTAGAGTAGGCTTCTGAGTGGGGAGCACTAAGATAGGGCCTACTAAGATCAGGGAGATCCTCAGAGGTAAACTGCTTCAGTCCCTGGCAATGAGAAGCAGTGGGGGAATCCTGTGGGGGATGAAGCTGTTTAAGAGAATCTTTGAAAAGGCCAGAAAGCAGAGCCTTCAGTCAAGCCTGAGAGGGCAGAAGAACTATAAATATGGACATTTGCTGTGAACTTCATGCTGGACCTTCACTTACCCCCAAAGGGGCATGAACTGTTGCTTGCCTTGGCTGGAGGGCTGAGCTGTAGAAGACCCAAACAGAGAATCAGGAGAAGATCCTGGCTGGGATTGGTCATTTGAGGCCAAGGAAATGACCATTACGGGAGAGCAAGAGGTGAAGTTCCCTGCGACACTGTGCCCAAGCCCAAGGCGGTGTCTGAGAAAGGAGGACATCCATGCCTTGAAATATTCAGTCATATAGATTAGCTGACACAGGCTTGCTTGTGTGGTTATGCCAGCAGCTGTGGGATATTTTCTATTTAAGATGGTTTCAGACTGCAAAGGATTATTTAGATTTGGCTGAGAATGTGAAAAGTCGTGTGTCCTGCTGTGTTTATGATGGCTGATTCTTCAGTACCAGTACCCTATGATTATCTCAAGTAAATCCTGCTGTAGGGAGAGGTTTTGTTTTGTTTCTTTTGTGGCAGTTTTTGTACTGAAAAACAAGTACTGAAGCACTTTTTCTGAAACTTAAAAGTAGGTTGGCTTTCAGACTTGTGTTTTTCAAAAAGTGGTTGCCTGCAAAGTGACCCATGGACTCACTTTGTAAAGTACCTTGGACTCAGAGAACTGGATAAGCTTGTTCTACCAAAATGGAAATATTTTCAGGGCTACGGTAAGGGTAGAAGAACCAAATTTGAGGGTACAAGTTGTGGCCTCAGTGGTTTCTGCTCTAAGTGGAAGAAGTTCTGCACTGTAGAGTATTTAATTTTGCTTATCCTGTATGTATATGATTTACCTTATATGGTAAGTATAGTGTGTGTGCATATTAAAATTTTTATATTTAGGTTTGGTTTTTTTTGCCTTTTCCCTACTCTTAGTCACCATCACCAGAAGTAGTCAGTTGTCATACACTGAAGGGAAAGATTACCTCTGGAAGGCCAAACTAGCAGAGTGCAACCTGATATCACAAACAATAGTGGTCATAATATCCACAATCTTCGAAGGAGAGGAGAATCAAAGGGAGGCTGGAAAGGAGAGATCACTGCACATATGAGTGAAAAGGTGAAGAAAATGGAAGGGGGTATAACAGAAGAAAAGGAAACACTAGGAAGATGTGGAAGAAAGGAAGCTAAGAGGAATGGGAGAGGAAAAAGTAAACAATTATTCAAGAAAAGTATATTGGACAAATTAAGGCAAAAGAGAATGAGAAGATAAGGGAATAGAGGACAAAAGACTGGGAAAGGAAAGGCAGTAACAAGGGGAGGTAGGTGGATTTAATTTAGTTCCTATTTTGGCTGATCTCACGTGACAGAATAGTATATCACCTCTCTGATATAGACTTAATGGTTGAGCTCAGTCCAGGTGTATTACATGATATGATTACGCTGAAGGACACTTCATCAAAGCACATGGATTCAGATGGGATTAATGGTGGTAAAAGATGCAACCTATTCCCCCACCACATAAAACTTAAATAATAGAACCCTGTCTGGGTAGAGCGCAGGGAAGTAATATCTACCATTTACTTGCTGGGACATTTGTGTGGTGCATTTGATTGATCCACTGGATCTGTGTAAAAGTGGAGCCTGCAGCCTTTTTGGCCCACCGCCTCTGAGCTTTCCATCTCAGGCTATCTGGGGCTTGGGCAGAAACACTTCCAATGGTGTGTAGAGGGCACACTGCAAGATGCTCTGCTGCTGATCTCCCACCCATCCCTACAAAGTGGTGGAAAGGGCCTTGTCCTTTTTTTTGGTCACATATTTGTATCAACTCAAAGCACTGGCATAGGGGTAGTTTGGGAGGGTTGAGGGCATTGCCCTCTCAAACTGCAAGTCTTAGGCAGGTGTGGAATTTGTCTCCCCTGACCCCACGGTCCCATTGGATTGCTTGGAGCTGCCCCATTCACAAATAAAGAGGTCAAACTACATCAGGGGTAGGCAACCTATGGCACGGGTGACAAAGGCGGCACGCGAGCTGATTTTCAGTGGCACTCACACTACCTGGGTCCTGGTCACTAGTCTGGGGGGCTCTGCATTTTAATTTAATTTTAAATGAAGCTTCTTAAACATTTTAAAACCCTTATTTACTTTACCTATAACAATAGTTTAGTTATGTATTATAGACTTCTAGAAAGAGACTTTTTAAAAACGATAAAATGTATCACTGGCATGCGAATCCTTAAATTAGAGTGAATAAATGAAGATTCAGCACACCACTTCTGAAAGGTTGCTGACCCCTGAACTACATCTATGCCAAGCTGGAAAGACCGCCCCCCCCAGCATAGGCAGAATGCAAAGCTACATTATTTAGGCCTTCGTCAATGGGACTACTGATGCACATAAAGTTAAGCATGTACTTAAGTTCTTTGCTGGATTAGGGCCTCAGATTACATTTCTTGAGAGCAATTTATCCTATTGGAAAGAAGACATTTGAAAACACATGGAAATAATTTCTGGTTTATATTAATGGGTCTGCTATTAATGATGAAAATGTAATAGTCTGATTGTTGTTGGAAAGCTAGCTAGTGAAGGTTCATCTTGGAGTCAGGCTTCCACCATCAGGTCAAATATTTTAGCTGGTATTTTGTTGGCTCTCTTTGTGCACGTTTAGTTTTATTTTTATCTCCTACAGAAAAGTCATATATAACTCTATAGAAACCTACAGAGAAACTATAGTCATTCTGAATCCCCTTATAGCATTTTTTTAAAAAGACCCTTCTACAATATTTTAGAGTGATCCAAAAAATCTTCTGAAAGGAAATCATTCTACAGGTTTTTGAAGTAGTTATTATAGAATCATATTGGTGTAATCATTGTTAAATTCTAAGATTTTTTTCCGTAAGGGATTTTTTGAGTGGGCTTAGCAGCTAGCAAATACTTTAGTGTTCTCTGGGTCACACTGGGCTCTAACCATGCTTTTAGAAGTTGAGGGTGGTGATTACACAGAGCTAACTGAGTTCTGTGGTCTGTTTAAAAATTTATTGGACAATATTTTTTTAAAAAATCAGTGACCTACATTCACCTGTGAAATACAACTTCGCTTTGCATATTGAGGCACAGAGGATGCTGTTATAGCATTTAGTCACAGCCCTGTTCTGGGGCAGTACAAGAATGCACCTTTCCTGTGAGACAGGCACAATCTCTCCTGGAACTGTGGCAGGCATATGGGAGTGCAGCAACTGTTGCACTCTTGGAGAAGGTGCAGTGTTCAATCCCATCTATGTCTGTGCTGAATTAAGTGTGGTCAAGAACCTCTCCATCCTTCTGGGAGAGGTTGACATCTGCAGAGCTATTTTCCCTCTGGTGTCCTAATACTGTGTATTTGGGAGTACAAAGAGTGTGGAGCAAGGATGTGGAAACCAACTGCTTGAGTCCTCTCTTTTGTGCACCAATGCACAATCTGTCTGATCTGTTTAGTTTGCAATTCTAATCAGGCCTCCAAGCTCTGCAGCATTCAGGCAGTGTTACTGACATAGAATTGTTTGTCTTCTGACCTGTTTACCCAAGTTACTCTGGAGTGCTACATTGTTTCCCAGTGAAATTGTTGTTTTTAAACATGCGGGGTTTGAATGTCAAGTAACGTATGCCAAGGGTAATGCCAGTTCTTCTGCTAATTGTTGGATATTGATCTTCTGCCCTACCCTCACCTGTTTGGAATGTAGTTTAAAATATTTTTTTTCAGAGTTCTTCTTGCAGTAGTCTTACATTTTCAGTGCTTGTTTTGTAAAATGGCAGGAAAGTAAACTTTTCAGCTGAGCTGGCAGCCTCACATGTGTATTGAGAAAAAGAGAACACCACTAGTAATAACAGACTTGGTATGCTCACCCTTTTTAAAGATTTTTAAAAGGAGAAAGGAGGAACCATTTTTCAGCTAAAAGGAACTATATATGTAATTACCATTCCAGCTGTAAATAAATATATCTCAGCAGTGGTTAGACGAGAGTGTCTCATTGTACAGACCATATGTTTTCACATCAACTGTCTCCTCTCTGGAGGACCATCTAAACATATAGCGGCCTTGAAGTTCAATAATCACCTGTAAATTTGACAGCATGGAGTCCATATTTACTCTCTTTCAATAACATCCAGATCCTTTACTGTTTACAGGTCAAAAGCTGACTTATCTGATTGACTGCCCTTCAAACTCAGGTAGGGACTGAAACTGTACTTTCGGCATCTCACCATGTCATTAATTATAAATATTGCGTATTAGGCTGATAGTTCTGTTGATGATGTAAGTCAGAATAGTATCCAGCTCATTGTTCCATAGCTGCATTGGCTTTGCATGGCTAAACGGTGTAAAACTGAAGATGCAAAGAGAGCAGATAGTTGCATAAAATCCAGTAAGTGCCATTTTCAGTAGAGTTGGAGACCAAATCAAAACACTGGATCTGAACACTTTCAGGCTTTAAGGAGAGTGTCCAGAATCCAGATCCAGACTGAAATTTCATGGCTGAAACCTACCTCTCTAATGAACCATATCAAGAATCTTGATCCAAAAGTGCTCAAACTTTGGAATGTTCCAAATAACGATCTGTAGCTGAATTGTTCAGCTTGCACTCAAATCTAATTTTAGACTTAGAAAGTACTCCAGAAGTATCTCTGTCTGAATATTCAAATTTTAAAAATGCATTTGCTTTGTCTGTTTTCATACCCATTGTATTTCCTTTACATGAGTATTCTAGCAAATAAGATCGTTGCCATGAGTATTGGTGAATATTAGTTGCAAACTCAAAATTCACTTTCAATCACAAGTAGGTGAACCTTATTCTAACGGTTACACTCATCCAAGAAGAGCTCTGTGGAGCTCAAAAGCCTCTCTTTTTCACCAGAAGGAACTGATCTAATAAAAGATATATTCTCTTGCCAACTTCGTGTCTCTGCTCAGGCAGTCATGTCACCTACACATCCAATCAAAACTAACCAGAAAAATTTGTCTAATATTGAATGTTCACAACAGATTGAGAATTGCCAGAAATTTTTCAGTGAATAATTTCAAACAATGAATACAGTCAAGAAAATCCTGGTTTATGGCTTTTTGTTTGTGAATTGTAACAATTTTTTGTGCATTGACACATTCTTCATTCAACTCCATCTAATTTATACAGCCACCTTTTCTGTGTGACAAAGTTTGTGCCTTGAAATCAGCAGCTGGGAATCCTTGGGGAGTTTTGTGAATAATGAAACAGACAGGATTTCCCCCCTTCATTAACAGTTGCAGTGGCATCTTGAGCCAAGCTCCTAAGGAAAAAAAAAATTGGATCCCCACCTGGCCATTTACACAGTTGTACTGATTCAAAGTTTCTTTGTATTCGTTCTGGGAAAAAGGGCTTTGTGCTCAATCCTCAGTTACACCAGTAAATACAAGATGTAGCTGAAGAGGTCATGCTGTTGGTTTTACAGCGTTCCTGTCTCTGACCTAGTTTAGAGCAGCTTTGGGTTTCCAGGTACAAGAGTCCATCTGTGAATCTGTGATCATTGCATGCTCAGGGACTTATTTCATTGGCATTGTGCAATGTGGAGTTACCTAGAGGAACGGACTGTCATCTTTCTGCAGAAAACCCTGTCAGGGCTTGTTCGTATTATAGCTAAACCATGCTTTTTTTAAACTAACCACTTTTATGGGTAGCACTTTTTCTGTGCTCCAGATTGGGGCTATCACAAAAGAGTTTGTTTCCTTCAATTATTTTAGTGTGGACACAAATCAAGTTATCACTTTTAAACTGCTGCGTTTTTTAATGTGGATTAAACATTGTAGTGATAGCACGCAAAGTTTGACTGTTCTGAAAAATTCATTTCAGGAAGCAATTTAAGCCAATGCCCTTATGTACCCTTCCTAGACCAGCTACAGCATCTATTACCAAAGCCTAATTCTACCTGAAATCAGTGACCTTTCCACTGGCAAGTTTCTTGAGAACAGGAATCTCAGCAAACTGAGTCTTGTCAATGCTTATGAGATAATGCACCAGCATGGCCATTGTATATCCAGATTCATATACAGTGGTGAAATACTGTCAAATCTATTAAATAAGCACAGCTGCTGAAAAAATCTTAAGAGGTTATATTACTGCTTTGGGTTTAGCCAAATGAAAGAACTCTGTTTTTCTGTTTCCTCCTGGCTGATATTGCAACTGAAAGAGGGAAGAATTCCAAGTACAATATATCTTTGAGTGAATTCTCAACAGGAACACATTTATTTTATAAAACACACTGAAATAATTACAATTCAATGATAATAATTTATCAAAGAACAAATACACATCCCAAACTGAGTGCTACTACTTGTGCCAAGAACCTCTGAAGTGACACCTCTTGCACAAGGCTCACCATAGAAGATGGTTGCTTTGCCCAGCATTTTGTAGCAGATACAACCTGCAATGCTCCATAGTGATATACTATTTGAATAATAAATAAGTGTCCAGGCACGAGGACTTTGACTTTAGAGCCCTAGCTTCCCCTAACCTATGTCACATCCTTAATGACTTATGCAGGTTTTATCTTATATTAATGGGTTGGAAAGTAGTGCTATATTTTGATATAGCTTTCTTTAAGTGGACCCTCTCATTGTGCAGCTACCTTGTAGAAAAAGAACCAAAGACATGCATGCTGCAAAATAAACCCTGGATGATGAAACTGACTTCTAATGCTTCATATAGATGTGTGTGTGCACTGCTATTTAAAAGCATATTAATATTTTAAAAAATGTAAGCATACCTATTACTACCAAGACACCCTGAACATAAACACATTTTCAGACATTTCATTGGATTTATTTTGAAACTATTTTGGATCCTGGAATTTGTTTTTCTTATTTTGCAGCACTTATGCAATTTATACATATTTTCATGTCTTATAAATAAGATTTGCAAAGGAACCAAAGGGAAACATTGCCTATCCCTACACATAATGAAATGAGCTGAAACATCTTCTAGACTAGATAGATCACCTGAATGATCCTGTTTGGTAAGTCTTAAGCTTTCTCTCAGCCTCTTGAGATGGAAGGCAGGAAAATCCAGGGAATAGAGCCTGTATTAGAAATCAGGATGTCTTTTTCCTTTTTTAGGTAACTTACTGTGTGACTTTGAGCAAGTCACTTAACTTTTTTGTACCTCAGTTCCACATCTGTGAGATTTGGCTAATTATGCTTATGCACTACTGAAAGGTAACTTGATATATGTATTATGTTAAAGAAGATGAATTATTATTTGAGCATCTGTTTACATCCATAGATTGTAAAGGGCTTCATAGATGCATAAGTACCATTATCCCCATTTACAGAAACGGAGGCATCACCTATTATCCAGTGTCATACGTGTCCCTGGCAAAATCAAGTCTAGAACCCAAGTTCTCTGGATTTCAGCCCCCTTGATCATTCTGCTAGGTTGGAACTGTTTCTTCATTACCTTTCTCTAGTCACTTAGAAAATTCTGGATCCACTGAAGTCAACGGTAAACTCCTGTTAAGTTCAATGGCTCAGGAGCTGACATTTAAAACCTTGTCTAGAGTAGGCAAAAATGTCTTTAAAAATCTTGTTAGCGAACACAAGTTGAAACTTAGCAGAATTTAACACCTTTAAAAACATGTTAGCTGGACTTGCTAAGTCAAGGACCTAGGCTCCCCTGGGGCCTACCACTTAAAGTTAACATGGTTTTAAAGATGTTAAATTGTCTATGTGAAGTGCTGAGTGGTGGTTCATATTGAATTAGCTAAAGCAATTTTTTAAAAAATATATCCTTTTCCTTATTCTGGGCTACACCTAGGACACTACTTAGAAGGAGCTCTCTGATGAAAAGTGCTAAGTATTATTAGTAGAGCATCCAGGAGGATCCCAAAGCACGAGTCATGTGCTCTGTTTCTTTAAAAATAACCATGGTTTTATGTGGCCAGAAGTTTTTATAATGCATCATATTGGAGCTTTGAATTAGTACTGGTATTATGTCACTGCTGCTCTTTTGGTCTGTTGTTTGTGTTGCGATAGGAACCCCAGTCGTGGATTAGCATCCTTTTGTGCTGGATGCTGGACAAACACAGAACAAATAGATGGTAGCAAGACTCAGTACAATAAGCTGGAACAGAAGTAGTAGTAAAAGGCAGTGTAAGCCAGCCACTGACTGACAAAGGCAAGGAAAAAACTTCCTCTATGAGTAGGTTGTTCCAGTATGGGATTTTTGTGCTTTCCTCTGATGTATCTTGTAACTGACTGCTGTAGGAGTCTAGTTCCTGTTTGGCAAGTCTTAGGCTTTCCCTTAGCCTCTTGAGATGGCTGTATGGTAGCAGGAGAAAAATCTTAGATCACATCTACATTCAAGCAGGAGGTGTAAATTTCAGCTTAAAGTGTAGACGTACCCTTAAGGATGTCATTTCTCTTTATGCACTGAGCACCCATCTCAATATCTCCTCTTTGCACAGAGGTGAAAGCAATAGAAAATGAAAAAGAAGCAGGATTAATAGAATTATGGAGAGCAAATTAGGAGGCAGTTTAAAAAAAAAATGAAAAGGCAACGTCCTCCACTTTAAAAGGAAAAGGAGCAAGGGCAAGTCTGCAAGAAAAGTACTGCTGCTCTACCTACATTCTCCTTGACTATTTTTCCCTTCTACAGAAAACTCTTGCTTTTCTTTTTCTTTTTCTCTTTCCTTTTTATACAGTGGAAACCCTAAATAATTTAATTTTTTAGTTTGGTGTGAGATCCGTGCTGTAATCAAGTGTACCTAAATGGTTTTTGTAGGTTATCCAAATGTCCGCTGAAGGCTGCTACTTCCCAAAATAAAAGACCTAGTAGAACTGCTTGGCTGAATGGCAGACTTTGAAAGTAGATATGCTGGATGACTGATTGCTTTTTCTTTTTTGCAGCTGATTCAGTAATATATTGTTGGTATATTTTTTTAAGTAATAAACACTTAAAGTAGTGAAATTATTATCTCTGTTATTATCCCTCATTATCTCTAGCTTGCAAAACACATTATGGAAAAGAAGTTGGTGGACAGAAAGGTACTATAAAACATTGGTTTGTCCTCAACACCCCAGCACCAGAACTGTCTTTTCAAGTGTTTGTGAACTTGAAAAAGTATGTGTTCTGTAAGCCATGGCACGTAAATGAGCACAAGTATTCTATTTATCAATCCTTATGTTAGCAATTAAGATAAGTTTTCGCTATAAACACTGAAGAGCCAATACAGCTGGAATCTATGCTGGCTCACGTAATCAACAGAATGTTATCAAAGGGTATGAATACATTGCAATTAAACACCCACGGCTGGATTGTCTCAACTGGCTCAGGCTATGGGGCTTTTCAGCTGTAATATAGACATTCAGGCTTGGACTCCAGTTTGAGACCAAATGTCTACACCACAATTAAATAGCCCTGTAGCCTGAGCCCCACAAGTGAGTCAGCTGACCTGGGTCAGCCATGGTTGTTTAATTGTAGTGTAGAACTACCCAAAGTTGCTGTAAGCATTTTGCCCTGTACAGGGTAATTGTCCCTACTTCAAAGTACAATGGAGCCCTGAGCTCAGTTGATCTCTAGAAGTTGCCATAATGAACATAAATAATAACTTGCAAAATCTTTGATGCAAAATGGCTTGATGTGACTGTTATTTGGGCGGGTGCCCAGAGTGGGATGTATGAAGAGTTACTGTTTCTGTAGAAGTGCAGTAGGAAGACTGCCACAAGAGGGAACTGGAGAAGGTTAGAAACAAAAGCTTTACAGTAAAGCAGAGAGACAGGCTATATTTAGGGATAATATTGTTTCCCCAATTCTAATAAAGTTTCTTTTTCAGTACTGGGGGAAAGTGACTTTCTGTGATAATTGTTGTCACCTGACACAGGGAGGGCACAGCTGTAGTTTCTACTATGTCACCATGTGAGGCTGTCTAAAGGAGGGGGATGCAGTTGGTGCATGGGAGGTGCATACTGCACCTTCAGATTTGGTGTTTCCTGGAGGCATTGCCAGCCAGAGGGACGATGCTCCCAAGAATTCTCATTGAAGCAGTATGCAACAGATAAGCCTTGTGATAGAAGAAAGGAACTTGAAACTCTAGTAAAGTGGTCATCAAGAGATTAATTGGGTTACTCAGAGTATCATACGTGGAGCCATGCTTCATGGAGCTCTTACTTCCTGTTTAGTTAGTGCGTATCCTCCACACCACCATGCACACTCTTTGTTATGTAGCTGAACAAAGCAGCACATTCCCAAATTGCAGTACAGTAAGTAAAGTTGGGTTTAGAAGCTGTGCAAATGTGATATGGAATCCCCTGGGAGGTAGTAAGAATGAAACACCACGATGCCATTTTCATAGAGTAACTTTTCATATAACAGTACTTTAATCAATTCTTAGGTTACACTGGGGCAATTTCTCTGGTGCAAAGTCATGCAGTGAGCCAGTAGCAGAGCTTGGATTAAATTCAGGAGTTCTCACTTCCAGGCTCATTCCTCCTCTCCCAGATCTTTATAGGAATCCTTTACCCCCAACTTAAGTGCATCTACTCTGTTGGAAAGCTAATACCTGTAACTGTTAAATATAACCAGAATGACTGCCATCTTGCCTAGCTTACTGGGGATGGAACACAGCTAGAAGCATAAATCTTTACAGTTTTTTTTAATTGGATTTTTTTAAAAAATTGGAAATTCATCAAAAATGAATTTGCTCATGGGAAAGGGCCAGTTTTAATGAATCTCTCAAATTGAATTTATTTTCGTAAGTGTTTTGAGATTATCAAAATGTTCCTTTTTTGATACTTTTGAAACAGTTTCATTTTTCAGTTTGTAATGACTTTGTTTTCAAAATTTTAGTTTAATTTTACTAAAAAAAAAATTTGAAAAAGTTGAGATCAAAAGAAAACAGTTTGAAATTATTTAAACAAAACATTTTGATTAACCCAATGTTTTCTTGGATTATCTCTTTGTGAAAAATTTTCAGTGTTTCAGTTTTTTATGCCAATTATTTCCAGATGGGAAAAACTTTTGAAATATAGAAAATGCTCCTGGGATGAGATGCTTCCCACTCAACTCTAAATAAGGGCCTGATCCCCACTGGTTTCAGTGAACTTTGAATCAGCCCCTGAGAATCCCAGTCTAGAGCAATGAAATTTTTAGTTTTCTGCTTTGCTGCATGATGTTACATCATCTGTATGATTGTATAAAAATTTAGTTTAGGGACTGTCACCTGTACAGGATTATTTATCTGTTGTTTTCCAGGGCTTTACATATGCACACATCCTCATTTGCAGGTAAGTAAGTTACAAGATGGAAGGAAGTCTAAAATAGTGATTTTTTTTAAGGTCATTTCTATTGTTCTTTCAGTTCTGTGGTGGGTTAAAAAGAAAATATATGCAGCTACCTGATATTTAACATGTAAATGAAGTATCTGGTAGAGTCTGGAATAGAACTAAGGAGATAAGATGGTAGTCCAAAGACCTAGGTACAATATTGTTAAATAAATGGTTGACAGTTAATGAATTACATAATTGTTAAACCTTAGCAAATATATTTTAAATATCAATCACATAACTAGCCTCTTCTGAGTAATTATGTATATTTAAGACACTTAGAAATACTTTAACTCTTCTGTTGAGATTTCATTTACTAACAGCCAGAAGAAGTTCTAGAATAAAGAGGTGTTCTCAGTGTGGTAATGTGACAAAAGCAATTTTTTAAATAATTTTTGCTCAGATCAGGAAGCAGCTTTTCCAGTTGCTTTGTATTATTACACCCACCTTTCTTCATGAAAGACTTTGAGCTTTTTTCATTGTGATGTATTCTCTAATGTCTCTGTGCATTTAACACCTTTTTTAAATGGCTGAATCGTGGTTTTGTTCCATATACTGAATGTTTATATTCAGTTACATTGCTTAGTTATGGTTTAGTGTTAAACAAGTTTGAGTGTTTGTTTCTCTTTCTTAGAGCCATGTACTGCCCTTGAACTGTGTGCAGAACTCCTGTAATGGGAGCTGACATCAACAGGAACTTGGCACATAAATAGAAGGCAATATATAGACTTTAGCATGTTTGAACCTATAGTCTACCAATAGCCAAAAAGATCAGTGTACACATCCGTTTTGTGGATATTAAGAGCATTTTAACCTGGAGTCTGCCCAAACCAATCATGATTTTATAAGCTTGATGAGAAGTTGATTTTTGTTTGTAGCTGCTTTTTTTGAAGACTTCATATTACCTTGCCAAGATTAGATTCAAAAGATTATCCTTTTGGGCTATGCATAATGGGGCTCTGTTAAAGCCAACATATACAATTATCAAACTATTCTTAGAGACCTGTTTCATTGCTCTGCTCAGTTTGACTGTCCTTGATCTCTTTATCCCTTAAACTGCATACAGCGATTCCTGGGGGAGAAAGCAGCTATTTTATAAGTTATAGAACTATATCACTCAATCTACCATGGAAACTTTGAAATTGTTTATAGAATATTTACTAGAATGGGGCTCATGCTGTAGAAATCTGGATCTGGATCCATATCCAAATTTCGTGTTCAGTTCTGGGGGTTTTGTGCAAGCTCATCTTTAGTATTTTCATTTTTTTTAAAAAGTGTTGTCCTGTACTTGATGCTTGTATAAAGAGGAGTACACTGAGATTAGTCATTCTCTCAGGGGAGCATGGCTAAAGTAATTGGCAGGATAGTGGGAGAAAGTTTGCACTGTGGCTGCTTGTACACAGTATGACCTATGAATAAATAGCCAACTTCAATTTCTGTCACTGACTATCCTATCATTGCAACCATGCTTTCCTTAAAACGCATTAAAAGCAGAGGAGAGATTATTCTTGTCTTGTCTGATTAGGAGGATATTATATACTTGTATTAATGCTCTGAAATCATCACTGTACATTTTCCAAGAAACCCTCAACCCTATCCTATAAAACTTGGAACTGAATTACAGCCTTACAGGCCTTCTGCTGGAACTCCCAGGCAGGTGTACCTACTATGTATCCCCACTGCAGTTTGTGTTTTTCTTGGATACATTGTTCTCGCTTGGAACTATCACAGCATATGAGTTTGACATTCATAACAATAACAGAACTGTTCCTTTTATTTTTTGTAGTGTTATGCAGGCAAGTTGTAGCAATAATAACCCTTGTAGAAGGGATTGCATAATGTAGATTACACACTAATCCTGTGGTATGAAATGGATAAATTGAGCACAGAAAGAGAATTATTTTAAGCAACCACAGTACTGGTCTGTTATATTGTCAACTTCTAACAGTGGTCTGGGAGTGTACGTAGCAGGAAACCCTTCTTACCACGGATGAGCTGTTTTTCATTGAAAATAACATTGCTGAGCTTTCTGTGACATTTGCAAATCAACTAACAAAAAAAAAAAAAGAGAAACCAACACCATATTTAAGTAAAAATAAGCCTGTTTCCTGGTGGTTCAGTGTTATAATCCTCATCCCATCTCTCACGGAGTCATTGGGCCAACGCTCTGGAACTGCTCCATATGAACTCTGGGGGAGCATGCCTCCTTTCTCTGAGCATACTGTCTCCAGGGCAAGAAGCTTACTCAGCTTTGACTTTCCTGGGTCTGACCCCAGAGCATTCAGCATCCCCTTCCACACCGTGTGCTTCCTCCAGTGAGTCTGCCTGGGTGGAGTTCCTGGGGAAGCCACCCCAACTCCTCACTCAGCAGTGACTCTCTTTACAGCCAGCATGTCGAACAGAAGGGTTTATTAGTTGACAGGAACACAGTGTAGAACAGAGCTTGCTGTCACAGAAATCCGTGACCTTCAGCCAGCTCCATCTTGGGGAGTCCTGGGCCAGGTGGCCTGTACTCCTCCTCTTCCAGGCCCCCGCAACAGACTGCTCAGCTTCCATCAACCCAACCTCTGACACCCCCGTTTCTTCTCCTCCTTGTGTTTGTCTTCCAGGCAAAGAGTAACTTGGTTGCATTCCCCTGCTGTGTCTCAGGTTAGGAAGGTCATGTCATAGCATATGTGCAGGCAACTGGAGCAGCCTCGTCTGCCCCCAGGGTCTCAGCCAGAGTGTCTGCACTTGGCTGGGTATTGGTGCAGCACACAGGGAAACTGAGGCACACACAGCATTCATGCAAAGCAATAAAACTCACATAAGCTCAACAGTAAGACTCACATACAACATAACAATGGAAAATCCTCATTTTGTCACACCATCCTTCACTATGTGTAGGGCTGCCGGCCTATTTTCCCCCTTGTTATCGTAAGTGTCGTAATTGTCTTCTTTTTTGTCTCTTTATTAGCTCATCCCAGCCTTTTTATATTGTTTAATTTTAGGGAGTGAAAGTGTGTGTGTGTGCGCGCGCATGCATATGTAAGAGCCCATAGCAATGGCAGAGCCTGTAAGGTCCATACTAAGAAGGCGCCAAAAATAAGTTCCCCAGGTTTAAATAGCTCTAAACAAGGTCTTGTTAAGATATTCACAACACTGTGTTCTGGGTTTAAATGTTCTGAGAAACTAGCAATTGTCTAGTATCAGAGGGGTAGCCATGTTAATCTGGATCTGCAAAAGCGACAAAGAGTCTTGTAGCACCTTATAGACTAAGCTTATGATCCCTAAAATCTGTTAGTCTATAAGGTGCTACAAGACTGTTTGTCACTTTAGCAATTGTCTAGTTGTCAAACTTCTGCTTATCAAAAGTGTTTTGTTTAAAGTCAATTGTAATTTCTCTAGTAATAAAGAGCCCTGTGGCACCTTAAAGATTAACTAAAGTATTAGAGCATAAGCTTTCGTGGGCTAATACCCACTTTGTCGGATGCATGCAGTGGAAGTATCCAGGGACAGGTATAATACATGCACTGCATGCATCTGACGAAGTGGGTAATTAGCCCACGAAAGCTTATGCTCTAATACTTTAGTTAGTCTTTAAGGTGCCACAGGACTCTTTGTTACTTCTGCAATCCCAGACTAACATGGCTACACCTCTGATTCTTGTAATTTCTCTGTGGGATGCGGGGAGAGGATGGGAGTTAAGGGGCAAAGAAAGAGTTCACTACCACAGAAGAGCAGAATTCTGAGGGTACGGCTATACTACCCACTGGATCGGCGGGGTAGCGCTCCATGTATTGGGGACTGATTTCTCGCATCTCATCTAGATCACCGAATACGCTCCCTGTCAACTCCGGAACTCCATCTCGGTAAGAGGAGTAATCAGAGTAGGCGGGGGAGCAGCCATGGTTCATTCACCGCTGTGGGGACGGTCAGGTAAGTTGACCTATGATACTGCGACTTCAGCTATGCTATTGGCGTAGCTGAAGTTGCGTATCTTAGGTTGACCTCCCCCTCCCTGCCTCAGTGTAGCTCAGCCCTAAGGAAGAATCTTAATTTGCTCTCAGGTTCAGATGTTAGATACTTTTGTTTCAGTATTGAGTTTCTAACCAGTTCTAAGTCACATATCTGATTGAGGTGGTATAATTTTCTAATTGGGGTTTATAACCAAATGAACAGCTGCCTCCTTAGAATCCTCTTTAGAACTTAAAAGAGTTGATTATTTCTATAGCTATTTGGATGATTTAACTCATTTTATGATTTAACTCCAATTCAAATAGCTGATTTGTTTGTTTTGATCTTTTGGTCATTGTGTTTGTTTTTATTCTAATGTATAGTTTAATAATAATTCAGCTTTGGTGATACGTTTCCTTGATTTTTATATTTGTTTGTTTGAATGTTTTAATAAAATAAGATACTGAATTGCACTTCTTTCAACAAGCAGTCTGGGTCCAGAGCCTTTAAGGCAGTGGTTCTCAAACTTTTTTTTCGCAGACCACTTGAAAATTGCTGAGGGTCTCAGTGGATCACTTAATGATCATTCCAAATGTTGTTTGTACTGTTAGCTAACTATTGTAATGTGCTTTGGATAAAAGTGTTGTATAAAAAACCTTAATAATAATTAATGATTTTGTTCTACAAATAAAAGCACGCAACTCGTATTTTAATATCAGTAATCTTATCTTTCTAATGCGATGGATGTGCCCTCTCTCCCCCACCACAGCAGTCCCTGAGCTGGGGCTGGAAAGGAGTGGGGTCTCTCCCCCGCCACAGCAGCCAAGAGCTGAGGTTGGGAAGGAGGGCCATTTCTCCTCAGCAGCTATAGCCCTGGAACTGGGGAAAGTCACCTCTTTCTCTGGCTGCCGCAGCCCTGCACATCCCAAATTCCCTCCACCCTCTCTTCTCATCCCACTGCCTTCTCCCACCTACCCCATATTCCCGTCAAGGCCACCACCTCACCTTACATTCATCTTCTTCAGGGTTCAGGCACCTAATTAGTGGAGCCACTCCTGTGTGGCTCCACTAATTAGGTGGGTGGCCCTTCATTCTCTCATGTACGGCTGCCCAAGCATGCATCTTAGGGGGAACTATCCATGGACCACCTGAATGGAGCTTGTGGATAATTTTCTTGATGGAATAAGATGTAGTGTTACACTTCCATTCTGTGAGCTGATCAGTTTATCCAACTGGCCCCCACATCAGTTAAAAAAATCCATTGCAATTTGGTCTACAGATCTAGTGCAATGTCTAACTTGTATGCGCCCTGAAAATCATGAATCTACAGAGCCCGAGTTAGATACCATGGCTCTCTGTTCAATGAATGGGGATAGAGAGGCACCTAAGAAAGCGATCCACAAAAGCCAGCATACATATAAAGCCAATATCCTACTTCTTAAAGAGTCTGATAATTAGTCTTATCTTTTCACTATCCATCACATACTCATTGTGAACATGTTGGAACATGATCCCAATACTCAAGAGGTACCACCAATCAGAGTGTCTGATCTCTGTTGTGAATATAAAACAATGGACCCTTAGTCAACTTGAACCTTGTCTTTTGGTTACTCATAGCTCTCAACTGATTATTGGACTGTCGGTATTCAGTGCTAATGGGATATGTTTCTGCATCCTTTTGAATCCTTTTCTGGAGAATATCATATCTGGCTTGAGCTGCTGCTAGTCTAAATCTGGTTGCTTACTTTTCCAAGACACACATAGGTGTAAACTAAGTTTGCATCTCTGGTTCTAATCATTTCTGGTATGCTTTCTGCCTAATACCTGGACCTCAGGTAACTGTGTTTCCTCTGGATACTTCCACTGCCATGGAATCCCAGAAGGGGCTCCTTCTTTTATTAAATGATTGGCCAAATTGTTTCTCTGTGCATCAAAATCATTTCCCTTGGTATGAATCTTTATTGGTTTCCAAGCAAACCACAAAATCAGCTTTCTTTGGGGTTCAGCTGATACTGATAATTTTTTTTTCCAATAAACAGCTTGGGTCTATAGCAGTGTTTCCCAAACTTCTTTGGCCATGGGACACTTTTTAGCCTGGTATATATTTACGGAATACTTATAATATTATTTTGTAGTCGTTCGGTTTTCAAATAAAAAATGCGTTATTTGTGCTCAGATATATTTTATTTTATAAATTATAGTCATTCAAAAAGAGTTGTAAACTAGGCTTAAAATGTGCCAAATTTAAAATTAAAAAAAATTAAACACCCTTTTAAAAAATTACAATTCTTTCATGGAGCACCTATTCACATCATGCAGAACACTAGTGTTCCACGGAACACAGTTTGGGAAATGCTGGTCTAGAGTCATTTAGAGCACCTAAAAGCTGTTGGTCAACCTAAAAGCCTGCCTGACTCCCTGTAATAAGCCTACAGTTCTCTCAACGTTCACCATAAATGAAATCTTAGCCCTATCAAAGTCAATGGGAGTTTTTCCAATGATGCCAGAACTTCATCTCATAAATCCATTAGTCTTTTGACCAAAAATATCTCTCCTATGCTGTGGTCTGGTGAGAAGATCTATTGCTCTATTTCTGTAAGGATTATGCTGATCTTTTCCCTTCTGCTCTATCAGGTATAGGAAGCAGAAATGTTGAGAGCTTATAGGCCAGAGACCTGACAGTGATATTAATAATGATGTTGAAAAACCATTCATGTTCTGTTCAGAATCTGTGCATCTTAGCTAGTAAAATATGAATCATGTGCAGTGGCTGAACAAGGTGTAGGCAAACCAAGTGGGATCAAATTGACCTTCACCAAGGTTTAAAAATATTTGGAGGACTATTGATTGCAAGTACTTTTCATTTTACTGTGCCTCTGCATTTCCTGCCTCCATCTGGAAGTGGAAGTTCTGAAGTAGTCATGAAAAATAATTTTCACATGAGTTTCAGACTGAGTGGATTAAAGTTCCAAAAATCTCATGTGGAGATTTTCAGATGAGTTTTGCAGATAAAAGGTTCAGATCAATATAGAATCTTTTGAATATGGATTATCTGAACCAAACCGATGACTCTTTTGATGGTTGCCCAGCGCTAGTCTACATGTATGGCTGCCAGAGTCTTGGTGGGGAGAAAGAATTTCAGTCTGGACTATGAATGTGCATGGCTCTCTTTGAGCTCTATGCCAGGATGGCAACACATATGAAAACAAAACTCTGAAAGAACTTTTTCTAATACAGTGAAATAGCATTCGCAGTTGTGCCTCGGCATCTGTCGCATGTCTTGCTTCTGAGGTCACTGGCTCAAACCTTGACACTAATGATGAGATTAGCCTGCCATACCTTGTGTTGAGTTGCAAATGTCTAGATGTTGCTTCCACTGTTAGTGGTTCCAGGGATAGGAAGGTAAATAGCTTATAAATTCTTAACATTCCTTGGAATCAAGAGCAGCTTTTTGGCTGGCCTTGCAAGCAATATTATTTAAAGGATTCGAGGAGACATGAGGATAAATGGCCAGCAAAAAAGGGAATGAAATATGATGTAATAAGTTACCACTACTACAGGATAATCTATATGGACATTATACAGCCATAGTTAACCTCTAGTAAAATTCCTCATCCCTCAATGCTTTGTAATACACTGCTCTGTTCAGTGAGAGGGTTAATCTTTCCTTGGCAGGACCTTGCATTAGTTTAGTTGCTTTAGTTATGTTTACTGTTCATTTTTATTGCTAGCTTTTTCATAATAAAACCCTCCAAACCGGGCAATTATATTTTACTAAAATCCATTTTTTTGGGCAGTAAATTATAAAGTGCCCAGGCCAAAGTTAATGATAAGAGGAAGGCTTGTGTGTAACACAAAATAACATAACTTTAAAACAACTATTAGTCAAATCTTGAAGTCATTACTCAGAGGCTAGATCAACCCTCCATGTGGTTGATCTTTGTGGAGTGGCTGGAAAATGCATTGTTGTTGAGAAGTAGAAGAGTGAGGGAATCCTCATGGAGAAGTGCCATGAACTGGTCAGGAATAAAACCAATCAGACGCTAAAGAAACACAACAGGATTATCCAAAATTGCTCTGAAAAGCTATAGAATTTAATAGAGAATGATCTTAGTTCTATAGGTTTTTTTTATAAACCATCCTATAGAATCAGATGTCAGAGAGAGTTTTCTATTAAATTCTGCAGGATGATTAAAAAGAAACCTACAGAAAGATTATCACTCTCTCTTAACTTCTGTGGCACTTTTCTTTAAGGAACTAGCTGTTTTCCATGGGGATATCTCTTGCTGATTCCAAATTCCCAGTTGGGGGTTAATATAGCTTGGAGCTGTGTTAACTTGCACCAAGTCTCCCCCCAACACACAATTATTAGCTATTTTATTGTTGAGGCTACAGGTATGTCTACCTAATGGAAACTGAGTCTTGATTTCTATTTTAAGCCCTATTTTCTACCTCTCTCTAACATCTGATTGGAGCAACCAATTTCTTTGCAAAGTGGAATGCTAAAATAGGGTATGAGAAGAAGAACTTTCTCTGAGAATTTTGACAGGTTAATTTATTTGCATATTAGCATTTATGTTCACTAGGTGGTTTTGTTACCATTATTTAATTATTGTCAGGGTGCTGAGCTTATGTATATACATGTTATATCTAAAAAATTAAATATAAAAATAAAGATTAATCTAAATGTATTTTGTTTGTATGTTCCCCAGTGTGTGCAGCTATAAATTGGGATGATTTTCCAATAGGTCCCCATCAGACATGCCAAACCCACAAAAAAACAGAGAAATTAGGCTTGTTTTTGGCTTAACTGGCCTTTGAGTTGCTTGTTGGCTAGTTTTTGGTTTGTTGCATGTAATTTCGCTTGTAACTTGTTGCTTGTTGTAAGGTACCAATCAAAAAAAGAAGCAAGCAGGGGCAAGTGGGGGGAGAGAGTCAGGGGGGTGCACAGCTGGCCCACCTCAGTCCCAGACTGCATGATGGGGGGGATCTAATCACATATTGTTGGGGTTCTTAGGGATTGGCTTGTTTTGGCCTTTTTTTAAAAAATGGGTTTAGCTTGATTTTTCATATATTGTGAAAGTCGGGGTGTTTGTTTATCATGTGAAAGTTGGCAACTGTGGTCCCCACTATAATCCTACTGGCAAGTTGTGTCACATTGTGTTGGGTCTGGATTTTTTAAGACTTGTATGTTATAGGGAGACTCATGGGATGGCATAGCACACAGATCCATGCACTCAGGGAGAGAGAGGAGGAATCCAGGTTGAGATGTGCCCCATCTCCACTACTCAGCTTAGTTCAGTTTGACTCCTTTTCCCACCTCCACTCCTGAGTTCCAGAGCCTGGAATTCCTCCATTCAGGGAGTGGCTGGGTCCAAGGAGACTCCAGGTTGCTCCAGTAAGTGGCTATTTGCCACATGAATTGAGGACAGGGCTCTGGATTGGTGACCAATTTAGTGGAGTAGTTGCCTGCAAATGGTATCTAGGCTCCTGGAGTTCCTGGAATTGAAATAATTCCCTAATGTCCACTTCCATTTTTCAAGGCTATCGTACACTCCCTTCACTCCCATGGTGGAGACAATGGGTGCCACGTTAGGTTTCTAGGTATCTCTGCTGGAAACATAAGGACTGACCACTAAACACCAGTCCTGAGTCAAGACCAGATGTATGGCTACAGAGCCACTGGCCATGCCCATCTCAGTCTATGGTTGAGGTTGCCTGTGTTAAGTTGTCATTTCCAGGAGTGCTAATGTCACTGTACACTAGAATGACACTGTAACTTAGTCATAGAATTATTTTTGAAATTCAGATGGCAGGGTGTTTTTGATAATAAAATATCTTCATGTTTTTGGCCATTCAGAGAAGTTTTATTGGAGAACTTTGTAAAATATATTCTAGATATATGAACACTTTTGAATACACCATTGTACATGTTATAATACATCTCTTATTAATACTGAACATTGCAAATGTAAATGTTTTTCAGAGCTATGCTCCGGTTCTGTCTCAGATATGTCATTAAATCTATTTATCGTCAAATAGATTTAATGACAGATGCATTCCTTGGAAACATCCCAAAAATGATCCCCCCAGAGGCTATCCCACTAAGCACTTTAAAATGACCTCACTGCACATTAAGCACTGAGGGCTATTCTCTGGCTAGTTGGGAAAGGTGTGTGCCCCTTTAAGGGCTAGAGAGACAGGGAGTGACTTTTTACTACAGACGAAGTCAGTGTGGGGACATTGACCCATCCCTCCCAAGGTGATCGGAAGAGAAAGGGGATTATGTAGATCCATGCCAGAGCAGGGAAAACCCTCTTTTACTTGGACCAGGCAAAACAGCACTTACCATGGACATGCTGAAATACCAGGTTTTATCAGGATCTGCTGTGGGCACTGTGCTAGTTGCTCCTTTCTAGGGGAGCTGGAAAGGAATTTTTTCCTACCACCAGATTGACCAGGGCAAAGTGTTGGGTTTTTTGCCTTCCCCATGGTGGGTGGGGGGGAATTAGTTGGGATGAACATGAAACGGGAATTAGGCTATGACATCACAACTCCTTATGTCGGATGTCCAGTGCAGGTACTCTGTAGGGAAGGGATACAGTGATCAGTTAAAATTGATTGGTAAAGGATTGAAAGGAGATATTCTTTAAAGGAACAGAAATGGGGGGCTTGAGTGGCCTATGACTGGTACCACAGGGAGCCCCCATCCTTAATCCTCATTCAAGAGGGGGAATGGTGAAGTACCAGCAGGATGGATAACTGGGAGGGCTGATAGAAGCACTCTGGATATATATTGAAATGATTTATGGACTTGCATTGTGCACTTTTATCTGCTAGGTATTCCTGGACATTGAAGAATAAAATTGTGGCCTAATTAAACTATATCCAATGTGTCCTGTCCTTTTTTCAGGATAGCCAGACAAAAATAAAGGTAGTAATACCATAGTGGCCCATTTGCTTACACATGTTCATGTAAATTGCATGGTTATTTGTGCATCTAATTTACTCACACATTTCCCATAACAACTGCATTAATTCAACGAGTAAAGGATCATTAATAGATTCATTGAGTTTGGGGCCAGAGGGGGCCATCAGATCATCTCCTTTGACCTGTGTGTCACAGGCCATTAAATTTTGCCTAGTTACCTCTGTTTTATCACATTATACATCTAGCTGGTTGTGCCTGTTCAGTTTCAGTAATTCTTTCTGCAGTTTAAAGACCTTATTCAAAGCCAAAGACACTCTTTCTACTGACTTAATGACTTTGGATCAAGCCCTTGGTGCCGTTCACAAGACCTAATCACATCATAATAATTTTCTGCAGTGATCCAGGGAGACATGGCAGCATTTCCATACCTTTCTGTGGTTAATTTCTAAAGTGACAATGTTTTATTTGATGACTGGTGGCCAGGCATTAATTTGCCTTAACAAATAAGCTGGGTTTTCTCTCAAGTGATGGATTTGCTCAGTGCATATATCATGCATATTATCTGATGTGAAATTCAAAATGTAATTGGTAGACAGAAGCTCCACACAGGGAACTAAGAAAGTGTCTTCCTCAGCCTGACTAGCTGGAGGTATGCTAGTGGAATTGATTCTCTGTGCATGATAACAAGCAGACTGAGAAAAGGGAGAGAGGGGAAAAATGCCATCTTTAGGTTCAATTGTGCCCAGCTCCCCTCAGTGCTACCATGTGGCTTATGAGAAACAAGGTGTTATAAGCATAAAGTAGCCTGGAATTCCTGGTTATCTGTAAAGGGTTAAGAAGCTAAAAGGAAGCTGGGGGCATCTGACCAAATGGACCAATGGGGGCTGAAGTTGCTTTCAAACCTGGGGGAGGGAAAGTGCATTGTTTGTTGTCCTTTGCTTGCTTTGGGCTTTCAGGGGAATCAGACAATTTTCTTCTCCCCATCTAATCTATCTTCTTTTTCACCAGTAACAGTAAGTAATTTAGCCAGGCAAGGCTGTAGCTTACATTTCTTTTTTCACTTGTGAATTTCTCAGGTTTTTGGGAGATATCCCTGTGTTTTCTCTGTACTTTGAAACTCAGCAGAAGGGGGAGGAATTCCTCTGTGGTGTGGGTTTTTCTTTGATTCTTTTTGTGATTGCAAAGTGGTTTTCCACTGATTCCTATAGAGATTTTGTTTCTTCTTTTTCCTTTAATTAAAATTCTTCTTTTAAGAATCTGACTGCTTTGTTTTCCATTGTGTAAGATCCAGGTTTTTGGATCAGGCTTACCTAGTAGAATTGGTGAGGGGTTTTTCTCAAGCCTTTCCCAGGGAGGGAGGTAATAGACTTGGGGGTATTTTTGGGAAGAGAAGGGGCTCCAAGTGGCCCTGCCTCTAGTTCTTGGAGTAATACTTGCGTGGTGGCAGCATACTGTTCCAGACACAGGAGAAACTTGTGTCTTGGGGAAGTTTTAAACTAAGTTGGTAAAATAAGATTAGGGGGTCTTTCGATGCAGGTCCCCACATCTGTAGAATTCAGACTGGGGAGGCAATCCTGACACAGGGTCTCTCAGAAAACTTGTTCCAGACCACAAAACCTGCATTTGTGGTGTTTGCAGGCCTTCAGCTCCTGCAAGATGAACTCACAGTGACTTCTCTGTGTTTGGTTGTGCCCTGGCTGACACAGTAAGTGAAGAGAATCACAAAAATATCACTAGAATTTAAGCAAAAGGTTCCCTCACCCCTCTTCCAAACACTTTTATAATTTGTATCCTTCTTGGCCCTGAGTTAGATGGCACTGGTTTTCAGCTAGCCAGTTCCTGCTCCACTCCAGTTCACTGCATAATGTCCAGTTATTCAGATTTAAAATGGAAAAAATGAATTTTCACCATTGAACAGATGTAGATGTCCGTTGTAGGCTAAAAGTTTTATCAATGTACCTTGTTTCAAAAAGAACTTCTAAACTTAAAAAATGATACCACCACATTATGAATTAGAATTATCACATGAACTCAAAGGCAATCTGGACAGAGACAATTATGACTTTATATAGACTGAACACTAATTAGATGGAGCTTGGGATTGCAGTAAGATGCAATAATTGTAAGAACATTTTTTTCACAAGAATTAGACTACACAGATTTTTATGGGTTTCTCTTTTAATGTGTTATGACATTTCTTCCGCTATGACTAAGCTACTTTGCTGAAAATGTTTAGAATCCCTTAGAGATAAGACCTCTAGGAATGTGTGTCTGTGTGATTAAAACATTATGTTGAGTTTCTTCTATAAATTTGAAACTGGAAGGAGTCAATAGGATAATTAAAGAATATATGGAAATAGCAATAATAAAGTTAAAAAAGGAGGGTTTCCTAAGCAATACAACTGATCCATCAAGCTCAGCTAAAAACACACTTTAAAACATATAAACCACATACTGTGCTTTTTACCACTTAGATATCTGTTCAAAGCCTTTGTGTTCAAAATTTGTTGCATGTCATGGCTGTTCGGTGGCCAGCATAAAATTAGCTGGTGACCTCTGTCTGGTTTCTGTTGGTCCACTCAGAAAGCCATCAGCATAACTGACACTAATTGGCAGTGTTGGCAGTCTCAGCAGAGGCTAAGGACTAAACAAGCAAGGAATCTGAGCTAATCCCTTACTCTAGAGGTGGTTCCCCCACTTCAGGGCTGAGGCACACTGGCAAGAAAGGTGGTGGAAGCTGGCACTGCCTGTACTGTGCCTTGTGTGTGGGTAACTAAAGGACTTCAGCTTCTAGGATTGTTAGTTAGCTATCTTTGATGGGTCCTGCAGCCCCCTTTTAACAGACCCCATCCCATACACCCCCTCCCCATTAAAAAAAGTACAGGCCAGATCCTCAGTGTAAATTAGTGTCATTCTAATGACTTCAGCAGAGTTATACCTATTTACATGAACTGAGGATCTGGCCCCACATTTCTAAGCTGTTGTCTGTTATGATTGTCTTTTATAGACCAATTTCTCCACAGAAACTACTGAATGGGTAGTTTGCAAATGCTCTTAAGAAAATATTCTATATCATCCATCAGTGGAGAACTCCACTTCTGTGTTATTAAAGTAACATTTAATCGAGTCACATGGAGAAATTGCTTCCTTCTCTGCCCCTAGAAATACACAATATTTTAGAAGCCAGTAGTAACCTTCTCAAAACTATAACTTGTAATTTTTGGGGCTAATAGTATTCTGTACAATGTGTGTGAATTTTGACATCAGAACCTTGACTTTTACACAATTGTCATCTGCTTACATTAGGACTGAATTAATTGCCCCTTTAGTTTCATTTTTAAAAAAATCTTGCTTAAATTCCTAAATTACAATAAAGACTTTTCCAAGCCTCCTTTTCACTACAGGTATTGCACACATTTTATACACAGGCGCAGCTCTGCAGAAAAATTCTTTTTGTTGTTCCTTATTATATTAGAGATTTTTTTCCTACTCTAGTCGGGTTTCTATGACTCTCTGATATCCCTAAGTTAGCTGCAAGTAGGTGCCCAGGAATAGAAAGCCCTACTCTACTTGCTGTATAAGAACATCTTTTTATACTGTTCACAATAATTCTGTCTTAATGCCAGTGTTTTGGAATAATGAGCAGTATATCTGGTTTCTTAGGCCCCTTCCGGGCTTTTTTTATTTTATGGCTAGAAATCTAATAAAACTTTAAACAATAATGTAGTAGCTTGGGATGGAAGCTTTATAGGAAAAACAAGCAGCCATTCCTTCTTTCTAGCTCCACAAAGAGAGCGACTGACCCCTGCCTAGTGATGATGATCCACAGATTTCCTCCTTGCCTCTCCAAATTGAGGTCCTGAGGAATAGAAGTTCTTCCCTGTGCTAAAAGTTTAGTCTGAAGACGGCCAACACTAGGATTTTATTTTTCTAACAGAAAAAATTTTAATGTCTTGTGCTCAGGATTGTAACTTGTCTGTGTCAGTCTAAACCAGTTCAGCCTCAGCTGTATGTCTGTATTTTGGTCTGCCTTGCTAAAGATGCCTCAACTCACCGCACAAAGCTCCTCTGTCCCTAGGTTGAATAACAGCTATACGATAATCCCAGACATACCTTTCATAACCACATGACACTTTGCCATTCCAAGCACTGAAAGGCTGTATATTTCTCTTTCCTGTTATTACAAATTCCATGCAAAACTAAACTTCAGAAGTTCAGCGAGGTATTCTCCAGAGATTTGAACTCGCAAGGATAAATATTTCTGGGCTCGCTTATAAGAGACTGGATTTCTGGCTGCCTCCCTTCACTCAAGAGGGCCTTGTGGGACTTGTGGAGACCTGCACTCAAATGAGGTGTGTGTGTGGTGGTGGGGGGAATCTGTGGATGGACATAGGAGTTGGTGAACTCAGGTGGCCTCTGTAAATCAATAGAAATAATATTAAAAAAGCTTTGGGATGAGCAAATGGGGTGAGAGAGAGAGAGCAAGATGAAGGATAGGGAGGGCAGGGGTTGAGAGGGAGAAAGTAGGATGTAGGATAGTGATAGTGGAAGGCAACAGGGAAGGAGGAAAATGGAGGACAGTCCAGGAATGGTGTGGGAAGGAGCCATGGCTGAATAAAAGAAAAAATCCAAACAGACTGGATGACAGTGGGGAAGGAATGAAGAGTGAGAAAAGAGAATTCTCCCAAATGACTCCCTCACCAAGACTATCCTTGCTGCTGAGGAAAAGAGTGGGATCTGGAGCCCAGTATTGTGATGCCTGTCAGGAGGGAAAGGAAGAATACCTTCACAGCACCATTTTAGTAAGAGAGGCCCCTGATCCCAGAGGAAGATTAGAATATTACCCCCTCTTCTTTAAAAGAGAGTTCAGTTACCAAGATAATTTACAGATTTATGCCAAGAGAAATGTTTTTAGTCCAGTGTAAATTCTGCCCGTGTCTCTTATAGTACAAACACTATCGATACCTCTGTTGTAGTTGCCCATACATTATGCTCAATGCAGTACCACATATTTTGTATAAAATATAAACTGGGACACTGCCAAACACAACTCTGAGGGGGGCTAGAAATATGGATCCATTTGAAATCACCTCTTAAGTGACATGTGTCATGTGTTTGTCTCTGAAGAGGGCTCACTACATAAAATTGCAGGTAATGATCCTGTCTTTGTTGAAATTCTTCCCCTATTTACATTCATCCCTTTAGTTTTGCATGAAGGTCAAATGTAGTCTGTGTTTTTATTTTATTCCATATGTTCAATTCACATAAGAGGTACTGTTTATTCCAAACAAATCTCATATTATTTCACCCTGCTGGTTTAAGAAATGTTGCTTTGTGATATTCAGATTCAATATTGCAAGGGGGAAAAATCCCAGATAGTAACTGTAGCTCCCCAATTGTTAATGTATTTTCATTTAGTTCATTTACTCTACATCATTGAGGCCCTGCCCCTCATTAGGCCTTTGACTTCTTGGGGTTAGTTTGATAATGTTAGCACTACTTCCAGTGTATATAGTTCTGTTTCACAGCAGCGTACACAGCAACAAATCTTTGGGTTGATTGTTATTGCTACATAGCTTGTTGCACTGTCACATTCATGCTAAACTTCTGTTTTTATGAGGAATTATCTTGCCAACTGATAAACTTTGAAGAACATCATTTTTGTGTGTAAAAATGGATTAGGGTTGTTGCAGTGAGCAAATTGCTCTTGGTATTTCAAAAACTTTCCTGGCTGAAATAAAACATCCATGCTTTGTAGTCTTACAGTTCAATATTTACTATTGTGTGGCTAATAATAATAGATACATGTCTCTTCCTCAACAATACACTCCTAAGGCCAAATCCTCTTCTCAGTTCCACTTAGTTAACTCCCTTGAGGTTCTATCTGTGGAAGTGAGGGTAGAGGAATTTGATCTGTTGGGCCTCTTTTTGCGGACTGGAGAAATCCATCACTGACATTCTGCACAATTCCTTTCATGTCAGGTGTAATTGTACAATGTGTCAATCAGCACTGAATTTATTTTACCTAATCATTTTCCAGGAAGTTTTAGAAGAGCAGTGAAGTATAATTTCTCCAATGGAACCCGTAAGGGGAGTTATTAGGCAGATTCCAATTTTCTGAGTTGTAATGTGGAAAGTGGTATGGGACCATTAGTGACCAGGAGCTTGTCCACACCTACATTAGTTTACACCAAGGGGTGTGTGTGTAAATTTTAGTCTGACACACACTAATTGGCTCATGGGGAACCTCTTTCCATGCACACTAAAAGTTCCCTACTGCTCGTTGGGGACTACATTTGAACCTGGACTACAATATTGCACACGGGAGAACTTTTAGTGCACACCAGCAGGATCCGCTGGGCTAGTTAGTGCACAAGGACACTGGAATAGACTAAAATTTACACCCCTCTGGTGGGGAATATTGCACCATGTAGACAAGTCCAGGCATGTTATGCTCTATCCTATCCAAAAGACAGTACTGTTTCTTTATACAAATATGGCAAAATACCATATTTATTTTATCATTTCAAGGGATAGTATCAATGTTTACCTTTAAGCATTTTTTCCATTTTTACCCATTTACTTTTTCTCAGTTGTGGGTTATTAGTGGAAGGGCCAGACAATATTTATTCCAGAGCAGCACACATTAAGATTAAAAAATTTAAAGCTTTGTAACTATTAAAACACACATTGTTAACATCACATGACAAAATAGACAAAGAAAATATCCTTAAATCAAACTCTAATAATTAGGGCTCCATGTCTGTCACGGAGGTCATGGAAGTTAGGGATTCCATGACTTTCTGCAACCTCCGGGACTTCTGCGGGGACTTCTGACCCAGGGCCACCCTAGTCATTGGCCCCAGAGCTAGCTGCCCAGGCTGCCACAGGGCAAGCTGCTGGAGTGGCTTTGTAGCCAGCTGCTCTGGTGGTACTGCACCCAGTTGCACTGGCCACTGCTGGAGCTGCCCCAGGGTCAGCCGCACTGGCTACTGCTTGGTCAGCCGCGGGCAACTGGCCCCGGCGACCAACTGAACAGCAGTTGGAGTGGCTGGCCCCAGGGACTGCCTGAGCAGTGGTTTTCGGGGTGGCGGGAGCACCTGCAGCTTGTTAGCCTCCAGCAATGTTCCTGGGGGTATCTGGATTAGCTGCTGCTCAGTGGCCCCGGCAGCTTATGCCACTGGCCCCAGGCCCTGCCTGAGCAGTGGCCCCCCGGCCCCGGAGGCCCCCCGGGAGTGTTTCCCCCCGCCGCCCCCCCCCCCCCCCCGGCAGCAGCAGCTGTCTCTGGGGGCCTCCAGAGCAGCGCTCCCTCAGCTAAGTTTTAATCAGGGATATTTATATTACAAGTCATGGACAGATCACAGGCCATGAATTTTTGTTTATTGCCCATGACCTGTCCATGACTTTTATTAAAAGTATCCATGACTAAATCGTAGCCTTACTCATAAGTTCTCCATAAGTATTTTTCTTACTTTGCCTATATGTAAATTTTTATTAGCAGTAGAAATATTTTTCATTGGTCTCTATGTACGTGAAATTGACATTTATGGATAAATATATAATACTTCCAAGCCTGTTTAGACACGGTGTGATTTTTGTGGGTTTTTCATATATAGCAACGGCCAAAATCTCCAAATGGCAACTATCCTGTGGGTACATGACTGTGTGATCATCAGATAATCTGCATACAAATTAATGTCTCTCTCTCCCGGGGACAGTGTCACACTCTGTAATTCTACATTTGAATTTTATAAAGGTACAAATTATCCTCTAAAAGTGGTTATATATCAGTTTTATTTGGGAAAATATCCCAGTTCACTGGGGAAAGGTTGTTGAGTGCAAATGTTGTTTGTCAACAGTAAACAGCACATAGCTCTTTCTTTTGAGACCAACACAAGTTTTGGAAATGACACTTTTTTCTACTTGATGTGGATTATTGCAGCCCATATTAAAATAAACTAAAATACATCTAGACCAAAACTGCACTATTTGTTTTATGTACTTGGTACCACAAATGCTCCCTCTACAATTGATTTTTTCCAAGTTTCTCTTACCCCCTGTATAGTCGAGTGCCTATGTTAATGGTTAACATAGTTTCTTGGCTTGATAATGGATGAGAGCGCTGGAACAATAACAGATACCGTAAGCTATATCTGAGCATATGTCTAGTAAAACTATACAATCAAATCTGCTGGCTGTGTACAGATAAGGGGCATGAATTGCCTTTCACTTACATTGGTTTTAAACTGATAACTTCTGTTGAATTCAGTAGAGTTCCTTCTGATTTACACTAATATAAGCAAAAGGAGAATTAGCTCCAAACTCTCTTGAAATTCTGCCACCAGATGATTTATGAAGGAATAATGTCTAGTAACCTGAGGAGAAATAGAAGATTCGGGTACAAACTCTGGGCTAGATTTATCCTTTAGGCACCATCATGTGTATTAGAAGGAGCACTAAGGGGATTTTGGCTTAAATAACAAAAATTATCTTCTGTGATCTTCCAGGTAGCACATGTCGGCCCACCTGCTGTATTACTATTGAAGAGGTTACAACATACTTCTCTTTCTCCACCTGGGCAACAGTGCTGGCTGGTGTGTAGAAGGCACAGACAAAGTGCTGGCTTTGCCCTTACCTCTTCTACTTTCTAGGTCTTGCAAAGCAGAGACTATGTTCCCCATCACGATTCTGGTCAGACTCTGTGCAATAATACAAAGAAGGTAGGAGTGGAAGTTCCTTACACACCTGTGGTCAGAATCTGGCCTTCTGTTAAAGTTGAATATAGCTGACTAGAGTACCTAGTTAGGAGAGGGGCAGTGAGTGAATAGGTCTGCCTTGCAGAGGGTTTTGCTTCCGATGTTAATGGGGAAAATTTACATTTGTTTTACTGCAGGTGCAGTTACAGTGACTCAGCCCACGTGTTGTTTTTTTCCCCCAAGGACTTTATCAGTTCTTCAGCTGTATGGTATTTGTGATTGGATTGCGTGTGAAACATGAGTTTGACGTGCTGTGGTAACTGCAAACTTGTTAACAGGAAACTGTGTTCTAAACAATAACATCTGAACCTCTGCGGGTAGAAACTATATAGCCTGTTAACCAAAGAAGCTTGTTGCTTCTTGAAAAGAGCAGAAGCAACTCCCTTGACTGCACCAGAGTCATATATTCTTATGCAAGTGCACACATTCCCATTTCCCGTGTAAATGTTCTTCCCTGGGTTTCAACTATCTCTTTGAATTTAGGAGTCAGAGATCTTGGATTTGATTTTTTTTAAAAAAACCTGGGCAACCAAAATGTATGTGCAATTGTACACCTAATCTATGTGACTATATAGTTTGGACACACAACTATAGTCACTGTGTGCACAAAATAAACAAGCAGTTGCACACGTCTAACTTCTTAAAAAGATTTTTTCCTGGAGCCTATTTTCCCTGTAGGGTTACCAAAGTGTTACTTCTACTTCTAGGAAAATATATATTTAAACACCTGGTACCTGAAAGTGGTTTGAAGGATGAACAAAATTGATAATTGTATGTGTCTTAAAAGCAAGATGTAGGAACTCAGCACCCACCTCCAAATATGTTAGGTTTTGAATGTATTTCAGTGAGATCTAGGCATCTAACTCCTTTAGGCTCTTTTGATACTCTCGGTCATATTCAATAAAGAATGCTTTAAAAGAAAAGTTAATTAGGCAAAATATTCTTGACATTTTGTCTCTTTGCTGGACTACCAAATATGCCAGGAGAAGAGCAATATGCAATGCTCATTGGGTGGTAAAATCATGAGGGTCAGTAGAAAAATAATTATGAATAGAGGAAGAAGATACTGGGTTAAGCAAAGATGGGATAACATAAGTTAGTTGCCTGTTATGTCCAGCTTTAAAGCTTTTTTGCATTTTGATTACTCTCAGTCCAACAAGAATTCCTGTCTAATCAGGTCATTGTACAGAACATTGTGACTGTGATGATACAAACATCAAAGGGTGTTTTTTAAATGTGTAGTAAACCAAAAATCCTTATATGCATGCTGAACAGCACTGCATGGCACATATTCTTTACTATTTTCCTTACTGTGTAATTGCATGGCACCTAGCACAACAGGACTCCAAGTCTTGATTGAGGCCTCTAGGCACTACTGTAATACACATAATGAACTTTTAATTGCAGAGTTGGCGACAATGTCTATAGTTAAGCTACTCAACAGTCTCCATAATATGATAAGTCTGTTCTCCTGTTAAGAAACTTTTCAGGAAGAGAGAAACTGACTAGAAGAGAACAGGATAACTGACTACACCGAAAGTGCTGTCACACGCAGAAAAGGCAACAATCTGAAAAACTGGATTTTTTTTTTTTTGGTGCTAACTTCCCTCAGAATATTTTAACTATAGTGGACGCAAAATGTTTAGGAACAAAATGTGATCATCAAATTGATTGGTTTCCCTTTTACATCAATCTCTACTAGAGTTGGCCCTGAACCTGGTCCTGAATGTGTCTGAACTTTGTGGGGTTGGGGTAGGGTGGAAAGCAAGAACTAAAACTGAGTCCACATCCAAATTTTGTAAGTTGCCCTATCTTTATAATGAGATAAACCATATCTCAATGACTCCAGACTTTGGAGTGCTGGAAATCTAGAGTTGGATTCAGATTTTGTTGTTTGTGCCAATTTTCCATCACTCTGAGGGTCTGATTCGCAATTACATCACTCTGATAGTACAAAGAGGCCTTAAGTTGGGTATAAATTTCATTCAGACAAAATAATCTTTTGTATATCATTTATCCTCCTCCCCTCTTGGCATCTGTACATGAAATTAAGAATGCCCATCCTTCAGTGCAGATAGTGATGATAATGGATGCAGAAACCCAGCCTTGTTAAGAATAAAATCTCCTTTGGCAAGTACTGTATACTTAAGGTATGTCTACTGCACTGCAAAAACAATCAAAGGTGTGGGAATGGGCGTCTTCTAGTTTTTGTATCTTCACCTGGAGTTGAGTGCAATGGATACTGGACTCCCGAACCACACATCCTAGGACGTCTGGGAGAGGAGGATGTAGACCTTGGCAATGATGGCAGCAGGTTTAGCATAGGCTGCAGCGGGACTCTAGCATCCAGTTGTCTTTCTTGAACCTCCATCAGATGCTTCAACATGTTGCTTGCTCCCTCATACTCCGCACCATCTCATCCCGCATGTCATGCTCGTGGTCCCCGCATGCTCTCCTGTCCTCGCGGTCATTGTGCAGGCTGTCAGACAGTGCCATCCTCCATGTGCTGAGCTCTGTCTTGTCACTCTCGGAGGTGCACATTAACAAATTGTACATGTCCCCCTGAGTCGTCTTTTTCCGCTTTCTAATCTGAGAAAGTTTCTGCCCTGGTGAGGATGCACCGACAGACAAGGTTTCAGCTGCAAAGAATACAAAACACAAGGGTAGCATTGACAGTGCATATGTTGTTTCTGGTGCAGGGTTAATTCTTTTTATAAAAGAAGCACCCCTCAGTGTACTTTTTGCAAGCCCCAATGTAAGCAGAACTGCAGACTGCTGTGAATTGGTTTGCTGCTACAGCCATGGGGAGTAAGGCTACAAGACATGGGTGAGAGGTCTTGCGCTGCATCTTTTATTAAGACATCCTTGGGACCCATGGTTTCAACCTCTGCTTGCTGCACATACTCATTCTCCTCTTTGTCAACAATGTCCTTGTTGTTGTTGCCCAAGGTCACCTGGGGCTGCTGGGAGGTATCCATAGAGCATTTTGGAGTAGAGGTGGAGTCGCCTCATAGAAGCAGCTTGTCTGTGGCTCAGAACCAGAGCAACCGTTCGCCTCCCTTGTTTTCTGGTATGCTTGCCAAAGCCCCTTTATTTTCAGCACTGCTGTGTGTCACTGGTGTAGCCTTGCTCCCCCATGCCCTGCACGATTTTGTTATAGATGTTAGCATTTCTGCTGATTTGGAGGTCTGCCTGTACGTGCTCTTCTTACCACATAGCAATAAGATCACCACCTTCTGTGTGCTCATGCTGCAGCGCGTTTGCTGCGTTGAGTACCCATGGTCAGCTTGCTGATGAGCTCTCCATGCTGATCAAACAGGAAATGAAAATTTAAAAGTTCCTGGGGCTTTAACAGGTTGGTGGCTGTTTCCTGTGTACCTGGCTGAAATGCACTTTCAACTCGAAACTGCTTTCTAGAGCACTCACAGCAGAGCACTCTGAGACACCTCCTGGAAGTCAATTCCTTTGAATTACACAGGCAATGTCTACATTATCTCCATGTCAATGCATGGTTGTCGACTTAAGCACTACGTATCTCACAGAGATGGAGTATACAAATCAACTTTACAAGCCCTTTATGTTGGCATAAGGGACTTGGTAGTGTAGATAAATACATTATCAACTTGACCTAACATGGCATATGTCGACCTAACTTTGTAGTGTACACCATGCCTCAGTGTCTGAGTACTAGCCCCACTCATATCCACCTCTGTCTTTGCCTTTGCCAGCAGATCACAGACTCAGGGCCAGATCCTTAGCTGATGTAACCGGGCATAGATCAATTAATTTGGTGCTGGCCCTTATTGCTTTGGTTGCAGCAAACAGGAGTGATGTTTTTGGTTACCCTGATTTTATTATTGTTGAAAAGAAGTAGTCATCCAAAATCATGGCTTCTAAAGAGCTAAGAATATTTTTCCAAGAAAACTATCATGCACCATATTTTATTCTGTGGTGGAGGTTGTTAAATATCTGACAGATATTATAATCTGATTATAATCAGAATAGATTTGATATATTGCAGTTTATTATATTTGGCTGTATGGAAGTTAAATTGGTTTCTGAAAAGTACTGTGGATTGTTGCAGATCAAATAGCATTCATTACAGAACTTGATATGGAGATGACAAAGCTCATTAAGAGGAATATGGCATGTAGTCAATGCCATCACTACCATAAGTCCACAACATTTTTCCAAATTTCAGTTCCAGGCATACTTTGGTTTCTGAGCAACAATAACTCACACAGGAAACTATACGCTAGCAATAACTAAAAAAAAGAATGAAATGGGATATTTCCCCATTTGAGTAACTCATGCTAGCATGCATTAAAATATTGAGTATCACTATAAAAAAATCCTGTAAATTTGATCCAAAGAGTTGTCAGGACAAAATACAAAGGACAGTATTAGAGACTGGCTTCCCAGTCTCAAATTATTTAAAATATAGTTGCCTAAGTACACTGCTGTCCAACCACTTGTACTGACTATTCTGCATCTCAGAATGGCCAGGGCCTTTAGGGCTCTCTCCTTACTTCTTGTTTTTTATTGTTTATTCTGATCCTGGTTTCTACAGTTAGGGTTGCAGTATGATGCGGTACTTGCAAGTGGGTGATGGAGAAAACAAAAATGGAATAGTATGGGGTAAATAGTTTAGTTCTTTCTTTCTTGCAAATCTGTGAAATGGAAAGATGCACCTACAAAGATTAATATCCTTACAGCTAAAAGCACAGCTTTGCCTGCACACTGTGTTGAGAATGTGTGAGCTGGGAGTTAAGACAATGCTAAATGAATCAGGTGTGTGCATGGATGATAGAAAGAGGAAAAGAGAGCGAGCGAGCGCATATTTGAAAGTTCCTTGCTGATTTAGTCCGTGTATCCTGGAATGCAATAGTGTTGGGGCTGCTTATCTTGGAAAATATGTGTTATGGCTCCCATTAAAGTCAATAGAAATTGACAGGCAACTCCAGGGGTTATATCATTGGAATATAGTAAAATGTTTAGAAATGTCTGGATTTTATTTCTGAGGTTCTGACCAGTTAAATATAACCTCATCTTCACCTTGGGTCTACTGTTACAGTACGCTACTGAGAAATTATAACAGCTTTTATTTAAGAGGCTGATGCAAGCTGTGAAGTTGTTTGCACGTCAATAATGTCAGAATAGCAATTCCCTACTACTGAAAGCACAGTTTAAAGTTCAAGTAATTTGTTCATCTAAGTGGATCTCTCAGGTTATGGTGATAATGCTGGAGCAGATTGCAGAGAATTTAGAAGTTATGGAACGTAGGTTACTCTTTGTCTAAGGGAAACTAGATTTGGATTTAAGTTTTACCAATGGCCCATATCTAACTGGGAACCAGGAGTCCTGTATTCTAGTCCTGGCTCTGCCACTGTTGTTAGCTGCAGTGGCAGAATTTATAATGGGCTAAACTAAAATCCCAAAGATCACAATTTCTGAACTTTAGGGATGTTGCAAATCTAGATTGGAATCTAGTTCTGAATTTTGCATCTTTAACCCATCTCTGTTATTTATATCAATTATATAGCATCTTAAATTAAAGAAAAATGTACTAAAGAATTAACTGAATCCCTGAAAACTTAATGGGATATCACACATGCAGTAGTATGACTTCTCTGTAGGACCACACAAGGTATGAAGCAGAGCTGTTGGAATACAAACAGATATATAAACACATACAAATAATTGCAATAAAGTATTTACATGGTTAAAAATGCACCCAGAAAATACATGTGTTTGTTATTATATTACTATTATTTATTATTTGTATTGCAATCATTCCAAAAGGCATGACTGGTCATGAGGCCCCATTGTGCTAGGTGCTGTACAAACACACAGTGGGAGGAAGTCCCTGCACAAAAGAGCTTATAGCCTTCATTAAGACTTAATTCTCCATCCCATTTTTGAGACAAACTGGCAGCAAGCACTGCAACTGCTAATGTAAACACAGTCGCTCTTTATGAATAACTTCATTGAACTTCTAGTCAGTACTTCTAAATGTGAAGCGTGACATTTAAGACTTAAGTAAGAAAAAAGGAAATAATAAACTACAGTTTTTAACTAGGGTACCTGTCAAGCTTCAGAGGGCAATGGAGATAAGCCTGAGGGGTTAAGGTTGAAGGTGATAGGAGCTATAAGCAAGGTGGTAGAAAGTGGGTGTTAGGCAATGGAGTAAAGGCAGCAGGGGGAATGAAGTAAGGGTGAAGGTTATAAGTAACCATATAAGTGGAAACCTTAAACTTGTGGCAATCTGCTGCAGTAGACAGAAAGTTTTGTGGCAGCATCAGTTACATTTTTTAAAAATACATACTTTATTGGATTAAATTTGAAAATGTACAGTATCATCAATACAATAGCCCCATAGTTATTATGGAGATAACTTCAACTAGGGTGACCAGATGTCCTGATTTTATAGGGATAGTCCTGATTTTTGGGTCTTTTTTATGGTCCTATTTCCCCTGACCCCCTGTCCCGATTTTTCACACTTGCTGTCTGGTCACCCTAACTGCAACAGCATAGTTAAGGTTGTGTTGAGACTTCTACTTAATGCAGGAAATCCCTGTTTCAAAATTATGGGCCCCAATCCTGTACATGGATCTAGTCAATGGGATTCTGTGTGGGCACAGAGGCCAGGCACATGGAACTTACTGAGGAATTGGGGATGTAGTTTTCAAAATTAGCATAACTGCTCTTCTGAAAGCAACTGAATTTTGTGAGAGGTTTTCTGAATGAAGTACTTCTGTTTGTTTCCAGGAGAAATATTTTTACATCATCATTTTTTGAAAAGCAATTATTTCAGTTGTGTCAGATGGTCTTTTCAATTCATAAATACATCACCAACCTTAAGATTTTTTTTCTCTCCACCTCTGTATCGCCTAGATTAAGAATGATTTAAAAATAGTTTTGGATCACTATTTTGTGCATAGATCCTGTAACAAATTCAATAACCACAGGTTTTGAGACTGCCTTGGGCTATGAAAGATAATTATGAGAGAGACAATTGCAGCTATGAAATAATAAGCAAAGGCTAGGAATTGAAGGTGACGGTTAGGTTTTTGGCTTAATACAGGAGAGAGGATTTTGTCATACGCACCTCCCTCAACTTTCTCTATTTCCTACCATGCTTAACTTTATCCCTCCTTTAGATCACACTGTCCCTTTACTTTTACTCTTCCCACCTTCAAACTACACCGTATCCTTATCCCTTCCCTCAGTCCCCATTTTTACCTTTCACCCTCATCCTGCAGCCATATCCTTCAGACTTGCAGCTTCCCCAAGCTCCAGTATTTCTCTCACACAAAATAGTGTAAATCCATAGTAATTCTACTGAAGGCAGTGGAGTTACACCACAGTAAAACTGATGTGAGAGGAGAATTAGACCCCTCTGTGTTTCACATTTTCACAGTATCTATAATTAATGAATAGCTTCATTCAACCTGCTTGCTTTAAAGCATGTGACTGTGATCCACTAGGCCATAGAAATGGAGTGTTCTTTTAGTTTATTTTGGAAGCTTGACATTTTTTTTCTCTGGCAGCAAGATATTTTCTGCTCCCTTGTCAGCTTAATAATAATAATAAAAAAAGCAGCGACATGTATTTAGCGAGTATTTAACAAAACATTTTACTCCCAACTGTCAAACATACAAACAAGATGGCCTGTGTCAAATTTTACTTTGTAAAAATAAGTTAATTGAAGTAATATAGTTCAGCTCTGTCAGAGAGTTTGGGAGAATGAAAAAAAGAGTGAGGCTAGAAAGTTAAACATTTATATTCATAACAAGAAAGTAAATAAATGAGCCAGCTATTTGGCATTTTTACTGGAGTTTTCTTACCTGCATATTCAAACATATATTAAAAGGGATATGAAAAAGCAGCCTGGAAGAAGTTTTGCTGAAGTTGTACTTGTGTTAAATGTTGAAATAATGGTCTAATTTTCCTCACATTTATATAGGAGTATACTGCTGTACTATATCAAATTCAGTGGAATTATTCTAAACCTACCTCAGTGCAAGTGACCCATACACAGGGGATGTGGGCTTTGTTTTGGACAGTATATGTCTGTGCACATGGTAGAAAATATAAAAGACACCTGAGACATCTCAGTTTTGCTTCATTCCTGCTTCAGTTCTCTGGACTGTGGATTTACAGCTAAAAGGAGTGTTTTAAACTATGGACTGTGGACCTTTAGGAAGTTACCTAAGAGACTTTTTCAAGCCAGCAGTCTATTCCATCACTGCTATGATCCTGATCTATGAACACTGAAAATCACTTGTATGTATATGACTCTTTAGCTATTTAGCAACTCTCTTCTTGTCTTTTATTAAAAGAATCTTTAGTTAGTTTACTAGAGTTAGGCTGATTTTTGGGTAAAATCTGAAATATATATATATGGCCTAGGAGTAACTGTCTGATCCTTTGGGACTGGCAGAACCTCAGATACGGTGAATTGTTTTCAGTGATATCTCACTATGTTAGGCCTTTTTGTCTGGATGAGAGCCAAAGACTGAAATGCCTAAAGGAAACTGTGTTTGGATTCTTGTTAAACAGTGTCGTGCTACAGAAACTCCTTTGTTATTGGCGTGGTGAATCTATTTATAAAATAAACCACCTGTTTTGTGGAATTGTCTGTCGTGTTTCTTGCAGTCTACCCTGAGTGTGGCATACTTGGTGTGATCCATGAAGGCACCTGGTCACATTTGGCATAGTCGGCAGGATACACATCACCACAGGTCAACTGGGTTTTGGATCAGATCCATGCTGTTCAAAATTTAAATTTTGATATTGAGATTTTTAAGGGTTAAAGATTAGTGACCATGCATCAGTCATGATTCTATGAGGCTATGAATATGAAAGAGCTAAAAAAATTATGTGAAGACAGAAGAATAACCCTAAAGAAGGACATTTCAGAACAGGAGACAAAAGATTTGCTCACAGAATGGGAATAAAAGACAGCAGCAGAAGCAATCGGAATGGAAAGATCAGATATAGGATGATAGAGCGTCGTCTTTGTTCCCCAAATAAAGTCCAACATACTTTTTGAAGTATATCTCAAGTTTAGGTTCTATTTTCCGACTGTGTTTCTATACTTGTTAGTTCCTTTTTGAAATTCTTATAATACTTTATCTGTGTTCAGTTTAGAGAGGTGATATGAATGAGAGAATACTTAATTTAAGGCTCAGCAGAGAGACCAGTGAATAAACATCCCTTGTCTGACAGAAAACTTGTTTAGAGAGATAAGGGGGATGATATATCTTTCACTGGACCTATTTCTGTTGTTGAAAAAGACAAGATTTAGAGCTACACTGATCTCTGCCTTCATACAGACTTTAAAATATATTTTCAGTATATATACATATCTCCTCACATAGTATCGGTACATATATTTCACAGCTACATTAATGACTAGTGAGACTCTGGCTTTCATTTAAGACCTCACCTGACATTCTTTGGTAAACCAGAATGTGCATAACATAATCAGGCTATTCTTGTAATTCCCTTGCCAGTTGGCATTGAAGGGTTCTTTAGCCACAAAAGACCAGATCACATGGTCCTTGAGTCTGCAGAATCTGCTCTTGTAGTGATCAGAAGAAGTTTGTTGAAATCAAGCTTGTGTGAGTTGAATGTCTGAGAAGCTAGTTCTTTACAGAATATGATTTTAGGAGCAGCTGCATGCTCAGCATAGACACATCCAGAATAAAATGTGCCACTTTCATATGAATTAGCATATTAAGGTCATATCCCTCATATACCAGTTAAATGAATGTAGCTAACTATATATAGTTGATATGTGCAGCAAACAGTGCAATCCAGTACATAAACCAACATGCCTTAGCTACATTCTTTTAATTTTTTTTAACCTCAGCCCTGTGGATGTAAATCTTTTTAGTGGATAGACTTCCTTTAGCTACTTGTGGATTCTGCAAGGCCTTATCACTGCTGTCTTTGTCCTCTTTCCCCAAGGAAAGCTGCAGCAACATTGACACCAATAGCTAAAAAAACATTTACATGTGCGTTACATTTGCTTCCTCAAGTTCAGCTCAGCTAATGAGCTGGCTACTTCCATGTAAATCAAGTCAACCAAAAACAGTTCATGCTTTCATCAGGTGAGCACTGGTCTGAAATCCCTTTGAAGGTGGGGCCTCATTCACTGCAGTGACTGAAAGTTGCCCATATAAACAGCCCATCTCAAAGATGTTGTTCTGTTTTTCAGACAAGCTTACAGTTGTTCAGAGGAAGTGTGCCACTGTGCCGGGTACCAGAAGTCAGACTAATTTACTGGGAATTTGGAAAATAAAAACCCAACACCAGTGCTTTAGAAGACATTAGCAAAACAGAGAGTACTAAAAGCTGAGATCACATCTGGGATTTATCACTGTGTTTTGATAAACCTTTGCGCTTTACCAGCACTCTGTCCTTCACTAGGGAGTCAGCAAAATTACAGCACATATGTTCTCAACAGAATCTGTCAGATAGACTTTTATACTTTAATGTTTTTGACTGATTAATCATCCACATAGTCTAGTGAAGAGTTCAGAGAGAGGTGAATATTTCTTGTTAGAAAAGTTAAGCAATAGATATAATTCTAGGAAATATGTACATAATTATAAGATTTGTAATGATTCATTTGTATAAATCCTAATTAAAAAAACCCAACAACCTCTAAATCTATCATCAAGTCTGTGAGGTCAGTCCTTCTCCCAAAAAATTCAGTGACAGTTCTGCTGATCTCAGTGAAAGCAGGATGAGATTCTCTGTGTAATTACAAAACAAAAGATCTAGTAAATCTCATGGCTCCAAGAACTAGTATCAGAGTTCCTATACAAATAAGTTTAATAATACTGACAGGTGAATGGGAGAGAGAGAAGATTTCATCCTGTTTCTTTGTGAAGGTGTTTTGCTGCTATGGAGTAATCTGGGAGATTTAAAACTGGTTGGTTTCCTGTTGAGCATGTGCACATCTTTTGGACTATAATCACTGAACATTTATCTCAGTTCAAGGGCACAGAAGGGGTGGGATGTAGATGTTTCTTGACGTTCCTTCTTGAAGTGATAACTCTTCCGTTTTAGAAAAGCTTTCATATAATCACATATTGTCTGTCGCAGATTATCAAGTTCCACATTAGACAGTGAGTAAAATGTTCAAAAGTACATGTGACATAGGAGGCTAAGGTCCATTTTCAAAAGTGACTTAGGCACTTTGAGCTAGATTCACAAAGGCAATTTAGGCATTGCAATGCCTAACTCCCAGGCACCCTGTCACCTAGTGGAATACACATCCCCTAGCTAGATACCCAGGCTCCCCATTCACTGTATGGGGAGAGGTAGGTGCCCAGGAAAAGGATTCTCAATAAGCTGAGTGGGATGCCACCTAACCCAACCATAAGTGAAATATAGAGAAAGGGATGAACCGTAGGATCCAGATCCTCTGTTACTTCAGTGCCTCTCTGACAGGCCAGAGGGAGGTGCCCATCTCCATTTGTGATTCTCACCTGGAGTTAGGTGCCTATGCCTTTTCTCATGAAAAAGGTTGCCTACCCCAGTATTGCCAACAGCCCAGTGGTTTGGGCGGCCATCTGAGCTGTGGGAGACCTGATTTCAAATTCCTGTTCTTTCTGATATGGAGCAGGGACTTGAACCCAGGTCTTGCATGTAAGTACCCTAACTATTGGGCTGTGTGTATTCTTGGGTGGGTCTCTTTGTCTCTCTTGAAGTTTTTTCACTGTGTATAGATAATTAAAGGCAGAGAGAAAGCCAGAGTTTGAGCATATCACATGATGGTTGGAGTAGTCACTGGAGAATGAGGTTCCTGTTCCACTTTGTATAAATAATTAAATATTAATTGGAACAGCTTCAACAGGAGAGACTGAGACACCTTCCCCCAGAATACTCAATAGCCTCATGATTAGGGCACTCAGCTAGAATATAGGAGACCTTAGATCAAATCACTGTTCTAAATCACACAGAGTGGGGATTTAAACCTGGGTCTCCCACAACTCAGGTGACGGCCTAAACCATTGGGTTATTGGATATTCCAGGGGACACAGCCAGCCTCCAACATTTCTGACTTGTTTATCCTTGGCTATCTTTTGTGTGGGTTAGATTGAGTCCTGACAGGAGATAAGCAAAGGAATGTCTACTTTGAGAATCCAGTTGAGGTTTAGGCAAGAGTGAGGGCTCCTAGCAGTCTATTAGCTGTGGGGCAGACTCAGGATTTAGCAGCTTTGCTCATGCCCACTGTGGAAAATTAACTGCCTATGGAGGGGTAAAGGTAGAGTTAGGTGGCATCTGAGTAATGGTTATGTGAATATCCATGGCACCTAAATATCAGACATATGTGCCTGAAGAGGCAGTTGGGTACCTAAGTCTCTTTGTGAAACTAGCCCTTTGAAACCTAAGTCCCACTGGTTTTCAAAAAATTTCCCAGCTCTGCTTGAGTTGACCTTGTGCAACTTCTCACTACCTTCACTCCAAAATATGAGGACTGATACTAGCCTCCTCCCAGAGTAGGGGTATGAAGACTTGGTCAAAAATAAGAGCTACGAAGTACAGAGAAATTATTACTTCATTACTAGTTTGAATTTGGATTGATTGTGTTATGTCTCTATCTACTAAATTAAGGAGCTGTCCATTGCCTGATATTTTCTTCATGTGTAGGTAGATACTTATAGACCATGATCAAATCAACTCTTAATCTTGTCTTGGATAAGCTAAATTAGTTTAACTGAATTCAGGTTCTGCAGACTTCAAATCATTCCTGTGGCTCTTTTCTAAACCTTTTCAGTGTTTTCAATTTCAACAATTTTTCATCAGCCTTTTAAAAATGTGGAACCAGGACTGGGAGCTCATGTTCATTTGATTATCTGTGATCTAGGTCATTGTTTTCCAAGACACAGTCTCCCACCCTGTCTGTATAAGCTACATTCTTTATTCCTAGATGCATGAGCATGCATTGATTATCTGTGATCTAGGTCATTGTTTTCCAAGACACAGTCTCCCACCCTGTCTGTATAAGCTACATTCTTTATTCCTAGATGCATGAGCATGCAATGGCTCTATTACAACATATTTTTTTCAATGAAACGAGCTTAAAAACCACCCAGATTGCTCTGTGTAACTGACCTATCATTATCAGTATATACTACTTCATCAATCATTTTCTCACCTTCAGACTTACCAGAAAGTTTTATGTTTTGTTCCAGATAATTAATATTTCATTGATCAAAGATATTAAATAGCATTGGGCCAAGAACAGATCTGTGTGAGAGGCCATTGAATCATCATCGTCAAATGAAAGTTTTCCCCACTAACATTTATATTTTGAGATCCAACACTTAGCCAGTTTTTAATATGTTCTCCATTGATTCTGAATAATGCCAACCCAAATGTTCAGTGGCTAAGGCTCACATTTTTAAAGGCATCTAGACATTGCTGTGCTCAGTGACACCTAGTTAGGTTGCAACACCTAACTGATTTAGGCGCTTAAATCTCATTTTTGCTTTCTGCCTTGTAGAAGTCTAAATAAATTTATGTCAAAACAATGGCTTTTATCATCTAAATTTATCTCAGACAAATTATTTCAAATTCGTCTGACAAGACCCAATTTCCAAAAAACATGTTAATTTGTATTAATTATGATACTGTCCTTTAATTCTTTACTAACTGTATCCCATCATTCACTGGAATTTACCTGGAAGCATGTCACCTGCAGTCACCATTAAGGCTTTGGATCACAAGTCCTTTCTAAAGTTGGGCTCACTGTTGTTGCACATTTAACAGTGGTACTTGTGATATACCAGATTGGGTTGTTAAATAAGGTACCGTGGTGACAAATATTATGAAATGTCATATATATTTACCTGCAACTGTACACGTTTAATTACATGTGCAATTTTTCTTCCCTTAAGTCAAAGAGCATTTATGATGAAAGAAGAAAAAGGTGCCAGTCTACCGTGTTTTCCAAGGGAAGTGAAAAATAGTGAGTGGAAACATAGGCTCTTTGTAACTCCAGGCACTATAATATGAGCTGCCTTGTAAGTCTGGCAATGGGCAAGGCTAAGTGACAGAATACAATGAAATGTTAAATTAGCCTGTATGGGGTTAGTAAGGACAGAGGATACATTTTATTTAAAGAAAGTAACATTGTACCTCATGCCAAACTGAGGTAATTTCCTTCCCTTTTCTATACTTCCTAGGTTTCCAGATTTATAATTTTTTTGTGGCATTTACCAGAGCTCACCTCAAGAAAGCATTACTCAAATAAAATCTAAAGGAAATATTTTTGTTCAGGACCCAGACCCATAAAGAGTAACTACTATATGTTAAAAAGCTGCATAATTTTACTATTAATTATACACACAAACCAAATAAATAGACCAGTGTTGCTGTGTTGAATAGAAAATTCACACATTGCTGCTTAGTGTAAAGCACTGGGCTTGCTTTCTGTATCTCTAGCTTACTTAAGGGATTTCTTACCATGTAAAGTTGTTTGTCTTTTCTTGGAAGCCAAAGTATATTGTGTTTAGTAGGCTATACACACATTCCCATTGACTGGGAGAATTATTATTTTAACACTGTCTGCTTTAGTCAGCTATTCACCTTACTTGCCTTAGTCAGTTATTCACAAAATGAGCTATTTCTTGTTTGGAATAAAGACTCTTGAATTTAATTGAACGTATGTAAAATATATGGTTTCAGTGGTGCCAGGAGAATTACTGGCAACAATATTGATTTAATAGATGCTTCCAAGATCAAGATGCCCAAAACTTATCCTCCCTGTTTTGATTTGCAATATGACCTAAGTATGAACTATTTAAAACAAAGCCTGCAAAGCTCTTGCAGTACTACAGTGTTAATAACCTCTCCCATTATGCGTCTGAACACACAAGCAAAAGAAGTAACAAGATGATGGGTCTGTTGCACTCGTAAGGTGTGTGCGTGTGTGTGTGTGTGTGCACGCGCCAGCCATGAGTGCATGCATGCATACTCTGTGAGTTCAAATCTCCATTGCCTTGTATTTCATGTAATTGTTTCCTCTTATGCCAAATGAGTGCTAACATTGTGATATAGCAATGTTTTTCACCATCTTGCACCAGTATAAAAAACTGCACAAAAAAAACAAGGACTTTATGACACTCCTCACTGTTGTTGTTCTGGTATCTTTTCAGTTTAATTTCCTGACAAGGAGAGCAGATAGGACAGTACAAGTAAACCCAGCATCCCAGGTTAATTATATTTTGGATCATCTCTCCTAAACATGTAGCTTTTAAGATTGCTGCAGTCCTTGTTTTGGAAATAGTGTTAGGGCTTCTGAGTATTAAAGATGTGTGTTTAAGTGGGTACCTTTATAGTGGAGGATTCTGGAACATGGGAAGGCCATGCAACAATAACACTTTTACTGACCATTAAAAATAAAAATTAAATTGTGTGTGGCCTGTGTACAAGTCAGAGGCCAGAGAAAGAGATGAGAAACAAAATGGGAAATGACTACCTAGGAAGGAGTACTGCAGAAAGGGATCTGGGAGGTCATAGTGGACCACAAACCAAATATGAGGCAAGAGTGTAATACTGCTGCAAAAAAAGCGAACATCATTCTGGGATGTATAAGCAGGAGTGTTAGAAGCAAGACATGAGAAGTACTTCTTTCACTCTACTCTGCACTGATTAGGCCTCAACTGGTGTATTGTGTCCAGTTCTGGATGCCACATTTCAGGAAAGATGTGAACAAATTGGAGAAAGTGCAGAGAAGAGCAACAAAAATGATTAAAGGTCTAGAAAACATGACCTATCGGGGAAGATTGCAAAATTGTGTGTGTTTAGTCTGGAAAATAGAAGACTGAGGGGGGACATGATAGCAGTTTTCAAGTACATAAAAGGTTCTTACAAGGAGAAAAAATGTTGTTAACCTCTGAGGATAGGACAAGAAGCAATGGGCTTACATTGCAGCAAGGGCAGTTTAGGTTGAACATTAGGAAAAACTTTGTAACTGTCAGAGTGGTTAAGCACTGGAATAAATTGCCCACGGAGGTTGTGGAATTTCCATCACTGGAGATTTTTAAAAGCAGATTAGATGAACACCTGTCAGGGATGGTCTAGATAATACTTAGTCCTGCCATGAGTGAAGGGGACTGGACTAAATGACCTCTCAAGGTTCCTTCCAGTCCTACATTTCTATGTTTCTATGTCAACTGTCTCTATTCAGTGCAAACCAGGGGTGAAAATAGGTTAAAGGACTTACCAGTACGCCAGAAGTCCTGATCAGGGGCGGAGCCTCACCCGGAAGAGGCAAGACATAAAAGCCTTGGCCCCTTTAAATCAAGATTTAAAGGGCCTGGGGCTCCAGCTGCCACCGCAGCGGAGCCCCGGGCACTTTAAATCACGGAGGAACCCTGGGGGCTCCCGGCTGTTGATGCTACCCTGGGGTCCCAGGCTCTGGCAGAGCTTTAAAGGGCCCGGGGCGGTAGCGGCAGCCAGAAGCCTAGGGCCCTTTAAATCCCTGCAAAGCCCTGTTGCCGGAGCCCTGGGGTAGCACCCATGGAGCCCCGGCGCCCTTTAAATCCCCACCAGAGCCCCACTGCCACTACCCCAGGGCTCTGGCAGCAGGGCTCAGGCGGGGATTTAAAGGGCCCCGGAGCTCCAGCTGCCCTCTATGGGCCCAGCCCTTTAAATCCCTGCCAGAGCCCTGGGGTAGCGGCAGCAGGGTTTCGATGGAGACTCGCTGCCACTCCCCAGGGCTACAGCTGCGGGGCTCTGGCAGGGATTTAAAGGGCTCGGGTGGTAGCGGCTGCCGCAGTCCCAAGCCCTTTAAATCCCCACCGGAGCCCTGCTGCCGGAGTCCTGGAAGAGTGGCGGTGGGCTCTGGTGGGGATTTAAAGGGTCCCAGGGCTCCAGCCCTGCTACCGCTCCAGAGCCCTTTAAGTCCCCACCGGAGACCCGCTGCCGCTCCCCAGGGCTACAGCAGGGCTCCCGCGGGGATTTAAAGGGCTTGGGACTGCGGCAGCCACTACCACCGTGGCCCTTTAAATCCCTCCTGAGCCCCGCCACCGGAGCCCTGGGGAGCAGCGGTGGGTCTCCGGTGGGGACTTAAAGGGCTCTAGGGCGATAGCAGGGCTGGAGCCCTGGGGCCCTTTAAATTCCTGCCAGAGACGTGCCACCACTCCCCAGGGCTCTGGCAAAAGGGCTCTGGCGGGGATTTAAAGGGCTCCGGGCTGCGGCAGCTGCTACCACCCCGACCTGGTCGGTTTGGGACCGCAGGGTAAGTACCCTTAATGGGCCCCACTGCTTTATTTACCTGCCAGTTGGCCGCTCGCCACTTCCCTGCAGCTCTGACTGTCCACAGTTTGCTGTCCTGGTCCAATGAGGGCCTTGGGGAAGTGGCGAGCGGCCAACCGTTAGGTAAATAAAGCAGCGGAGCCCGCTAAGGGTACTTACTCTGCAGTCCCGCGCCGACCGCTGCCCTAGAGCCCTTTAAATTCCCACCGGAGACACGCCGCCGCTCCCCAGGGCTCCAGCAGCAGGGCTCTGGCGGCGATTTAAAGGGCTCAGGGCTGGTGCAGCTGTAGCTGTAGCCCTGGGGAGTGGCGGCGAGACTCCGCCAAAGCCCTGCAGCCGCTACCCCAGGGCTCTGGCAGTGGGACTCTGACTGCAATTTAAAGGGCCTGGGGCTCCAGCTGCTGCTGGGAGCCCCAGCCCCTTTAAATTGTCTCCTAAGGAAGCCGGTCTGGTACGGCGCACCAGCTCTTGCCGGTACGCCGTACCGGTGCGTACTGGCTTACTTTCACCTCTGGTAAAAACAATCTTAGGCATGAATTAATATTTAACAATAAATTATAGAACCAGTTGAGTCATCTGCTTCACCACTTACCCAGATCTGCTCATCATCTGGTCTGTAGGAGTGTTTTATCTATTTGTCTTGTAGTGGCCTGTTCAGTAGATTTAAGACTCTTATCCAAAAGACTGTCTCCTTTCACTGAAACTGTGGTGTGAGCTTGATTGATACTAGGATCACATGACAATTCAAGTGGGTTTGGAACAACCTGAAGATGTTGTTTATTTCTTCTGTACTGAGTAACTTGATCAGTCTGATCCGTGTAAGAGTTCATAGTGCACCTAAATCCAGTGGGAACTGCTGGAATTCTCCAATTTTATTTTCATGCCATTTTATCAGGACTGAGTCATCTGATTTCAGTTTGAACAAGCTTTGTATTGGTTAAAGATGACTATCTGAGACTTCTTACACTGGCATCTCTGTCTCTCACATCCTTTATTCAGAGCCACTTAGGATGAAGTGTTAACCTCTACATTTGGCAGCATTATTCTGATCTGTTGACCCATAAGCAGCTCCTCTGGGCTTGCACCAGTAGCTGACTTGGAGGCTGCTGTCTAGATCAAGCGAACTAATAATGGGTTTTGTTGTTGTAGAATTCTCTTTGCAATCTGTAATGCTCTCTCTACCAATCCATTCCTGTATGTGTATGGATGTGGTGGTTGGAAATAATATACTTGAAATCATTCTATAACTGGAAATCTTGGAATTCAGAGATGGCCAATAATGACTCATTGTCATTGACTGACTGTTTTTTTCCTGGAATGCCAAATTAATACTTGAACTTTTCTATGATTTGCTTACTGTGAGTCCAGTAAGAAATAGCATGTCAACAAATCTAGAGAAATAGTAAATGGCAGACATATCACACAGGTATGTTTCTATTTTTCTGATTGGTCCAGTGCTGTTTTGTCTGAAGACCTATCATGTAATGCTAGGTATGAAAAGCACTTTGAATTGCCTTTCTGATCGTTCTACAGGACTCCCCTAGTTCCACCTTACCTTTCACGTACTACCCTATGCTGTGCCATCCTACTGACGTGTGGGGTTGCTGCTGGTATATGTGAGGCCCTGGTGTCCCTCATATGTCCAATTTAATGTCATTTTTTTAAGAGGAACTACAGTACATTTGCCATAGGTAAAAATATCTTAACTTACTTAGAATAATTCTCTGTTCATTACAGAGGCATCATAGAAGTTCTGTAGTTAAGTTGCATTAAGATTCTCTTTAAGCAGGGACTGAGGGCTTCTTTACACTGCACTGCAGTTCAGACTGTCCCATAGTCCTTTTCAAACAGGATTACGTTAATGTTAACTAGGAACCTTTAAGTTTGTGCCTGTATCATTCACACAGGGGAATTACAGTGCAGCAAGATGGTGCTCACTATTATTCACACCCCCATAATTCAAAGTGCAGGACAGTGTAGACATAGTGTAAATTTCTTAATTAGATTTCTCTTATTTATAGCATTGCTTTGTGAGTAGTAAATGACTATGTTTTAGAAAATTCAAATAAATCTGTGAATTGGTTTTTAAATGGGCCCCTCAGCCCCCTCACTGATTTTAGCGTTTTCTCGGATCCTTTTAGGAAGTAATTTGATTGTTTAGACTCCAGTTTTACAAATACACATGCAGACAATCTTATGAATCTGAGTAATCCCACGAGGCAATGATTTGTATGTGGAAAGCAGGGATATTACTGGTTGGAGATGGAGTATGTGGAGGCAGAGGAAATTAGTAGAGACATGAGGAGGAGCAGAAATATGGGGTTTAGGTAGGTAAGGGGTTGGTTAGTTTAGGGTGACCCTGGACTGTGGGATTGCATGGTCGGGGGTGGATACGGTCTCTTTGCATTGCATCAATATTTTCATTTTCTTCATAACCATTAGGGATAGAGAGAGAATTTTAAAAAAATGATTCTGAACCATCCATCTGCAATTAAATATATTTAGCAGTGAAAATATTAAATGAAGAATTCTGTCAAACAGAAAGTAATCTGCATTGTGACATAGAAGATAGCACAGCTGCAGTCCCACTGGGATAGGGTTGCTAACGTTCTACCTGCATGAAACCGAACACCCTTGCACTGCCCATGCCGCATCCCTCCTCCAAGGCCCCAGCCCTGTCCTGTCCCTTCTCCGAGGCCCTGCAAGGAGTTCAGAGTGCAGGAGGAGACTCTGGGCTGGGACTGAGTGGTTCAGAGTGCGGGAGGGGGCTCGGGGCAGAGGGCTGGGGTGCAGGGGTGTGTGAGGGCTCTGCTGGGGGTGCAGAATCTGGGATAAGGCTAGGGATGAGGGTTTTGGGGTGTAGGAGAGGGGTGTGTGGGCTGGGACTGAGGAGTTTGGAAGGTGGGAGAGGAATCAGGGCTGGGGCAGGGAGTTGGGGGGCAGGGGAGGAGGGTGAGGGCTCCATCTCAGGGTGCGGGTTCTGGAGTGGTGCTGAGGATCACGGGTTTTGGGTGCAGGAGGGTACTCCAGGCTGGGAGCAAGTGGTTCAGAGGGCAGGACGGGCATCATGGCTGGGGCAGGAGGTTGGGGCACAGCAGGGCTTCAGGGGTGCAGGCTGTGGGTGGCGCTTACCTCAAGCAGCTCCCGGAAGGAGTGGCACATCCCCACTCCGGTTCCTATGCAGAAGCATGGCCAGGTGGCTCTGTGCACTGCCATGTCTGCAGGCACCACCCCTGCAGCTCCCATTGGCTGTGGTTCCCAGTCAGTGAGAGCTGCAGAGATGGCACTTTGGGCAGGGGCTGTGTGTGGAGCCTCTTGGCAGCCCCTACGTATAGGAGCCAGAGGGGGCCATGCTGCTGCTTCTGGGAGCTGCACAGAGCAAAGGCAGGCAGAGAGCCTACCTTAACACCACTCTGCTGCTGACCAGATTTTTAACGGACCCATCAGCCCCATCTTTTTGACATTTCTTCAAATGTTGCATATGCACTAATTTTCAATCAGTTTTAACTATATGGGAAGTATGAAGAGTAACTTAACAAACTGATAGAAAAATGCAAAAAAGGATAAGACCCACACACAAAATCTTTTTAATATGTCCGTTGTAATTTGTTTCACTTCTAAACTAATGAGCACATTTACTGGTAAATTCTTACAAAAATCAAACGTACTCAAAGAATCAGTGCTGAAACTCAAGGGAGGATACACTATATATTATTCATATATATTAGTGAATGAACTCCTGCTTTAAAAGCAAAACTGGACCTTAACTAAGGAAGCATCATTAGACACTCTATAATATTTTAAAATATCAGTTTAAGTTAAATTTAATTTTTTGAAGTTGCAGGCCAATTATAGAGATTTAGATATTCACAGATGACAAATGATTCAGTTAAACTCGAGCACATCTCTGCACAGTGTTTGGTCTTGGTATATCACACATTAGTGTTGACATGTTTTATGTGTTCACCTCTGTACTTCAGATTTTTGCTTCAGACAGGTGAGTTGCTGGACTCTACAGCCCTAGTTTAAACTGTCTAATTAATTGGCTGTCTTCTTTGAATGCAGCCTGTGCACACTATTTTCTTTTATAAGCATTAATATGTACTGGTCTGTACTGCTTCAGCGAAACTCCTGATACAGCTAATAAAACTAATATATTTAAGACATTACAAACATGATTTCTTACCAAGGAAAAGTCTGTGGGAGATGGATTTCATGCACTTACTTTGGTCCATTCAAATTCTGATTTTAAAGGTTTTTTTTAATTATAGTAGACCGTGTGTTCATTTTTCCAGATATTGACTTATGAAAACATGGGCATCAGGTTATAAATGATACAAATCCCATAAGTCACCTTTTAAAAAATATAAACCATGAAGCCTTCTCCTAAAGCCTGAGAGCAGACTCGCTGAAATCAGTGGGGCTGCAGCATACAGTAACAAGCACCTCCTGTGAACAATCCTTCCCCAAACAGAACCCCCTTGATTCCAGCAGACCCATATGTCTTGGGATATGCAGTTTTGAAGGTGAAATTTCTTACTTTCCGTGGTACAAATGGGTAGCAAAGCCACTTCCAAGAATTGATTCATTCAGAGGAAAATCTGGGAATTGAAACTCTGAACTCAGAATTTCCAATAATGAGGACGTATAAATATCTAGTGGGTATATAGGCTGCCCCCTTGTAGGGGGAGAATGGGAATTTAAATGCAGTCTGCTTAGCTTTTCCTTTAATACTTACATGTTAATAATATTAATTGCTCTAAAGATAGTAGGTTTAATGGTCTCAGATCAGCTCCAAATGGACAGGTGTCCATATCTCAAAAGGCAATACCAGAATAGGAGTTAATGGGCAACTCTGCTGGCAGTCTCAGTGGAATGAGCTATTGAGATTGAATTAACATCTCAGCACCTGAGGTAGTCCTTGCAGGTCAGAACTGAGCCATGTTACAGGGTAGCCTGTGGAAGTATCCACCACTCCCACCTATGCTGTACCTATACCATAGATAAAAAGAGGATTTAGACTACATGTGCACATCCACCCAATCATAGAAATAAAAAGCCATGAAGCAACAATATTTTCTGCTTTATTCAGAGCATCTAGATTAGTAGCAGGCATATCCAGTAGACAAGTTGGCACTCCGCATTAAATGGGAAAATAAAAATAAAATCTGCAATTTACTATGTTGATCAGGAGACAGAAAAATGCAAATGAACTCTGTCACCTTTATATCTTACTTTTCTGCCCTTTATAAACACATTATTTCTGTTTAATTTAAGCCACAGAATCTTGTCACAACAGGATGAAAACAAGCATTTGATAGTGAGTATGCATGTGTATGTGTGCATAGGACTCAAAAGAATATTTTTGGCTTATATCCTCAGTATTTATGGGACATCTTTTCCTAATGCTACTGGCTGACAGAAAATCACATAATTGTGTGTCAAAAATCTATATAAAGTTCCATGATCTTGGTCTATAATGACAATACCTTTTCTTTGGATGAATGGGTAGATCTGTAGAAAAATAGAACTTCATGTTACCAGCTACTTTCAGCAAATTTAACCAGTAGATTTGGTTTGCTTCAAATTCCAGCTTCTAATGAAAACTAATTATTGCAATATGTCTCTTGCTAGTTGCAGCAGTTTCATTATGAAACTTTCCTAGTTTAGGGCCCATACTGCAGTACAGGAAGGTTCATGGAATTTCAGGCTGCTAAGAGAACTAAGTGTGTTTTGATATAAAAGCTGATATAAATGCTCTTATTTTGTGTTAAATTCTATCAGATTTTCCATAAGTGCTTTAAGGGCTCCTTCCTTGTTCAAATCAAATTTTATTCAGAGCAAAATTATACCTTTAGCCAATTCCAGCTACAATTTAAGTCAATAACAAAATTCCATTAACTTCAGTAGGAGCAGAACTCACCCTTTGATCTTTATTATTTAATGAAGATGAATCTCTAAACTTCTATGAAGTTTTTGTATTACAAAGAACCAATTCTCAGGAAACGGTGGAGGAGTGGGGGAAAGAGAGAGATATGGAGCCTCTCACATCTTGGTCACCAGTTTAAATTTAGTCCATCAGAGTAATGACCAAAATCTGTTATCACCAGTTGATCTCAGTCCTGTTCCCAGAGGCCAGGTGACCACATCACAAAAGGACTATCAGAATTAGAATTAATTGGCATCCTTGTTGGCAGACTCAGCAGAGAGTCCAAGGGCTGACCTGGAAACTGAACTAATTGCAACAGTGTCCGAGCAGATGACCGACCCCTCTTAAGTTATGGGTAACTTATTCAGGGTTATCTGCGGGATCACGGCTTTTGTGGTTCGGGACAGTGGGGTTGGATACTTATGAATACTGGAGTATGGAACGAATAATTCTGAGACAGACACAGTCTTCTGATAAACAATAATGACTTTTACTGATAATGTGCTAGACTGAATCACACAATACAGGTACTTATCTTACTTTAACGCTTATTTACTTTAACTCTTATTTCTTATACATGCACTTATAGACTAAACACAACATTTAATCATTTGACATATACTTATGTTACTATTACATATAAGACAATCTGAGTTCCTTAGGCCTTACTCTATTCTATTCCAAGGTACCTATTCCTTATGCTTTTAAGGGAGATAGCTCAAGTGGTAATCCTGAATCTTTCCCTGGTTCCGAATACTCACACCCGTTGGATGTCACCGGCGTCCCTCTATGACAGTCCGGACCGAGGCGGACAGAGGCTCGAGATCGACGTGATGCCTTTGAGATGGGTGTCCTCTGCGCAGTAGTCATGCTACCAGTAGGGTATTTATATGTTTTACACAGCCAACTTGGTGGTTTTTAGATGACCAAGTGGTTTTATACGACCAAGTGGTTTTGCTAACGGAGAGAAGTCCAAAGATGTCACTATGTTTCCTCGGCCAAATAGTTACCATGGGGATGGTGACGTTCACTTCCTTACTCAACCGCAATACAGCTACTGAAGGAAGCCGACCTGGTCATGCTAGACCGCAATACAGCTACTGCCAGAAGCCAACTTGGTCGTGTCTACGTCGTCTCAGCTAAAATGGTCCGGATGTTTGTGATCTGAGTGACTGTTAGTATCAAGAAGGAGGCAGGGAACTGAGGGCCTAATACTATGTAGGGCCGAAGGGTCCTGACTCACACTAATCTCTTACTGTAGCTTGGGCTTGAGTCACATGGGCAGGGCACTAAGGAAATTTGAGCTGCCTCTCTGCTTTTTCTATGGATACACAGGCAACTTCATTCTCCAGGGCTGTTAATTGGACATATTTTGGGAGAACCAGATTCACATTAAAGAATAATAATAAAATTACAGACAGTGCCATGCTCATTTTTAGTTTTTAAAATCCATTCTCTTCAATCTTAAAATGAAACTAGTTTGTCATGGATATGATCCTATCTTATTAAAGTCAATGGCAAAACTCTTACTGATTTCAATGTTGTGGAATCAGGTCCCTAATCCTTACCATGCTTGCTTACATTTATGTTGATACAGAAGTTCTCCTTTGATATAGAATTCAAAGAAATACTATATAACTTAAATAAACCTCTTCAAAGCAATGCTGGGAAAGGAGGAGAGTAGGGCACTAAATTTCAATCAAGAGCCAACTCCCAAATATTGTACAAACAAGCCTGGTTTATTACCAGCTGGAGGAGAAGCCATTTACCTTATGATCTGCTTTTTATGTCCTCAAATTACAGCACATGGAACATTCTGTAGGATAAAACATACTTGTTAGGAACTCAAATGACTCAGAATTAATAAGCTAATATTTCCCATAAATCAGATCCATGAATTAATGGCTATAAAGTAGAGAAAAGGCCAAATACATGCCTGGTGTGTAACATTATTAAAGGTTATTGAGTTTAACCAGGGATGAATCTAGCCCAATGTTTCAGGTACTGGTTGTGAGCAAGCAATAGAAGAAAAATGGTTAAAGAAGGTATTTTTGGAAAATACAAGTCTAATAAAGGACAGTTTTTAGTTTCAGTAGTTAGTACATTATTGTAGCAAAGTCTGGGCTGCAGCTCAAGCTGTTGCCATGTATATGGTTATGAGTTATGATGTAAAGGCCATGTTCTGACCTCAGGTACATCCTTGCAATGCCACTGATTTCAGCCAGTGGAGCTGATTTCAATGAGGTTGCACAGGTATAACTAAAGTTACATTTTGGACCAAACACCAAAACTTGAAACTTGTATGTTAAGTAAATAAACAAATAGATACCAGCTGACAACTCCCTCATACTGTAGGAACATATAGGCTTTCAGCACAGTTGAAGATCAAGCCCTTAATAAAATATTGTAAAGTACTTAAAGCAGGAGACTAAAGCCATAGTATATTGTATACTGTGAGATTATATCTGGGTGCAGCTCTATTCACTTAAACTGAGATGCACCCACTTAAATCAGCAATGAATTTGGCCCTATATATGTTAGATTTCATGAACTAGTATTTTAAATATTAATACTTAGAACAGTCATTAAAAATATTTATTTGTCACTCTGAATGTAATGCAGTTTTACAGTTGAAGATTGCTTCGAATTTGCTCCCTCACTTTTCTCTCACTTTAGAAAGAAAGTTGGTCGTCTTTATTTTATTTTTTAAAAATTTTATTTTATTTTCCAGCCTGTTTTCTGTTTGGTGTATGACTTTGGCCAAATTGCACAATGTCCCTGGGTTTGTTTGCCCATCAAAAGAGATATTTTAAACCCTAATTCATGTTCCTTCCAGGAATGTTTTGAAAATTAAACAATATTTGTAAAAAGCTATGAGATCTTTTGATGAAAGGGCCTATATAGCACAAAGGAAGGGCTCCACCATCTTTAATGCACTGGTGTCCACTGAGGAAGCTGGGGACCTGCACTGCCCAAATGAGAGCTGTGAAAGGCACAGTGCTTCATGGACATTCAGGAGTTCTCAGGCATGCCCTACATATATGGGAATTACTGCCAGTGCTTATGCCTCTGAAGGATGTGTAGCTTGCCCTCCCTTGGAACAGGGCAGGTTTACAGCTCTGTCTCCTTCCCACTCCTCTTTGGGTTGACTAGTTTCACTGATTTGTCATATCTGCAGAAAAATGTGATCTACATGTATGAACAAATGAAGAAACATATCTTCCTTCCTTTTATTTTACTTGACGTAGCTGGAAAGCAAAAATATATTAAACTGAAAAATTAAATGATTCTAAGGATTGTTCTTTACATTTAGAACTTTTCTTTAAGGAATAGATTTAAACTGCTACAGCATAATAAGATATTTTCAAGTGAAGTAAATGCCAGAGACTACATTATCTCCTCCCCTTCCCCGGAAAAGTTGGGGTGAAAAAACAAGCAGAAGCTGGTCTGGGCGAAGCTAAATATACATTAATACACACAAACCATACACATATAGTTTGACCACATTAATTGAAATTATTGCAGACATAGCAAAAACATGTGGACAAATGGTGAGCAACTAGGTATGTGATTTATTCTGGGGGGCACTGGTTAAAGAAATTTTGGTGAAGTGGATGAGTGGGGTGGGGGCTGTGTAAATGAGGCTGTACTGTATACACAAATACAACTACAAAATGTATACTATTAAAGGACGAATGATGAGATACTGAAAACTGATGTGTGTTTTTAACCTTCTCCAATTCCATTCCAGTGGTTTTAATTTCTAAGAGGCATGTTTGCACAACTGGTTGGAGTGGAGAGATTAGGCTGGTAGGACAGAACACCTCTCTAACCATCATTGAGGGAGGAAAAACCAGAGCACTTCTAAAAACATACTGAATAAATTAGCCATATGGTTTCAGTACATGTGTTCATTTTTACAGACAGAAAACACAAACCCTCTTTTATAGCCCAACACTCAGCTCAGGGAGTTGGAGACTTTAAGTGTAGAAACATCAAGTAATGACAAAATACTGTGCAGGCAAGGTAGATAGAATAACCTGAATAATGCCTGAACATGCCAGTTTGCTGTATTGCACCTGGCATTTAGGTTCATCATGAATTACCCTTCTCTTATCATAATAATGGTTTACCTATGCATTGACTTCATTTGATATTACACCATAGACTGTATTCTTCCCTTCAATGATCCTGTTTGTCTCCATTTGTTCTCAATGGAACCTATAAGAGTGCACCCTGCAGATGTCCCCATTTATTTGGGAAATCAGAAGACAAAACAACATCAACAAAAACACACGCTGAAACAACGTGTGAAGGATGGAAAGGGGATACAGAATTGTTTAAAGCAACCAATGTGCAATTTTTGTTTATCTATGCAGAAACCCAGCAGATGCAAGAAACAATGTCTTCATTCATTTAGGATTTTGCCATTTTATTTTGTTTCCTCCAAATTATACTTAAATGCATCCTTATTGCTCTCAACCTGCCTTACACTTGGCTTCTTGCTAAAGATCAGTGGCCATTCCATGCACACGGGTCTATTCTCTCCTTGGTGCGCATATTTAACTTATGCATATACAAGAATAAGTGACTAGACCCCTTGTAATAGTGATTGAAACCTGCTTCTTAACATTTGCTCTTAAGATATGCTTTTAAAAATATATTCTCAACAGAGTTGGAAATCGTCATTTGGGCTGAAATGATTGACACAGAGAACCAAAGCATGTTTTCACTCAAACTTTCAATAAACCCAGGAAAGTGATACTTCTATGTAATCTGTATATTTTCCCCTTCTTACAAGAGCCTTGTGAATAGAGAGCTCTTATTTATTTATTAGGGTACTTCTGGAGATGGGAAGCACAATGTAATGTGTTAGTCCAAACTCAGGAGACTAGCAGTCCTGGGCTGGATCCTGGTACAGTGTAAAGAAATGATTAACTGAGCGGTGGTGGTTTCCAAGCTGACCATGTTACATTGAAACACGTATTTCATCCAAATAACAGAGGATTTTTATAATTTCTCTTTACTCCCTGCTGCGCAACAGCACCTTAGATTATTTTTTACTGAGCCACAAAGGATCAGATCATATGCTCATCCTTCCTCCCCTTCTCTTCTGTGCTATTACACTGACTTGTTACAGCTTTGTTTCAAAGTTAGTGGTAAACTCTTTGGGTTAAGGTCATCTTGTGTGTTTTTCCAGTAGGTAGCTAAACAAGGTCCTGATTCTGACTGAGGCCTTTGTTTGGTCACATCATACAAATTATAATTACAAAGAAATAATACATGTGTACATGTTCTGAGTGTAGTAGCTGCCTGTGATGGGGTTTCTAAATTCCACACAAGCCCTGAAAGGGTTAAAGAGAGCTTTGTTAACTTTATCTGTCCCCTTGAGGAGGGTTTGATCAGGTTGAGGGAAGAATTTAAATGAAAGAGGGCAGGACAATCATGGGTGTGTGGGTAGAATTCCTCTCTTGGGAGGAGGGGAGGCTGGGATAAGGAAAGGAGAAAAAGAGGTATAGCTACAATCAGCCCCTGTAGTTGGCTGATGTACATTACATTTTCCTAGAATAAGACAGCTGAGACACTTGGCATTGTAGCAGCCTGGAATGAGAGGATATGGTTCAGAGCCCACCAATAATAGCTGGTTTTACCCTTCTCTGCAGTTGTATGCATGAATCAAATGGATTTACATCTAAATGTTTATCGATTCCCCTGAGGTGAAGGTCGGGGTAAGGTTTAGGTCAGTCTTACCTCGGTCTAATATAAAATGACTTTCCCAATCCTAGGAAAAATACTTTCCTTGCAGCTGTTGAGTTTACAACAATAAATGATTTATAAAAGAACACATTCAGGAATCATAGGAGTTGCTATCACTGAGTTGAATACTTTATGTATACTTTACTTTATACTTTATGTATTCAAAGCCATTTTGTGCTTGGTATTGAAAATGTAGGAGCCTGGGCCACAAAGTTCAGATCTACACCTGTATCTGGAGATTTGCAAATTTTGGGAGAGGAGATGTCTGGTCATTTCTGGCCCCATACGTTAGCTTGATCCTACACATGCTTACTAGGAAGAGCAATGCTCATTACCCTGAGTTATTCCGTTGAAATCAAGAAGCATGACATCCAGAAGTAAGTGTATATGAGATCATATTCTCTATTTGTTACATCTCTATGTACTGTATGTGCAGCCATTTATGGTAGTTATAAGCAGAAAAGAATTTGCAGACAGCACATTATCCATTCTGATGATGATGTAATCAGAAAAGATCACTCCTGAATACTCTGCTTTAGAATAATTTTGTAAATAATAGTGGACTGCATTAACAGAATAATTACCTAATTAATCTAATGGGGTTTAAAGCTTTTGTTTCTCCCACCCAAACTTTTTGGATCCTTCATTAAACTAAACTAAAATATTGAACTTGTAATGAATAACTTAAAAAAATTCTAAACACCATGGAGTTGTAAAACAAATGATCAGACTTTGTTTTCTGTCTTCTTATAATCACAGTGTTTTGATGATGATCCCTGAAGATCCCCACTCTTGCAATGTCAAATAATATTTAAAGTGTATTAAGGTGAAATTTGTCTCCCCCCACATAAAGTCCAAATAATCATAATCTGATAATCTAAAATCAAAACAAACTGTACAGATATATAAATATGTTTTAAAATAATGCTATTTGTCATTTCCCACCATTCATTTCCTAGCTAAAAACCAGATCTTGCAAAATTCCATGAATCCACCATGGTAATAATTTCTACAAAAATGAATGAATGAAAAATGAACATTCCTTTATATTGATTTTTAAAACAGATCATGCACCACTAATGGAAAAAGTAAAAAATGCTTTGTAAATTGCTTGTCTTTTACAATTTTATGAAATTATCAGATGCCAATTGTATTTATTGGCAAAGGTCTTGTAATTGGACACACAAACTATGCTTTATCCATATAATGCCCTTCTGTGCTTTGTGTTTGACAGCACTTGAAGCAGTGCAGTAAAAGAAATTGAAGATTCATTTCCTAAAGTGGTCAGGCTGCAGATGCTACTGTGTAAGATGCCTTAGAATAGTGTGAAACAAAACGTGGACATTGTGTATTTTTATATAAGGTTCTTTATTTTTAAAGCCTAAAGAAAGAATGTAAAGATTCCCTGTATTCCATAAATATGTTTAGGTGGTAAAAGCTTGTGGTTGTCAAAGAGGAAATTCCATGTATGTTTATGTGATTAGAGTCCATGTCTCCATTTGTTTTCATCATCTCATGGAAGGTTGCTAGGAGCAGAAGGAAGGGTTGAAGAAGATTTAGGGCTCTGGCTTGTGAGGTATGGTGTGCTTCCCATGCTCCCTCTGTCTAGTGAAGTTTACTGGAAGCTGCGGTGCTCAGCCCCTCACAGCAGGCACTTGGCACCTCACAGGATGGCAAATTTATCCATCATGAACCTCTCACTGTGGTCCTGGTGATCTTTCATGAGATGATGAGAAGTTGAGATATGGACTCTAATAATCACAGAAGCTATGCTAGATAAATGAGAGACCTCCTCAGAACATTTAGGTGCTGCAGGTGGTGGTTTTGGTAATTCAGTAGGTGTAATTCACCTGCCTCTGAATCAGTTCTGAACTAATGTCCCAGCAGGATGCTACAGGGTACAGTGTTACTGAAGGTGCTATCTTTTGTCTTTAAATTTAAATCAAGGCCATGACTACTTGCATAGGTGCATGGTTAATTGTTGTAAGAGTAGGTTTGTAACCTTGACATCCTAGCCAAAAGCTAATTCAGGTAATTACACTCTGCCTCTCTAAGTTCTCCCTGCAGTTTTCAGTTGGATCTGATACAATAGTCTTCATGTCCTTTTCTGACTACCGTTGTGTGTTGTGGCTTTCTATCTCAGAGGCAGGTAGCTGCACTTTCGTGGCACGTGACATAATCCTCAGGATGAAATCCTAGCTCCAGAGAAGTCAATGGGAGTTTTCCCATTGACTTCAGTGGGGTCAGGATTTCACTCTAAGTGTTTAGAAGCTCTTATCATTGGATCAATGTCTAATTATTATGGTGGATTAAAATCTCCCAGTGTGTGTAGTCTGTTGAACAGTTGTGTTGTTTCCTCCATAATCTGAATTGGATGAATACCACTCAGCAAATGCCGCAGATATTTTAAATTCAAATAACTGGTATTTAACCTACTGAGTATGTAGAATATTTAAATTTGATCCTATGACAAAAATGTAAAAGAGTTTTGTTCCAGTTTTTAGCAATATAATTTAACCAGAACCATGAAATTAGCTGTCAGTCATGAAAGATAAGCGAGAGAAGCAGTTTTTACTATTCCAGCAAGATATTCATAATGCAGTAAATAAGCTCATTCTGCTTACAGATAAGTTTGAATTTATCAAGCTGTCCATTATCTTGACATTCCTAACATTTCAGCTAATGTCTCTCCCACTGTTCGTTTAAAGTTTACCTGATATTGGCTGATATTTAGCAATCTGGACTGATTCAATAAGGTTGGTTTTGGCAGTGAATATCAGTAACCGATATTTGTATTTTACATACATGTATGTGTGTGTGTAGGCAGCAGTGGTTGGGGTCATTTGGGAAGAGCTTTTGGATTTATTTCAGTAGTTGTTCAGGACTGGCAGAGCATCTCTCCTCAAAAGAAAACAAGATGAGTCAAGGTGATTTCTGCTTCTGGGGTAGGAAAAGTCATACATGTAGGTTGCTGTTTCTAAATAGTTGGGTATTTTTATATAGCTAGGGAGGCAATGCAAAGAGGTAATCACCACTCCAGATAAATAGCAACTAGGAGAGAAATATCAAACAGACAGCAGGGTACCTAGGGCACCACTAGATACCTAGGGCCTAGTACAAAGCCCATGAAATCAATGAAAGCCTTTCCATTGACTTCAACAGACTTGGGATAACTCTATGTGGAATTAATTGTTCCTCTACAAAGGAGACGATATTAGACAACAGTTGCTTAAACATTCTCAGTACCCAAAAGAGAGCTGTCCTTATTTTACACAGCACATCATGGACATTCACAGGGTGAAAAACAAGTAATTGTTTATTACAGTGGAAAGGAAAGTGTTAGTAAAAGTGTTAGATCATAAACGGCAACTTTTACTAACACAGGCAAAAAGCAACAAACTAAACAATATGTTGATTAATTTTTAAACAATTTTAAACACCAAAAATCAGATTCACTGGACTTCAAAGAAGAGATAAATTTGGCCCTTAGTATCTTCTATTAAAGTATGAAAAAATCTTTTTTTAGCTGATTAAAGATCACAAAATCAAACAAAACAAAAACAATACCTTATAAGACACAAATGAATCTTGAAAAGTAAAAGAAAATTCATAAAACAAAGTGATTCTGACACTGCCTTCTCTCATAAGGCAAATATGCCATTGACTGAAAATACTTTTTAAATTACATACTAGAATAGTTTCCAGCTGGGGTTTCATTTCAGAATTTACTCTGCAGAGTACATTATATTTGGGAAGCTACTTGAAATAAACATACAATGATTGCCATTAAAAAGTCAACAGTTGCCAATAGTTACCATAAGAGGTATCTGAGATTACTGCTATTTCCTCCTAAAATTAGGTTAGGATATATATTTGTGACAACAGATGAGAATTATGTTTTTTAATGGTTTCCACAGTAATTGGATACTCAAACTGAAAATACAAAACAAAAAAAGCAACCACACTTAAAAACACAATTGGAATAATAATCATCCTCATAAACACCAAATAAATACATTTAGCTAGCTAGCCTGTTGCTAACAAAAGTTCCCTTTCTTTAGGAAGGTCTAAATCCTGCCCCCACACATATGTAGATGTATATGGACCAAAATGAAGCAGAACCAAGAGGAAGGATGTGGACAAATGCATAGGGAGTCTGCATATCCTGTGTGCTAATGAACCACGCTCCACAAGGACTAAACCCATTGTGAGACTAAATCCCTTCACTATATTTTATGGAAGAAACCTCGCCATGGAAGGAAATTTGAAGGGCTGTAGGAGATGCAGGAGCATGGCAGATAGATCCACTGGTCAAATCCTTCCAGGAAATGGGATCATAGCAGCTACAGTATTTCCACAGCCACTTCATGGTGTGTATGGGTGGGTGGGTGAAGTCAGAGATTCTGTCCTCCCATCTCTAATAATCTGTTTTCAGTGGCTATTAGCCATTGGGGAGGCTATGGTATCCCTAGCCTTTGTTTGCCAGAAGCTAGGAATGGGTGACAAGGGATGGATCGGTTGATGATTACCAGTTCTGTTCATGTCCTCTAGGGCACCTGACATTGGCCACGGTTGGAAGACAGGGAAGTGGGCTAGATGGACCTTTGATCTGACTCAGTATGGCTGTTCTTATGTTCATGTGTTGTCAGAGATGTGTCTTTTTTAGAAACTGAGTTTATCACCAGTAAAAGTCACTTCTCTCTGCTTGAGTCTTTCTGACTAAAAATGGTTTTTTTAGGTTATATCCAAGCAAGCAAATTAAAACAGCACAGAAGGTCATGAAAAAAGATTTCTGAGGAGATTCCTGGTACCTCTAGCTTCTTGATGGGCCAGAGATACCAGAAAACAGCCCTTGAAGACACCTGCAAATGAAAAATAATGGCGAAATAAGTTTAATAAATTCAAATAGTGGGTAAAGATTCAGATCAATCCTCATTTTATCTCAATCATTTCACCAACTCTTCTTAGCTATCAGGGTTGAACTAGCAGATACATATCTCCCGTTGTATAGCACTTGCGAGTTTTATTGATGACCTTAAACTAAGGGATGTGTCAGGATGTACCCCTGGGGTGAATCTGGGAAGCCATTGGAAACCTTGTGCCCCCAAGCCAGTCAGCTGGGTTGGCTTTTCTCTCTGCTCTGCTAGAGACATACAGTCAGCCCTTCTGGGCCCTGTTATCACTCAACATGACTGCGGGTGGCACCACACACCCAACTGAGTGCGTTACCTAAGCCACTCATGGACCAACAATGGAGGCACCAGCCAATTTCCCAGTTCCCCAACCTTGCACCCCTACTGGAGCATAAACCCAGAATTATACCATCTTGCATTGCACAGTTTCTGTACGGTGCAAACTCATTGATTAGTCTCCTCCCCTGTAGGTGTGAGGAAGATATGCACCAGCCTTTGTTAACAGAGCTAAGGCTCCCTAACACATCACTCTAAAACATGCTGGTTAAGATAAAACTTAAAAAGGCATATTAACTACAGGAATATTGATTTTAAGTGATTATTAGTGATAATAAATAGATCAAAGCAGGTTACCTAGGAAATCAGATAAAATCACAATCTACGATTTATACAAACTAGATAGAATTTAACTCAGCAATATATCACCCTGACTGATGATACAAGCAGACTTACAGATTGTCCTTTCTCTTCCAGAGGTTCTTTCAGGTGTTGAGTTGTGGGGGGAATGAAGACAAATCGTGATTTCACTCCCCATCTCTCATAGTTTCTTCCAGCTTGCAGGAAAGTCTATGCATGTGATGTGGTGGGTCCACCCCCTTTGGCTAAATATTTTCCATTGTCTCGGTGCTCCCTCTGTGGAGGCTTCCTTATACAGAGTTCCTGTGATAGTGGATGCTTCCCTTCATGGGCATTGATAACAGCAATTAACACAGTGTGGCTACTCCATTGTTGTACCTGAAAGGCTGGTTTTGGGTGTTTCCAGCCTCACATCATACTTTAGTAACCCACACATAGCAAGATTTCATAACTTTATATATGATGATAGCACATACAGTCCACTGAGATATTAATGTTTAGCAGATCAAGACTTTTAGAATGATACCTCACAAGGCATACTTTGTACAAAATATATAATTATATGGCAATGATGAGTATGGAGGTGCCAGGGTGTCACACTATGTTCTAGGATCCATTAATGTGTCAATACTGCCATAATAATCACTCTGCAAACTTTGCAGTCTGAGACTAGTAGCTTAAGGTTACTAGAAATTCTGTACATTTGCATTTGACCTGACATGATCATAAAGGTTATGGGAAGAAAAAAGAGACAGAGAAAACAAACTTTTATAATAGTGTAACATACAATTATCACAACTTATGAAAATGACATAAAATATGTAGAGCTCATATGATCTCAGTTTTCAACAAATTTTATTGAGATAAGTGCCAAATTCATCCCAATATTTAGAAGTAGTAAAATATCAAAGTTAATTCAAATTAGGTCTCTCTGAAATATGAGAGGCCACACTGCCAGCAATTGCCATAGTTTTTTCAGACAAAAAAAAAAAAAATATCTGGCACCCTCCAGGGAACAAAAGAAATGTGTGAGAGCGAAATTCCACCCTGACACTAGTGGGATGGAGAACCACATCATTCATAACCATATTTCAGAATCCTAGCTTTGTAATAGCAAAACTCTACTTGCTCTTAAGGCAGGAGTATACTTTATTTGACCAACCAGGGACTTTGATACTGACTGACAACCTGTCACAAGTATATAATAAAAATTAGTCACTCTAGGTGTTATTGTTATCTACCATATTTTGAAGAGTCAGTATATTTCGCTTGAGATTCAATGGCTTTTGACAGTTTTACTAGCTTACTCTGAAGTGCTGGCTGTTTCTAAAGTTTAGTCATATTTGGTAAGCAAAGTAAAACAAAACAACAAATGGTATGGAGAAAGGGCTAATATTGAATTATGACCATCTCCTAATATGTTTGTCATGACCTGGAGATACACATCAGATTGCATTATCTCAGTCAGTCAATGGCCATTATGTAAACATAGATAAAAATAGCCCAGACGTCACGTAGGGAGAGTTTTATTAGTTATATTATTTGGCAGAATTCCACTGGATGAAAGACCTCCAAACCACTCTTGTTCAAACCTCATTGCAGAAGTGCAACTGCATGTAGTGTATCAGATTTATTTTTATCAACTGATTTTCTATTTTTGCACACTGAAGTATTCTATTTATCTGCCAGCAGGATAAAATACATACAAAGTATTTAGTCTCACTTCTAAAACTAATGAATATAATATATAGATTCAACAAAGTGGCACCGTGCCTCTATTGGCCCTGCAGATACCTGTAATACTATACAGTGGCCTTAATACAGATGAACCATGTGTGTATAATTAATTTCATTTGCCTCTAAACATGGGGTCTCACTCACAAGTACAACTTGTCTACTACTTGGGTTATTAGGATTATTGGTTTGTGCTACCCTCAAAAAGTTTAACACAAATGGGAAGCCTTTGGTTTTAAAGTTCAGTTCTAATCTGATAAGCAACTCTGTAAATAGCATTGTAGTGCTCCAAGTCTATGTCTCAATAGCTTGCATGTGACATTTGCTCAGTTTATAAACAGAAAGTCGGTTTATTTAAACCATCATGCCTGCAAACTCAACCTGGGAATCTGAAAGTCAAACTGGGTTATTTTTAGCTTACATATCATTGCTGGTATTAAAGATTCTGTGGACAAAATTCTCTTTACATGTATATTGCTTTGAATGGATTGAAAATGCCATGAGAATAGCCTCTCTCACAGTATTGTTGAAAGGCATTAGTACCTATTACTTATAAATACTAATAATACATATTGGATATATTGTTGTAATCATCTCTTCATTCCAATTCCCCCCTAAAACATTTTAGGACATGTTACATGTTGCCTTTCAACATAGCTACACAAAAGCTATTTTCCTGGTATTTGCACACTAGAGAAAATCAAGAAATATTAAAAATCTGGCACCTCCTCCTCGCAAATAAACAAACAATTGTTGTCCTTTTGAAAATATGTCTGCTGTACGAATTGACCTAGGAACACAAGAATATAATCTTTGCTGTGTTGTGGTTGTGAACCTTTTAAACAAGTGAAGCTATGCAAGTGAAAATCAAGGGGAGGGAAAATTCCACTGACCTCTTACTGTAGCATCAGATCAGTCCCATTCTATAGATGTGTACTGATAAGTTCAATCAAAACTAGAAAATCAGGTCTGACCTGAATTGATCTATTCCCTCTGTCTCAGATGGAAGGACACTTTGTATTAAAAAAAAAACAATTAGTTTTTTAAAATATGGTAGGCAGTAACATACTGTCTGTTTAAATAAGTAAAATATCAGGGATGTGGGTGTTAAGTTAAAAGAAGTTTGTGTATCCAACTAAGTACAGTTCTTGTTGATGTACATAGCTTATTGCATATCAGGACACCTAAGGACTAAGAAAAGTGTCATTTTTCTTCTTATTAAAAAAGAGCAAATATGGTTTTAAAAATCATAAGTAACATAAATGGTCAGATTGTGGCACATATGAACTAGCCTGAGCAAAGAGAGGTGCAGAGCCTACATACCTTTGAAGGAGGGAAGGCTTGTGCCTTAAAAAGACCTAATCCTTCCTTAGGTGACCTGGTGTACAACCCCACTATACTCTTCAGGGCCCCAAGTGCTACTGGAAACACACCAAGGCCTGTGAAAGCCGGTACAGTCTGGCCCAGATAATTTTATTCCTAAATGTCTAATTCAGTCCCAAAGTCACAGCATCATGCATCTTTCAACGAGCCCACAAAATCTCTATGTTATCTAACAGATAGCTCCCAGTAGAACTTACTGGAAAACAGCAAATTACATTATGGACTGCGTTCTAGCCTTAACTCTCATTTTCTTACCTTGGGAGGACTTCTAATAATGTATACACTTTGCCATTGTCTGATTGTCATCTTCTATCAAATGAATTTCTGATGTGTTTCCCCCAGCATTTTCAGAATGGTTACTTGAAAATGATAATGCAAAACACACCATCGTTAAAAGTTAAAATGCCATAATCAAAAGCTGCAACAAACTTTTATTGCTGTTTGAACATTTTGAAACCACTACCGCCAATGTTTGGGCAGCAGGCATAACTGATTCCAAATCTACCTTTTCGTGTACAAGGAATTGTGGTTTATTGGGAAAAGGGATTATGGAAAGATGATTTAACATGCACCTTGGCCTCCACTTATGGGTAATTAAGTGTAACCAGTCTGAATATTATCCTGAGGGACAATCTGAGAAAGACATTGTATAATAATTCTTGACTTGGCTCATGCTTGTTTAAAAACTCTTGTTTTAAACCTGAAGCTATTTGTCTTTAATATTAAGGAATCAATGTTGTTAGTTACTACTCCTCCCTTCTTCCAGTAAATATGGCTAAAGGCTTCTAGACAGAACTTTATTAAGAAACCAAATTAAAACCTGAAAATATACAATTCATTTGGAGTCCAGTAGAAATGAAATGTCTGTGGATTACTTTATAATATGGTAGATGCTGACAGATATGGTTAAACCCTGCATCTTCCCTTTCCTGCCAAACTAAGTAATATGAAATAGCCATCAAGCCATAGTTCTCTTCACCCTGTCTCTGTGGAAAGAATTAGGCATGATAAATGGTGAACTCAATACTGAGATAATGACAAGCATTGCAGGACTATCACCAGTATAGACTTTCTGCTTGTGCATTTGAGCATTTTTAGACTGGATTATTGATACTGGTTAAAATTAAAACTTGAACCCCCTTCAAAACCCTCACCCACAAAGTTACAACAAAATCTCTAAATAATACAAGCAGTTTACCTGTGCTGACAAATGGCAGTCCTCCAGCCAATAAATCTTCTGTGACATACTAACTAGCTGAACAAATTATGACAGCCAACAAGAAAGGACTCCACAGATACAGAAAGGAAAGAAAAACAATCAAACCAAAGAAAAATATCAGAAGGGAGCAATCTGCCAAGAAGGGAAAATTCCGTCCTGATCCCAAACTATCATACAGCAATAGAAATGTAGGGCTCGAAGGGACTTTAAGAGGTCATCAGCTCCAGCTCTCTGCACTGAAGCAGGGCCAAGTATACTGAGACCATATCTGTCAGATGCTTCTCTATCCTATTCTTAAAACCTCCAGTGACAGGGAATCTACAACCTCCCCTAAAAGCTTATTCCAGAGCTGAACTTTATAGTTAGAAAGCTTAGCCTTATATCTAATCTAAATATTCCTGGCTGCAGATTAAGCTGATTTCTTCTTGTCCTATCTTCAGCAGATATGCAGAATAATTGATCACCATTATCTTTGTAATAGCCCTTAACATATTTGAAGACTGTTACTAGGTCCTTCTTCTCTCAAGACTAACATGCCTATTGTTTTTTAACCTTTTCTCACAGGTTATCTTTATCTATACTACTTGTCATTTTTTGTGCTGTCCTCCAGATAATCTCTAATTTGTCCACATCTTTCTTAAATATGATACCCAAAACAGACACAATGCTCCAGCTAAGTAATCTCCCCAGTGAAAAGTAGAGTAAGACAAATACTTCCTGTGGCTTACATACAGCATGCCTAAGACACTCTAGAATATGTCTTATTTGCAATTTAAGTACATTGACTCATATTCAATTTGTGATCCACTATAATCCCCAGGTCCTTCTTAGCGGTACTACTGCCTAGCCAGTTGATCCCCAGTTTGTACTTGTGCATTTGATTTGTCTTTCCTAAGTATAGTAATTTGCACTTGTCTTTATTGAATTTCATCTTGCTGCTAGGCTATCAGTGAGCCCAGTTACACTGCCTTGGAAGCGACAAAGTGGAGACAGCCCCTGATTACCTGGTGGTTTAGCACTTCTGCCTATAAGTCTGGCTCCTTCAATAGCTGCTCAACGTATACCTTGCTCAAAGCTCTGCTGGTCTTTGTTTCAGTTTGTACTTCTGCTTTGTTGCTGTGCTTGTTCCAGTCCTTGCTCCAGCCTGTGCTCTGCTTCAGACTTCTGGTTTTGATCCCTGGCTCTGCCTCTGGCTTACAACTCAGGCTGACTCTCCAGTTCTGGCATTTGATTTCTATCTTGCTGATACTGATCCCGGGCTCTGCCTCTGGTTTATGACTCCAGTTTATCCTCTGGCTCTGGCATTTAACTTCTCTCCCTCTGGTACATGGGCAGTGGGTATAAGAGGATTGGGGAGACTAAGCTTTTCTAAATGGGGCATGAAATGCTGGATGTAGTGCACCTCCCTTTGCAGGTGTGCTGGCCCACCCACCTTTGGAGCAGTGGCAGTGCTGGAAGCTCCTGAGAGGTGGGGGGACCACCAGCACCCACACTGTGGCCCTTCCTGTGCTCTGCTCTGGCTCCACCCTAAGGCCTTACTCCCACCTGGCCTCTTCCCCTCAAGGCCCCACCCATACTCCGCCTCTTCCACCCTTGCTCACATCTTTCCATGTCCACCCACCATTGCTCACCATTAAGGCGGGATGGGGTGGAGAGGAGTGAGCAGTGGACAGGGGGCTTTGGGGAGGTGATGGAGCGTGGCAGGCAGGTGGCACTCATGGAGGGAATTTAAGGAAGGGGAAGAGAGGAATGGGCAGGGGACCTCAGGGGAGGAGCAGAGAGGAGGGGATGGAGAGCAGTGGGTAGGGGGGTGCTTGAGGGGAGGGAGAGAGAGAAGTGGGCACGGGGAGCCCTTGGGAGAAGAGGTGGAGCAGGGGCAGAGCCTTGGGAGGAAGAAGCTGGGGCCATGGTCTGGGCGCCAGTGACTGCTCCTACTTCTAGGAAGCTTCTGGGGCTCATGGCCAGTCTCCCCAAATGCAAGAGTTATGCACCACCTATGCTCTGGTACTGATTCTCAGCTCATTTCCGGGACTCTACATGTCCTGACCCAACTCTAACTGTTCAGTTGAATTCTTGCTTACACCACTAAGCCTGACTGCACACAGCCTGACTGGCTACAGGACCAAAGTCTCATGTACCATTCTTGATAGAGTGCAACCCCCCCCCACACACCCAAAAAAACCCAGACTGCCCCAGTGGAAATGCAACAACAATCCAACATGAGGGAAAAGCCCCAAGGAAAGTTTTGAAATAGGAATGCTCTCTGCCAGGGAACCTACCACCATAAAGGCCCTCAGATCCCAGCTAGAAAACCTCAGTAAACAGCAGATTGCAAGCCTTTTAATCCTGTGACAACTGTCTTAGTCATGCCCTCCTCATATCTACGTATCACTTTCTCTCTGGAGGGAGGTGTAAAGGATGAAAATGAGTGTGTGACAAAGATTGCCCCCAATAATATTTTTATAAAATATATATTTTAACTGATTGCAGAAGATACAAAATCAGATCCAAATCTGGGTCTGAACCTTTGCAAAGTTTAAGAGTTTCAGTTCTGAGATTTTTGTTCAGGCTTAGCAATTTTTTTTATAAATATGTGAACCATAAGCATTCTGTCCTCAACTGAACAGGCAAATATCTTTGGTGCTACTTAATAGGCATCACAAGAAAACCAAGCCACACTGTGCAATTGTTCTGTATTCATTAGTGTAAGTCTTTAATGGGGATCTGACACAATGTCACTTTATATTAGGTGCCTTTAAATATGTGGTATTTACAATGTAGTAGTGTGTAAATATTTATGTAAACAAAGTTTTTATGTAACCATATGCTTCTAATGGTTTGCATGCTTGATTTAAAAGTTTTGTCAATTCATTTCATCATGGAATCTCAGAAGCTTGTAAAAACTTATTTTTAAAAGATTCATACACATTTCCTAATACATACTCTGAAACAAAGTGTGGAAGTGTATGTCTTTTGATGGTGTTGGGGGTCACTTTACACAAATGACAAGTACAACACATGCCTAACTTTAAGTCCGCCTTTAACTTCAGTGGGATTACTCCCATTCTAAAAGTTGGAATGTGCTTTTCTGAAAAGGAATGTTTGCCTAAATCAAGAACTTTGAGCACAAATACATATTTTCATGGCTACAGTGGGTACACATGCATTCTCTCAAGATCATCCATTGTGCTCTCCTATGACAACTTGGCTTCCAAATCATGCATGGTTGTTTATTTCAACTGTGAAATGCATAAAGACTAAAATATTTAGTGAGGAAAAACAGAAGTGGAATATGTACTGAGGTATTTCAATGTCACTGATGAAATATTAACACATCACAGTTAACACACTGTGCTTTATTGCTTTGATCATGCAGCGGTGGTAAATTATTTTTTCATTTTAGGTGATGGGTAACCATTCATAGTTTCAGAGCTTCCGTTCAGTTTGTTGTCTTAAAACTTTAAGGACCCTAGTTATTGTGCTACAAATCCCTTTCCTCCCCCCAACACCCAGGCATCTGCCTTTGATCTACCAGTCCTATGTGAGGCTCTTTTAGTTTGTGTGGTGATGGATAGAGAACAAGAGTGTTTATGCTTGTTCTCAGTGCTAGCAGAAGAAGCTTCATGGAAGAACCCACATTTGAAGATGCTAGTGTGTTAATCCTGAGAGGTGTTGAGTGTCCTCATCCCATTGACCACAGCAGAAATTGAGGGTGCTCCATATCAATCAGTATCAGGTCAATAATGAGAAGCAAAAGTGAAGAATGTCCATGCCTAGCTTTAACTCCTGCCCAGTGAGTGAAAATCCAGGTAGAAATGTGTGACATTAAGAACTGCCTGAGGGCAAAGGCACCCAGATAGCTGGTAAGGAATTGCAGTTGGCTTAACCAGTTCAAGTGTACCCCAATTCTTTAATGTCAAGAAATGTATCTGGTAAGTATTATGCGAGGTTTCAATTAAAAGTTCGTAACTCACTGTTTCTTAATATATACATGTAACACAGGTACAAGTAACTGACACAAAATTATGAACATCAATGAAAATTATAATTCTTAAAATGTGTTTGCTAGCCAAGCAGGAGTTTCTGCACCCTAGACAAAGGAATGTAATTTTTCCACCTGGAAATTACTGCCAAAATATTTGGAAAGACAATGAGAATGTATTTACTTATCGTGTAAACAGATCCAAAGCTAACAATGGTTGGAGGCAAACCTCATGTTATCATGGTGAGGGAGGAGCTTGACAATCACGTGTTTAATCTTCATGCATTTGCTCTGGAGAGGACAGGATCTAAATAATTTGCATTTTAGCAGACAACCCCAGAGGAAACTTCCTTTACCAGGTGACAAAATATCTCTTTCCTCACAGCTTGAATGATCTTTATCAAGGAGTAACCCCCAGAAGAATCCATTTACAAGATTCATTGGACTATAAGAGAGAGTCAAAGAAATTCTAAGTTATCTCCCTTTCACCCAAAATGAAGAAAAATATATCAGCCCTGTGATTTGGCGGGATAGATCCTGACCCAGGAGTATGGTCAGCCGTCTTGATGGAAATGTGATAAAGATTTTTACCTTGAACCAAGTTTAGCTTGCTAAATTTTAGTTACTAGAAAGTGTGTTATTTTTATTTCTTTAATCCTTGTACTTGTACTCAATCTCTCTTTGGAATTAAATAAATTTCCCCTATTTTTAATCTAAATCAATCTAGTGCTGTGCTTAAACTAAACTCCTTGATAACTCCAGTTAAAGTAACAAACTTGACACTTCAAAGGAGCAACGGATCTTAACATTCCTCTGACTGTTCCAGGACAGCACTGGACATCTGAGAACACATGTTTTGGGGAAAATTTGAGGCTGGGGAGAGGTGTGAAGATATTTTATTAGTTATTAAGCAAGGCTGGTGGAGATCAGTGGAAGTTTTTGGTATTGCAGGTGGGCTCCTGGATCCAAAGTGTTGCACTATGGCTGCTCAGTACATAGGCATAAAGTGCATGCTTGTTTCTGACTGTGGGCATGCCAGGCAATGAGCTACAGTAGCAAAGCTTTAAGGGTTGTGGGATAAGAAATGACAACTCTTCACTGAATGGATAGCACCCCAGGTCTTAACACCTTTTTATTAAAGATCACTATAGCATGAAAACTTTAGGGTCAAATTCTACTCAGTTTTAATTACTCAGTTCCTATTGACTTCAGTGGGAGCTGTGGCATGTAATTGAGAGGAGCATTGGGTTTTAAGTATGAAGTTGCCCTTCCTACAACTTTCCTTGCTATTCACAAAATGTGGCAATGATTTGCTATGCAACTTGATTTGCATAAAGGTGATCATGAGCAGGCACTGCCCCCATGCTAAAATTCCTTCTAATATTTTCCACAAGAACTAAGGGAACTGTGGGTAAAGTGAGGTTATAGGATGGAATACTTTGGTGAGATGGAGTGCAAATAGATACAGGAGCTTCCATAATGTGTTTACCCCTAAGCCCCCATTTTTACTTAGTGTGTTTGCAGATGTCTAGCTGATGGATTTTATTAATGCACCACAGAGACATGTTTATATACAGTATTTTTTCCTGAGCGTTTGTTATAAAATCAATAGAAAAGGTAGAGAATTTGCCTACTTTAAGACAAACTGTTTCAGAATAACAAATGTTCAGAATACAATAAAGCATTTTAATAACAAATAAATAAATTTAAATTAATTTTAATATTTTAATAACATTAATAGCATTTTAATAACAAATAAACAAATTTAAATAAATAAAATATTTTAATAACAAATGTTCAGATAACAATAAAGCATTTTTTAAAAATACAGTCCAGTTTTAGCTATTTAGAGCACTCACAAAAATACTAACACAAAAACATCACAGTTTTAAGTAGCCATGCCTTCTTTCCTTCCTTTCTCAAACTATTAAACACCTTCTCCAAAAATTTTGTCTAAAAACTGTGTTCTGGACTAGTCATTTTGTGTACCAAGACTCTGGGACAGACGGAATGTTAGTGACCAAATTATAAACCCTTGAGAATAGGAGTTCATAAGACAAACATTAAAAGAGAATTAACTACAATAGCACAAACCAGGATGCTATAAATTACTGGGTGGTGGTGTTAAAGGTATTAGCCTCTTGGTTTCGGCACCAGAAACCTGTTCATTTGGGTATATATGGAGCTGCAAAATGGTTGCCACTTGCCACTTGGCCAATTTTCAGCTGGCATAGTCATTTGTTTAATGGTCAGAGCAGTTGACTCTGGCCTCTAATTGAACGTTTTGTTGTCATCAGAAAAATCTACCTTTTCTGTTTCCCTTCCCTTCCTTCCCCCATGTCCCCCTCCTGCTTCAGATTTATATCTGAAAGAATCATTGCTCATAGCTGGCAAGTTTTGTAACAACATAAATGAAAGATGATGTAATGACCAAATTTGCATCTTTGCAAATAATTTGCCTGCACAATGCAGAAAAGTTGCATGGCTTTCTTGCTGGTGAAAGACATCAGCCTACTTGTATATATGTCTTAAGATGCAGTCTTTAATTACATGAGTTCATACTAATTTTTCTGCCAGGGTCAACAGTAGGCTTTGAGCACAGGATTTACACATCCACAACACAGGCTTCTTCCTCTTGAGATAAAGTACTAACTGGTAATAGAAGTAAGCTATTATCCTTTTCATAGCCCAGTACCTGTAAAGAGACACAACATACTTTGCCAGTGGTTTCCACAACTATTGGACTCCTGGGTTCTGTTCCTGGCTGTGGGAACGGTATAGTCTAGGATAGAAGATAATATAGCCAAGCACGTTGATTTTGGCACATTCTTTCTGAAAGACAGTGGAGCCGAGTGGCTAAGGGCTCAAGTTCTACTCTCAGCTCTGCCTCACTTGACTTTGTGTAACCTCTATTACCTAATTTGTAAACTTGGAGGAAATGATAGTTGCCAGTCTTCTAGGGGAAGGAAATGTGGCCCTTATTAATGGAGGGTTGTGAACTGCACAGACATATTAACACTAGTCAGTAGAATGCATCAAACCAGAACTCCTACTACTACTTCTACCCTAGAGCATCTTGTTCAAAGACCCCCTAGAGAGCATCTTTCTTTGAGCTATGGGTAGGCAAGACAGGCTTGCCAAATGCATGAAATGGTTAATGCTTGGCAGGTCTGATTGTTGATGTGAAATGAGTGACAACTGGCATGGCTAACTGTTGGTCTTTTTTAACCCTGATGCTTATCACAATGGAACAATGTGGTGAGGTATGCAGATCCTACACTGACTAGGAAGGGGTTAATGAGAGCCTGTGGGCTCAGTCAGCCCCACCCATTATACCTGTGCAAAGTGTTTAGCCTACAGTGATGATAAAAGTGGTGGCTGACAGAAAGGGAATAGGCCTCTTAAACTAGTCTTGTGAAGAAATACCTGGCTGGAGCCAGGGCTTAACCAGAGACTGCATTGAAGCTGTCAGGAAGGAAGGACCATCTGGGGTTAGAACCGAACTAGAGCTGCCTAACTGTCAGAGCCTCCGTGGGGCAGGTAGAAGTGGTACAGAACATTTTTTGTTTCTTTTGGTTCCTCAACTAATTTGGCTTTCCTTTGTTTTGAACTTGCAGAAGAATGAGTTGGGCATGGGAAAGAGATTGAGAAAGGCCTAGCCGCGGGCCACAATATGACGCAGTGCAGGGATACAGCAGAGGGTCTGAACAAATGTACCTCATCTCCTTCATACCATGTCCTTGTGGCTGAAACCCAAAGCAGAAGGCAGGTCTGGGTTTCCCTATAGTCCCCTGGAGGATGGGGGCATGAAGACCCCCCACACAAAGGCTGGCAGGCCCCAAAAGCCTGAAGTTGGGCCAAACTTCTGATATGATGCTGCCATAGCATCTTGGGTTTTCCCAGGAGGGTTATGACTAGAAGTGACCTGGCCAGAGGCTAAGTCATCGGAAGAGGCAGGATAACAGCAGATGCCAGTAGGGGGTGCCAAAGGAGGAAGAAAGCTGCTGCACCATGCCCAGCCATGAGAAGGGAGGAGGTCTGCACTTAGTTGACTGCCACAGATAGATTCTTTCTGGCCCATATATGGGTCAACATTAGGTGGCTGGAGTGTGTGAAGGGCGATCCCTACTCCCAGCCATAGCACCCAAAGAAGGCCTGTGGGTAGGATTGCCAACCTTCCATGATTGTCCTGGAGTCTCCAGGAATTAAAGATCAACCTTCAATTAAAGATTGTCTTGTGATGAAATCTCCAGGAATTTGTCCAACCAAAGCTGGCAACCCTACCTGTGAGGAATACTATAATTGCTATCTTCAATTTCTCATGCTAGTGTTTCTGCATCTATATATTCCTCCCTCCATTTCATTCAGAGTGCAACATAGCAGCTATGAAATTTGTTGCTATATTATGGTGGGAGGAGAGAGGAAGATTCAGCTTCCTCACTGTTGGCACCCTAAAGTTGCCATCCTTTCCCTGACCTAACACCTCACCCCTCAAAACTGTTTGTCATTGGTAGCTACCATTCTTCCAGATAAGATCTGGCTGAGAATCTTCCATTACTGGAATTTCTGTCTCAGAATGTGAAAGGATCCCTCTCACAGGGCCTCGGGAGCTTTTCCAGCAATTCCCAGGGAGCCAACAGGAACAAGAACTGAACAAGTGCTTCCCACATGGCAGTGTAGAGTGCTGCACTGAGCACCAAGGGAGGAGCTAGTAATGATTTCCTATTACTTCACTGGCTGCTCAGCTGGGATTCTATATGTCCTTCCATAGTCAGCAGCATGGTGTACAAGATTGGTGAATGCAAGTGGAGGATTCAAATGAAATTAAGGAATAAGTGTAGACCTAATTACTGAAACAAAGCAAGTCTCAAACCCCACTGAGCATTCACCCCCCTCCTTTTTTTTACAGGTGTGTAGGGTAAAATAAAATGGAGGGCTTAGGTGGAAAAAGTGTTGCGGATTTATTCATCTTCATTGCAATAGTGAGGTGCTTATCTAAGTAGGTTGGAGGCACCAGTGCTCTCATTATGCAGGACTAGGTTTCCCAGAGCTACCTATCCTGCTCATTATTTTGTGACTGTGTGCATAACACTGTGCTTGCACTGAGCAAGATGAAAACTTCTGTGGAAAGAACAGAGCAAATATTCAGCCAGACCCACTTAATTTGCATATAGGGCACTGGATTTTAATAAAAGTTGGGTGTGCAAACTGGAATATGAAGGAGATACATACCCACCCCAGCAGTCATGAACATTAATATGTGGGTCAATTTGAATTTGGTCCCAGGATCCAAATATAATAGATTCTGTGTTCCATGCCACCAAATTATGTGTCCTCAAAAGTCCTACCTTGCATGAACCCTTTCGAAGTTCCTTGGTAGTCTAATATTTAAATTTTTGTCTGAGGTTGAAGCCTACACCAGGGAATCTATTTCCCTAATTCTTCACTACATCCAAATCTAGTACTATCCATAAATTGAATTTAGTGGAATGGAGAAACCAGCCTTTCTTATTGCTGAGCTTCCTGCTTATCTCTTTCTTGCTGGAAGAGTGCAATACGAAGGCACCAAGGTTCTTGCACTCCATGTAAAAACTGTGACTGACAGTAATGTGAGATTATAGCCCATGATATGACACAAAGGAATATGACCTATTCCATATTTGCTTTATTGCTAGTATAGAGACCAACTGTGAAATCTCAGATACCAGTGTGTGATGATGACATTTAAATGGTGAGTATAGAGCTCATCATAGTTATATGCAAATACAAAGAGTGTAACCAGAGCTAATGGGATGAAACTAAGCAAAAGAAATGTAGCCTGAATATTAGGAAAACATTTCTTAACAATAAGGGTCTATTAGACTGTGGATCAGCTTCCCAACGGGAGAGTTGGAAGTCTGAGTGCTTGAGTCATTCAAAAAGTAGCTTGCAGAAAGTCCAGGAAAGCATAGCGTAGTGAACAATGCTGCTTTGGCAGGAGATAGACCAGATCGCTTAATAAACTGCTCCTCTCTAGTCTATGCTTTTAAAATTTGAAGCCAAAAAAATCTATAAATGAATGCTAATAGCCTTAGTAACAAGGCCTGTAAATGTGATTTTTGTCGGATTCCCGTTTATGTTCTGAAATTAGAACTCCAGCATTAGAGCTGCATTCAACATTCTCAATCAAATGCAAAGTCAGATTTCCAAACCCCAGACTTGGGCTAGGTTCTGCTATACTTAGGTTGACCATGTGCCCTGTTTTGGTTGGGACAGTTCCCCTTGTAAACTCTGTCCCAGCTGTCCTGACTTTTTTTTTTTCCCCCAAAAATCATTAATTGGGAAGAGCAAACAGGACAAATGCCCCCTTCTGCTAAAAAAACGTGTGGCCTGGCCCTCTAATGGGGTGTAGAGGACCATTTGGAGGGGTGAGTAGCGATGGCAGCCTTGCATGGTGGGGCTTGGGCAAGTGTTGGGGAAGGGGGGGCTTGGGCCAATCCCACATGGTGTCCCATTTTCATTTTGAGAAATATGGTCACTCTAGCTATAATCTAGATTTTCATGAAACCTGAGCTGAATCTGAAGTGAGTTTGGGATGAGTGTGGAGCAGGGCTGGGAGGTTTTATGGACTTTGGTGGAAACCATGCAAGACCCATTTTCAGCATGATTTGGTTGTAATGGCTGAGTTTTGCTTTCAGGTTTGTTCAGACGTATAACTCAGGGGTTGGAGTCTGAGTACACATGAACCAAAATGGAAAAAAGGTGTATAAAAAATACTGAAAATACAAACTGCTTAATTTTGCCAAGGTGCAGTCAATATCTATTTACTTTTAATATAAATTGCACCCATGGCTCCTTCTTGCCAGTAAGTTTGGATGTAATGGTTTTTTTAAAAAAAGTACATAATGACCTGAATGTTGGCCCAAAACTCAAAATAAACTGAAGTCATAAGAAGTTTGGTTAAATTTTCTTTCCATTGCATTTTTCATACACTCAGAGTCAATAGTACCAAAATAAAACAAAATACCCTGTTTATGTTATTTCTGAACTAAGTTAGAATTGGGAGGGTCAGAAATCTCATGAGTTCCTGTGAGATTTGTAGCCCGATTTCTAGACCATTAAAGTGATCTAATGAATTATTATTTACTTTACAGAGTTCCATAGTGTGCTAGGCACGTATGGAACCTACTGCTAAAAAACCTATGGAACCTACTGCTACTAAAAACCTATGGAACCTACTGCTACTAAAAACCTACTGCTAAAAAACCTATGGAACCTACTGCTAAAAAAATATACTCATTGTTTCAAAGACGGTACAATTTAACGGCAGACAGTAAATGCCAACCTCCTACATCTACAGGTGGGAGAAATTGTTGGGGCAGCAGTGAAACGTGGAAAGTCCCAGCAGCAAGGGAGGGAGATGCTTGCCAAATGGCAGTAGGTAGCTCCTCCCTCTGGGAGTCTTTGGCACCATTAATAGCTGAGACAGAAGGGTGCTGATTAGCCACAATTCCCCAGATCCCAGGATTTAACTCAGTGCAGGGCCTGTGGAGCCTCTTTTGGCTCCGTTCCAGTAGCCCACCCTGGCCACCTGGACTAGGAATGGGAACCAGGCCTGACAGATGCTGCAGGTCTAGCTGTTCACCTCTTTAGGAGGTCAGGAAGAATTTTTTTTCTCCCATAGGCCAAGTGGCAGAGAACCAGGAAGTTTTTTGCCTTCCTTGTAGCACCTTCAAGTCACAGTGGGTTAAGTAGAAATGTGCTTAATACCTAACTGAAGTACAGGAGGGCAGGGAGAGGTGGTGTTTATTTGTAGCAACTTGAGACCAATTTCCAGTGTGGATAAGAGAATAAAGTGACCACGGATTTTCATGATGGGCTTGGGCTTATGTGATAGGGTGAGATCTTATGGCCCTTCTGTGCTGAGGTCTCCATCCTGCTTCGCTATCTGTCCCCTTGCAGGGAAAAGGGTGTTGGTACTCAGTGAGCTGAGTCTTGTGGGGTAGGCTGAGGAAAGCCACCTCATATAATGGATTATATGGTAAGGAGCTCTGTAATCCTGGTGCTAGTTATGAGTTATGTGATAAGGAGCCTTGTAACCGTTGCACTGGAATCAATTCAGTGCCTGGTATAGGAGAGTATGGGTGATGGGCAGATAGCGCCTCTCCCTTGTGTTACAGTTTAATGAAAGTTGCAGCCTGCTGGTTAATTCCATGCAGGGGTCTGTCCTCATTTTGCTGCTATGTCCACATCAATGGAAGGAAGGAGAAAACAGAAAACCAAACTCGGAATGAAAAGAAAGGGCAGGGGTTTGAGAGAGAAGATTATGTAGTTATTCTGTGAGGTCATAGGCACAATATGATGGAGTATTTTTCCATTTAAAAAAATACGTTGTAGAGACACAGTTATGGAAGTTCTGGCCATTACCATACAGCTAATATTGTTGAAAAATGCAGCTAAAATGGAGCCCTTTTACACTGTTTTGTGTTAGGAAGGAAATGTACTATTGGTCTTCTGACTTACAATTTGTAATATGGGGGTATCGATTTAAATTTGTCAAAAATGCTTAATTTTTGAAGTCTTCTAATCTGTTCACTTGAAACTTTAACAAAAATTCACAGATATTATATGGTTTCCTTGATTTCCTTTAATTTAATTCTAAAGCTAAGTAATGTCAAATATGCCAGATATATAGTTATTGATAGTGTCTCCAGATAAGGTATAGGTATATAAATTATACAAAAGAATCTTTTTAATTTTTTTGTGATAACTTTTCACTTATGCCAAGGTATACAACAATGCATGAGTTTGATTTATTGCCAAGGTAAAGCATTTTCATATAATGAAGTCAGCACAGAATGCATTAAATCTGAGATGTAGCCAGGACATAGGAAAATAACTCTGTGTTCCATTGCGATATTAAGTGTTAATTTATGGCTTAGGAAGGAAATATATTGTTAGTCTTAAAAAAATTCCACTGAAATAAGTGTTGACTTACAGTTAATAGTGTTGATACCCATTCTTAAACAGACACTAAAACTACAGGAAATCCTAATCCCGCCTTCACATAGTCAAGATGATGAAATCAAACCCTGATTTGCAGTTCAGAAATCCTACTGCTAGTGCTTGTGGGCTGTCAGGCTTCTTCCCAAGTATGAGGGTAGCAGCAGAACTTTTCTGTGCCAGTCAGAATAAATCCTTTTCCACCATTTATCTTGAATCTCACTTAGCTTTGCCCAGGTCAAATTCCTTGGCTAAATTGATCAGCATTTCTGCTACCCATCCTCATACTGACCGGAAGTCAATAATCAGAGATCAGGAGTAGGTGAAACACCTAATTTTCCATAAAGAACAAACTACTACTTGACTGCCTGGAGCTGGCAAGTAGTACCAGATGTAACCCTTCTGCCCATCAGAGTTGGCAGCAACAAGGGCCGGGTTCAGTATCCAGGGGTTCCATTCCAATAGCACAATACAAAAACCGGCTCGAGCCCCCACCCAGTGACCTGGGACAGCCATATACCACTCTTCTGGGTGTCTGTAAGAGACAATACTTCCCCTCTCACAAGCACAGAGTCTGAGTGTACCAAAGCCTTTTAATAACAGGGAGAAACAATGTGGCATTATATTGGGGAAACACCACAAACAAGGTTAATAAACCAAATCATGAACCAGAAGCCCCCCTCCCAGCAACTAGGCCGTGGCCTTCCCTTTGGCTCTTGAGTTCCACAACCCCAAAAGTCACTCAATAGCCCCAAAAGTCCAACAGCCCAAGAGTCTCTGTTCTTGGTCAGTGCAGAGTTCAAAAGTCAATTGGCAGAGTCTTACCTCCAGCCTGGGTGGAATTGGAGGGTAGGGCACGGGGCACCTTACGTGGTCCGAGGCCAACTGCACCGCCTCTCCGTGAGGTTCCGCTGCAGCTCTCACCGCAATCGGCTCTGCTCCGCTCCGCTGGCTGTCCCACGAACCGCTCTGCCCGTTGATCCGCTAGCTGCTCTGCTAGCCGACACACAGACAGCTGTGCCGTGCCGGTCACTCTGCCCGCAGCACCAACGCCTCCGCTAGTCAACAGACGGCTCTGCCGCACCGGTCACTCTGCCCGCAGCACCAACGACTCCGCTAGTCGACAGACAGCTGTGCCACACCGGTCACTCTGCCCGCAGCACCAACGCCTCCGCTAGTCGACAGACAGCTGTGCCACACCGGTCACTCTGCCCGCAGCACCAACGCCTCTGCTAGTTGACAGACAGCTGTGCCGTGCCGGTCACTCTGCCCGCAGCACCAACAACTCCGCTAGCCGTCCTGCTAGCCGACACACAGACTGCTCTGCTGCACCAGCCACTCTGCACTTTTCTCAGGCCCCCCTACTTAAGACAGTGCTCAGTGATTTCTTTAGCTCTTAGGTGATTTCAGCTCTTAAGTGATTTCAGCTCACAGTAGGGGAGCCTTAGTACAGGTGCACCAGTGAGCCCAAAGCAATTTCCAGCTCAGCAGCCTGAAACCAGGCTCCTAATGGAAGCAAAAAATCAATTCTGACATTCCACAGTGGAGAGAGGCAAGGTGCAATAGGCCTGGGAGGCCCTCAGACAGAGCCCTCACCAAAAGGTATAGGTGCTTGTCTACTACCTCTCTCAATCTCACAGTGTTCTGAAAACGCATGGCCCTTGCCCAGTGAGTGCTACCTGGATGATGGCGAGTCCCTCCATCATAACAAGGGCCAAGTACATGTCCATAGTCCTTCATTCACATAATCACAGTAACATCACTTTATCATTCCTGCCCCAATAACATAGAAACTGGGGCTCCCTCATCAGCCGAAGTGGCCATGTGGGCTGCTGTGGGCTCAGGCTAGGCGCAGTGGGTGTATCTATGCAAATTGATCAGCCCCAGACTTATTTTGCAAGGCTCACTGTAATTCCCATAGTTCGCCACCAGATGTCAGAATATATCTCATTCCTGACACTGCTTACACAGACAAGAATCGTTTGATCTTAACGCAAATTCTTAGCTATGGCACTGGAGGAGGAAGAAAAACGTACTCAACATTTGGAATGTGTATTTAGTTGGGAAGCTTATCTACATCCCTTAATACAGAAAAATTGGACTTAGAATAAGATTTTTCACCAATTTCCTTTCACCTTTGCTTCTGGTCCCAGTCAGGAATACCACAAGAATAGCTGATCCAGTGGTAACATCAGAAATCCATTTCTGATCCTAGTCAGAACCAGAAAATACCAGAGTGCATACATATGAAAAAATAATCTTATCTAGCCATTTCTGCAAGTCTTAAAAGGTTTGGCACTCAAATAGACGAAAGTAAGGGAGAGAGAGAGCTTTCTGAATTTATTCACCAATATTTAAATTATATTCAGGAAATGCCTGTCAGATAGTTCAGCTGTGGCCTCTGCTGAGCATATTCTGATAACTTATTTTATGAAAACCAAGTATCTAGATGTATATTATATTTGTATAGCACCAATAATGTTTTAGGTGCTTTACTGACTGATATGAAACAAGTTACCTGCCCCAAAGAGTTTTCAATTTTGCATCAGTTACTGTTATTTCCTGAGTGGATTAGCCATTTGAACCACTCTAGCTGGTGTATTATAGCTGATGGATCTACTCTGGGTCTGATGTTGTTTAACATCTTTATTAATGAGCTGGATGTAGGAATAGAGAGGGTATTGATCAAATTTGCAGATGATACAAATGGGGGTGTGGGAGGGTGCCAACACTTTGGAAGACAGAGCTAAAATTCAGAGGGATCTTGATAAATTGGAGATCTGAGTTGTAGACAACAAAATGGAATTCAACAAAGACAAATATAAGGTGCTAAATTTGAGGAAGATAAACCAAATGCACAAATACATAATGGGGGATAACTGGCTCGACTGCAGCACTGCTCAGAAGGATCTGGGAGTTGTGGTGGATCACAGCCCCACCATGAGTCAGCAGTGCAATACTGTTGCAAAGAAGGCCAATGCAAGCGGTCATAGTACTGCTCTACTTGATGCTGGTTAGGCTGCAGCTGGAATCCTTTGCCCAGTTTTGGTCACGAATGTATAGAAAGGATGTAGAAAAACTGGAAGGATATAGAGGTGAATGACAAAGATGATCAAAGGGAAGGAATGGAAGCCATATGAGCAAAGGCTGAAGGAACTGGGTATGTTTAGTTGGAAAAGAGGAGATGAAGGGAGGACATAATAGCAGTTGTCAAATATTTGAAAGGCTGCCATAAAAAAAAATGAGATGTTATTCTCTCTTGCCACAGAGGGAAGGACAAGATGCAATGGGCTCAAACTACAGCAGAGCTGATTTAGATTAAATCTCAGGAAAAACTTCCTAACTGTAAGAACAGTAGGACAAAGGAACAGACTGACTAGGGAGGTTGTGGAAACTCCTTCACTGGAGATTTTCTAAAGGATTCTGGATAGCCATCTGTCTTGTATGGTTAGGACACAACAAATCCTGCATCTTGGCGGGAGGTTAGACTTGTAGTCCCTTCTTATCCTATGATGGTATGTTATCTAACAGTCAAACCATGTTTTTAAGTCAACGGGATGTAAGCACATGCTTAATTCTAAGAATGTCCCTAAAGTTAAATGTGTTTAAGTCCCCTTGCTGAAGATTGATCAAAGTATGTAATTAAGTGCTTTCCTAAGGTGGGGTTGCAGAACTGGATGCTCATTGGTGCTCATTACATGTGGGTCATTTCAAATAAACTTTTTAAAGGAAGGATTTGAATTAGAAGAAGCTAATAGCTTGGAAGATTAGTGTACATAAGAACATCAGAATGGCCGTACTGGGTCAGACCAAAGGTATATCCAGTCCAGTATCTTGTCTACCGACAGTGGCCAATGCCAGGTGCCCCAGAGTGAGTGGATCTAACAGGTAAAGATCAAGTGATCTCTCTCCTGCCATCCATCACCCGCCTCTGACAAAAAAAGAGGCTAGGGACTCCATTCCTTACCCAGCCTGGCTAATATCCATTAATGGACTTAACTAGATAAATTCATGGAGGTTCTCTTTTAAACCTTGGTATATTCCTAGTCTTCACAACCTTCTCAGGCAAGGAGTTTCACAGGTTGACTGTGCGCTCTGCAAAGAACTTCCTTTTATTTGTTTTAATCCAGATGCCCATTAATTTAATTTGGTGGCTGCTAGTTCTTATATTATGGGAACAAATAAATAACTTTTCCTTATTCACCATCCCCACACCACTCATAATTTTATATACCTCTATCATATCCCCCCTTAGTCTCCTTTTCCAAGCTAGCTTAGCCTCTTTAATCTCTCCTCATATGGGACCTGTTCCAAACCCCAAATCATTTTAGCTGCCTTTCTCTGAACCTTTTCTAATGCCAGTATATCCTTTTTGAGATGAAGAGACCACATCTGTACACAGTATTCAAGATGTGGGTGCACCATGGATTTGTATAAGGGCAATAAGATATTCTCTGTCTTATTCTCTATCCCCTTGTTTAATGATTCCTAACATCCTGTTTGCTCTTTTGACTGCCGCTGCACACTGCTTAGATGTCTTTAGGGAACTATCCACGATGACTCCAAGATCTTTTTCTTGATTAGTTGTAGCTAAATTAGCCCCCATAATATTGTAGGTATAGTTTGGGTTATTTTTTCTGATGTGCATTACTTTACATGTATCCACATGAAATTTCATTTGCTGTTTTGTTGTCCAATCACTTAGTTTTGAAAGATCTTTTTGAAGCTCTTCACATTCTGCATTGGTCTCATAATGTGGTGGACTTTTCATTTGGTCTCAGTGCGATGAGACAAATCCAACACATCCATGGATTTTTATTCTCCTTCACATTCACGCACTAACACATTCCATTCAAACTGGTAGTACATTTTTTAATTATATTTTGAGCCGCTTAGTATCATGTGCAAACTTTGCCACCTCACTGTTACCTTCCTCCAAATCATTTATGAATAATTTGAATAGGATTGGTTCTAGGACTGACCCTTGGGGAACACCACTAGTTATCCCTCTCCATTCTGAAAATGTACCAGTCATTCCTACCCTTTGTTCTCTGTCTTTTGGGATTTGGATATTAATGTACGTTGATAACTTTTGCACAGATGGAATAGGAAAATCTTGAGTCATTCTGGAACATTACATCCTGCAGGGGAGTTGTGTGGGTAGAGTGACCAGGCACTTAGCTAGTGAAACACAAGATGGAAGCATTTCATCACCAGAGGAATACTCTTATTGGCAGACCATATGGCTGAGGACATGACACTGCTTCCTCCACAAATCCTTATTTTCAGCTTGACCTGATCAGCATTTCTGTATCAATACCAGGCTGAGGGCAGTTGAAACATCTCTTTAGTTTATAACTACACTTCAGAACAACTCAGTCCATGTGCTGGTGCCTGAGAGTAGCCAAAACAAATATGAATGATAAAATATTAAGGGAGAATTTATTTGTTAAATGAATTCGGAATGGTACAGTGTTTAATCCCTCTCAACATTGTTCTGTGTATTCTTTTCATAGTAATACATGAGAAAGGCCCTAACCAAGCCTAACATTTTCAGATGAACTCAATGCTAACATTAAAGATACAGGTTTTGGAATGATATGGAAAAAATGATAGAGTTGATGTGCTTTTAACGTCAAGCTGCTAAAACCCAGCAGTTTGTTTCTCCAGCTTTGCAGCCAAGAAGGCAGGTTGGTGCCCAGTTTCCATGATCTCCTGGGATAATATGGCAGTCATTTACAAAGCTCGGAGGCCTCCTGACTGCCGCTAACAAGAAGCTACAGAGCACAGAAGGAGGGTAGATCCACAAAGTCACCTATGGAGGAAAGTGAGGAAGCTTCCATGCACTCCAGCTTACAGAGCAGAGAGCTACTAAACCAGCTCTTTGTTCAGTCTTGACATGGTGCCTAATAGCATAGCAATAAAGTCTGAAGGAATGTTTTTTCTGTCACAAGCATATAAATATCTACTTCATACCAAAAATTACAAACAACTCCAGGTTGTAATTTAAATATAATGCACTTATACATATCCTTTGGGGGAGGGGAGGCTGTTTTACATGCACACACTTTATTTTTTGCTTATGAAAAGGCAGTAGGAGAAGAATTTTTTTTAAACAGGCACTATAATGTGGTGGGCTTTTCATTTATGCTCCGTGGGATGTACAAGACAAATCCAACACATCCATGGATTTTTATTCTCCCCCACATTCACACACTAACACATTCCATTCAAACTGGTAGTTCATTTGTTAATTAAAAGAAAAAAAGTCCTCACCCACACTTGAAAGTCTCATCCCAGCTAGTGATTTGGTTCAATTAAGCCTCCAGAAAGCAGCTGGGCTTATTCTAATTTTGCCTGAACTTCATCACCATTCCTCCTTACTCTCCACTTCCATAGAGTCCTATTAATGTGCTTTGATAACCTCTACACAGGTGGAATAGGAAGGTCCTGAGTCATTCTGGAACATTACATCGTGCAGGGGAGTTGTGTGAGTAGAGTGACCAGGCAGGTGCGACTTCTTTTGGTTATAACAAAGATAGCAACCCCTTCTACAGTTGCAGAAATCAAGCAGCGTGTGGAGGAGAGAGAAATCAAAAACATCAGTCACCACTTTTGAAAGATCTAAATATTTTCTTCTTCCCTCTCCTGGGAGGGCAAGTGTGTGTGGGGGAGAGGGGAAAGGAGTGGCTGTCTGTGTAATCTAAACTGGCTCTAACATTTCTAAGGCACTTACCATTATGGTATTTTCATCTTCACTTCATGAGAAGTCCAGCAGTGCTAACTTCTCAGCATGATGTAGCAATCAGCGCTCTTGTTTGAATGTGTTTTCTGCACGGGTGTCAAGCAGTGCAATGCCTTGGGGTCATTTTTGACTGCTCATGAAGTTTGGATGACATTGTAGCATTAGGTATCTGTGGACTTGTCTGGGCTTGATTAACCCATCACTGGGCCCAAAGCAAACATACAGTTCTGGGGCTTTACTTTCTAATATTAACAACAAGCAGCCATAGAGAACACTCACTGCAGCTGGTTTGGCCATGCTGTGGACCAGCTGCTCAAGCTGCTGCTACTCAGGCTAGAGGGGAAGCTGGACCAAATGTGACTGGTGCTGTGACTCCAGGCACCAGCTTGCAAAGCCATTCATTCAAAGGAATGAAGTTCTTGCAGTTTCTGCACAAATTCACATTTTTTAAAAACAACCCCCCCATGCTGTGATGTCATGTTGCTTTAAATGTTTGAGCACTCTCTCCTCCACAGTGCCTCACTTTAATGTTAGTTTCAGTTTTGAAACAAGAACAATAAAGCTACCACCACAGCAGACAGCTTTGTGTTTCAATGTGCTCCCTCATGGCTATCTCCATCCTACTCTTTTGGGTCCAGATATAATACTCGCCAAGTTTGCATGTGCCTAGTTTGCCTATGCATTAATCAGGCTTTGGGCTTCTTTGCTTCACAGTTAACTTGGGCTTTTAGTTTGAAGTTGCCCCTAAACTGACTCTCATTCACACACTATAATCACTCACCAGAGTGTAGTGATGTTTTACACCTGAGCTAGCTGGCCTGACCTGGGCTATAGGCCAAAACCCTAGTGCTACTTACACCCAGGCTGGTAATCAACCCACTTTGCAGTAAGGATGCAGGCTAAACCACTTGAGTGCTGATAACCCCTGAGTAGTCCCACAATTCCTCCTATGTGCCTAGCAGTACCCATGATTCACTGAGAAAGATTCCTAGAGTGATTTGGCTTAGAGCGGTGCTAGGAACCAGGAGCTATGACCCCAGAAGGCCCAGCACCTCACACAAGTGGGTAGAACACTAGTGTGAAGACAGTTGAGTGAACACATTCATGTAGCTTTGCAGTGTTTACACCTGAGGTAGGCCAACCTCGATGCCCATACTAGGCTGCCGATACCCGAGTTAACTCTGCAGTGAAGACATACCCCTGAAAAATGCCTTCTTTCACCTCCAGATTGCCTAGAAACTTGGTCCCTTCCTGCTGGATGAGGACCTGGCCAAGGAGATCCATGTATTTGGCACCTCCAGGTTGGATGACTGAAATTTACTGTATTGGAAACTGAGAGTAAAGACAGGATTCTTTTCCTGTCAGCATGGGTACTCCTCCTCAGGGACTAGGTCAGTATTCTACAGCGCTCAGAAGTGCAGATTTTCCAACATAAATTGGTAGTGTGGATGACACCTGTACAGACCGATACTTTTAGCTGTGGAAGTCTCTAATTTAATCCCTGATGACAGTCATTGGAATCCAACAGATGAAACTGACGACCTGTCCACTTGTTGTTGTTAAAGACCCTATGGAATGTTTTGTAAGAGCATGAATCGAAATCTTAGTGTACTGCATAAATTCCAGTTCATGTAATTACATCCAGCCTACCCAAGAGACCGATTTATTTTCAATGGGAGGAAGTTATTCTTCACTTCTTTCTCTTAATAAAAAATAAATAACTTCTGAGGCATGCTGACTGAACATAGACAATTGTGTTCCCCTCAGAGATGGCTGGATTTCAGGTGAAAGTGAATTGCTTCAAAACACACACACACTCACACACACGAGCCACACAAAGTTTAGAGGGTTTTGAAATCCTTTTGGATGACAGATTCTGTACAAGTATTATTGTAATAACCTATTTTTATCATTGTATCAATACTGATTACATTTACTGAATGCTCAAAAATCTTAAATCAGGTTAAATTTCCTTTTTATTATCTAATAAACTGACAGCTCCAGTTACATTTTTGGTTTTGATATTTGGCTGCTTTCTTCATCGAGTTAATTGCTATGACTGCCCCTGGATCATCTACAGTTCTTCAACATAGCACTTAGTCTCCTTTCCTTCCTCTTCTTAGTCTTTCACTTTCAGAGCCAAATTTCCAGCTATTTCCTTACCTGCCACACCTCAGATATTAACATTAACCTTCAGTGTGGAACTGTGACAAGAATGCTTTTCTGAATCAAACTGTGTAATGCTGGACAATCTATATTGATACACTATACTCATGGCACAGCAAAAGACCTTTTCTGAATCCTTCACCAAGATCAAGGAAAGAGTTTAGAGTGGACTCTCCTGTTAGGGCAAGGTGAATGGTTTGGACGGGCATCTGAGGCCACCCAAATGGGCTACATTTTAGCCTGCTACACTGAAGCCAATTATATGCAAGTTCATTTTGGAACATGCAGTACTAGAAACGCAAATATTTTCATGTCATCATCCCAGCTCCGAAAAACCTTGCTTGCTGGGCTCTTGCTTCCAAAACATGAGCTAAAGTTAGGCTTTTCCCAACTTTGTGTTTAGAACTCCATTTGCTTGGGGTTCAGATGCCTACTTCATTTATTTACCAAACACCTGGTGTACATAGGAGTGGATTGTAATCTTACAATGCCATGCAGAGTTGCTCTGTCCCAAGAGCAGATATGATGGTGATTACTGTTTGCTTTGGTAGACACAGACCTGACATTAGCAGCTCCATACATTTCATAACTGAGCATGTTTTTCCCGGTGGCATTTCAGTAGTGCTGGGGGCCCCTAACCATGGACCAGGACCCCATTGAGCCAGGTTCTGTACAAGCACAAGACAAAAATACAGTCCCTGTTTACAATCTAAGTTTGACTATTATAAGAGCTTGCTGTGACTCCTCTTGTATATTAAATGCCATTCTTGGCTCAAAGTCCCAAGAGCTTTCTGCATACTTTGAAACATTACAAAAGCAAGCAGTTAAATGTAGGAAAATTGAGGTTCTGGATCAGCCTTCTATGAGGAGCGGAGGCAAGAAAAGGAATGGGTTTTAAGACAGATCTTGAAAAGTTTAACAGTACAGGACACAGTTGCCTCTAATAGCAGGAAACTGGACTTGATGACCCTGAAGGTCCCTTTCAGTCTACATTCCCATGTTCTTAGAAGGTAGGGTGGAGAGACAATGCATTCTTCTGGCTTTGTCCTCCTTTCCTACACAAGGCTCTGTGGAACAGTAGAAGGCTGTCACTGGGGTATAGATAGGGTTGCCAGTTTTGATTGGACAAATTCTTGGAGACACAAGAATTATGTCATCTGACATAATCTTCAATTAATCTTTAGTTACTGGAGACTCCTGGACAATGCTGGAGGGTTGGCAACCCTAGGAGTAGAGCAGAGGGATGATGGTTCCATGAAGGTGGCTGATTCCCCCTCTCACATGGGCAGGGAGAGATCAGTAAGAAGGAAGGCCCTTTCTGTGCACCGGGCATTGTCTGGCTTTGAGTTAGATTTTAAATGTGGTTCCCTAATATGGTTATAAATCCTACATAAATTAGGCTTAAGACTCAATAGTAAAATACTGAATACAGTAAAGAACTGAATGCACGCTATCTGGCTGCATGTCCACAGACTTTAATGTAGACTTCTGAAGATCTACCCTAGCATAGGCACTGAGTTTCTAATCAGCTGGACGGCACTTCCTCTGGCTCTCCCCGGGTCCTGCTCCCAATCCACTCCTTCCTCCAATGCCCCACTCTGCCCCTACCCCATCTCTTCCCTCCTCGCCTTTTCTTCTCTGAGTTCTGGCCTCTCCCCTGAGCACTCTGCGCCCTCGCTCCTCTCCTCCTCCCTCCCAGCGGCTCCAGATCTGGAGAAAAAGCTGATCCGCGGGGTGGGGGAGGCACTGGGATGGAGGGGGAGGCGCTAATCAGTGGGGCCCTCTGGCGAGCAGGAGGTTCTGGGGGGAGGGAGAGGCGGTTGATAGAGGGGCTGCCAGTGGGTGCTCACCATTTTTTCCTCTGTGGATGCTCCAGCCCTGGAGCACCCACGGAGTCAGCACCTATGTATCCCAGCATGCACCAACATCTATTGCACCAGTAGGATACAGCATCTGCATGCACAAATCAGGTAATCTAGTGTGCAATTTCCTGATTTAAGCAGAAGAATACCCACTTGTGGGTATGTGCACATGTGGGCTTTTCTAGGCACACCTTGCATATGCATTTTAGTAGATCCACCCATTGTGATTTCTTTTGAAAGTTTAAACTGTAGTATCATTTGACTAAATTCTGTAGCTTTTAATTGGGCAAAATTCTCACTGATGTCAATACAAGTTGTTGCTCTATTAATCTGGCCTATAAACTTTAAACATCAAGCCTTGGAAACAATGAAAAGAAGATGTATGAGACTGGCGAATATAAAAACTAATTGTGGTAGTGTGAGAGGGATTTATGCTCTCTCACAAACACTGAACGACTGAAGAAGCGATGGAGGGGATTAGCATGTACAGTACGGAAGTTTCGCCTGAGGTGTTATATTGCATGCCAGATGTTTGAGTTGCAAAAACAAAAGACAAAGAACAACATTCAGAGCTCACTGAGTTACTGGGAGCTTTCTCCAGCCTTTGCTCCCTAAAATGATACTTTGTAGACTAAAGTATGAACTTGATTACTTTAGCATGCAGGACCAATGTCAATATACCCAAAAGTCAGTTTTACTAAATAGAATTTTTATTTAAATTTAAACAGAAAAACTTTAATATTATGACAATGGTCTGATTAACACAATACACTTTTTCTCATGGTAAGCCCCTGGATCCATAGTAGAAAATCTCTTTTAAAGGACATTGATTACAGGACTGGGAAATATAAAGCCTTAATACAGTATCTTCTACCCCTGGGTCAAAAATCTTAAGGTCACAAATGCACAAGACTTTGTTGGTCTCAGTCTAGTCTCTTTATCTGCCTCCCATCACAAAATGGCCACACAATATTTGCAAAGTATATTATGACTGTCCTTCCCTGATTAGGTGAGAGTCAGGTATGGAATAGCTCAGAAAGATACCTTAGCTGGGCTTTTGGGAAATCTGCAGAGTATCTATTGGACTTGTGACTAGTTCTATGCATTCGGTCCTAAAATGCACTCCAAACCCAAGTTGATCCTGAAAACTGTAGTATTAATGGCACAGTGCAGGTAACTGAGTGAAGAATTCGGGCCACTGAATGGTAAAAAGGGGAACGCAATTGCTCTTTCAGATTATCACATACTGCTCTACTCAAGCATTACTATATTAGATGAGTTAGGGTACTGAAAACAAAATGAACTGTCAGCTGTGTCTTTGTATATACAGTGTACTTCACAAAAACAGAACCTCCAACAACCAGAGGCAAAGAACAGAAAATGTGCTTTGGCAATTTAAGTTCACGTTCAAATTGTGCCATTTAAAATAGGTTGGTAATCACTATAGTATAGAGGCAATGAACTCTTTATGACATAAAACTGAATAAACCTGTTGCTGTACATCCATAAATGGCCACAACATGCAGAGTTTTCAGCTTGAAGCATTCACACTGAACTAAGGTTGTCTGCTGAGGAATTTCCATTTGCGTCTTAGGAATGCATTTGCGTCTGGAAATATCATGAAAAATTCCTTGACAGTTCATCTTCTGCTTATAAAATTTGTGTTTAAAAGGTGTACATTCTTTTAAACCATGCTCTTTATAAAATCCTCTGGGATGTTTCAAATGGAAATCCATTTCCTTACCACATTTCCTCCCTTTGATCCTTCCTGCATATTGATTTATTATTGCAGGGTTATTCTTGAATTCTAGGCTGCTGACTAACTGTAAAAACAAACAAACAACATAATTAAAGCATTTGTTTGGAAAAACACAGATTTAAAATATTTTTGCAAACAGACATAAAAATCCAGCATACTTTTAGATGGAACTTCCCTCTACCTCTGACTATGAATTTGTTGTGAACAAAATGAAAGTAAGCCTGGCAGTATTCTTCATATTTTTACTTGAAAAGCTTTGTAATTTTCATAAGGATAGATGGTTTTACAGAACTTCCTCCTTCCTCCAAAACTCTCCTTAGTAGCATAAGAGCTCACCCATCACACACCTCAACCAGCATTCCCACAAATGCCCTCCCTATCCGTGCTAGGAATAGAAACATGCTAGTTACCAAAATGTTCTACAGATGTTGACCAGCACAGTTCTTGCATGCCTTGGCATGAAAAACATTTCCAGCTGTGGCTGAAGCTAGTATGAATTTAGCTTTGCTGCAGTGTCCAGTGTGGACAGGGGCTTTTTTAAAAACAAAGAATAGTACAGTCATAGTATGGTATGCTATAGAACAGGGAGGGCAAACGTTTTGGCCTGAGGGCCACATCGGGGAATAGAATTTGTATGGTGGGCCATGAATGCTCACAAAATTGGGCTTGGAGTGCAGGTTCTGGGGCTGAGGATGAGGAATCAGGGGTGTAAGAGGGTGCTCTGGGCTGGGACTTAGGTGTTTGGAGGGCAGGAGGGGGATCAGGCCTGAGGTAGGGGTGTGGGAAGGGGTGCAGGTTCCGGCAAAGGTGTGTGCTCTGGGGTGCAGCAGGGGATGAGAGGTTTGGGATGCAGGAGGGTGCTCTGGGCTGGGATTGAGGGGTTTGAAGGGCAGGTGGGGAAAGGGGTTGGGTTGTGGGAAGAGGCTCAGGGAGTGCAGGCTCCGAGCAGAGCTTACCTCAAATGGCTCCCGAAAGCAGTGTCATGTCCCTTCTCCGATTCCGCATGCTACCCCATCCTCAGGCACCGTGGCTTCTGCAAGCTGTACGATGCACTCCCTGACCCAGCACCCTGGCCAGAGTGGGGCTGAGACGCGCGGTGCGGCTTGTGGGCCAGCTTAAAACGGCTCACAGACCAGATCCGGCATGCAGGCCGTAGTTTGCCCACCTGTGCCATAGAATGATCTAAACCATATAGGCTACCTCCTTAGCAAGTTCATAGCACGGTTGTGTAATATGACTTTTAGTTGCCATACTTATCTTTGAAACCAGTTGCAAACATAATTAGAAAGCCTTAATGTGGCTTGCTTCTTATGCTCCACCTCACTTTGCAACTCCACTACTGTTCTTCCAAAGAACCAAATCACATCTCTTCCTCCTACCCCTAGTTCTCTCTCTAGGGCCTCACAGTTATCTCCCTTATCATTTAGAAACCTTCTCTCCTACTAATTACTGGAGGGTATTTCCAGACTCCAAACCAAGGACCATTCTGCTAATCTCAAATTTGTTATTTTTAAACCCTCTCTATTGCTGTCACTGTTAAGTTAAATTGCCTGATAAATACCTATTGTTATAAACAGCAGGAATTAGCGTGTGCATATTTCCCTTTTCCCTTTTGACTCTGATTCCTCTTTACTCATCACTGTCTGCCTGCTTTCAATTTAACCATCAGGAGAAAAAAATCCCATGTAAAACTAAAACAAAATAAAAAACAAAACATCCACAACTCCACACCACTACCCCCAACAAAACCAAAAAGCCCTCATACTCAAAACGAACTTAGGTCCATATGCCTGCTGAGGAAGAGTGTTTTGTATGATGTGACTTTCAGCTTTGTTCCATGTGGCTAGACCTTTCACACCCTGCTGGAGTCATCCTATTTGGGTTCCTTGTAAATACATCATTAATCTGTGGCCCTGCCCAAGTTTCGAAGGCGTGTGTGTTTGTGCATGTACAGTACCATCAGTTACTGTTTGTTTCTGATATTGTTTATTGTCCTACTTTCTTGTACGGTGGCATTTTTTCCCGAAGAGGTGCAAGCCTCTCATTTTATTCCTAACCACATCTGACACACTGTCTTTCACCTATTTAGGAAGGAAGGCTCTTTTGAATTTATTTTCTTAGAGCAGGCCAATACCTTTGGATGCTAGTCTCTAGATGAATTTACCAAGCAGATGAAGTGCTACCTACCCCATAAGGAAGTGCTCCTAACAGAACAAGGATATGCTAGGTTGGTGTCAGCATAGGTCTTATTTACCAAACCTTATACCAAATTCAATTCTCTTCAGATTTTCTTTGCTCTACCATAGTGATAGGTGCTATAGAAATCGTGTAACATGACTGGCAGATAAAGTCTTTTGAGGCAAGTTCTTTTTATGCTCATGTATCATCTGAGAAATTACTGCTCTCAATGCCAAGAAAATTTGTGTGGCTAGGTTGGTGTGATAATTTGGGGAGCTGTGTGCAATTTATGAATTCTGTTTGAATACGTTGGGGACTCCTTGGCTATATCTACACTCTGAGCTAAGGGTGTGATTTCCAGCTTGTGTAGACATAGTTGTGTGAGCTTTCATCTGAGCTGGCAATCTAAAAAAGTAGCATAGCCATGGTGGTATGGGCAGTGGTAATGGTAGCACCATGCTAGGTGTCCAAAGTACAAACTGTCTTGAACCCCATAGGTATGTACTCAGCACAGCTAAGCCATGCCATTGATGCCCATATTACTGTGGCTACATTACCATTTGTAGCATGCTAGCTCAGATGAGCGCTAGCACGAGTATGCCTACGTGAGCCAGGAATCACACCCCAATTTGAAGCATAGGTGTAGCCTTTGTGTATCCATGTCAGACTGCGAACTCCCTTTTGGTCGTAAGGCTGGTCTTTGCCTTCTGGCTGTCCTTTTATTTCCATCTTGGACTAAAATTCCAAGGGATGGTGGCACAGAGATAACAATGGATAGTTGTTAAACTTTGATGATTGTCCAGTAAAATGGAGCACCCTTGGACAAAGAGGGGTCCTGTTCAGGGCAAAGCAGTTTTTCACATCTGAACTCCAGGGGATGGTAACAGCAGCAACAGATCTCATGGCAGAGGACTTGGCACTGCTGATGGGACTGATCGCGGAGTCACCTGACAAAAAGAGCTGGAGGTTCTAAAAGAAAGGGTCCCTCACTGGCTATTTTAGAGAGAGACGGAGAAGAGGACGGAGAGACTCCATGTTCCAGAGGAGGAGACATATGCAGGAAGGCAGGGGGAGAGGAAAGATCCAGGGTTCTTTAGATTACTCTGATCTATCCCCAGAAAATGCTCAGGAAGGTTGAGAAAAATGAGGCAGAGAAATGCATAAGTTGTGTTTAATATTTGACCTAGATCTGCATGTTTTGTGTGCTGCTAAAGTAAAGAGTGATTAGTATTTGGGAACCCTCACAAAGTCTATGTGACTTTTTTCTTTTTCTTTTTTAAAACTATATAGCCCCGAAAGAGATAATTGCAATTGCAAAGTGCTCACACGATGGTGCACTGGGAAAAGAAGTGCTTAAGCTACTGTGCAGTCTGGTATTGAGGCCAAGGGTAGATGGGCTGTATAGTCTCATTTCCATGAAGGGGTAACATATAGAAAGCCTGTGCCCTAAAAGCATGCCAGAGAGGCCGAGAGAAAAGACAATGCTTTAGGCTACTCAGGCCAAGGGAAGCTGAAGAGTACTCCTAAACCCGTATTTACTGACCAGATTTTTCAGAGATCCTGAAGTGCCCATAATTCCCACTGGAGTCAGAGAGACAAGGGGCAACTTTGTCAGTTCATTTTATGTTCCAAGGATTATGAAGCAGAAGAGGTCAATTTATAACAGACATGAGTCCAAACAAGTCCCTAGAGACAAACACCCCCAAATTTGGGGATTCACTAAGTTATACACGTGACATTTTAAAATATGTGCAGTGTTTACTTTTTAGAATTCTCAGTGTGACTTTCTGGAAGTGGAGAATGACAATGATAGGAAATTAGATGCTATGAAATCTGTTTTAAGTGACTACTTGAGGCACTGACAAAAAAACCTGACAGCTGGTTTTCTTAAAAAACAGAGCACCACAAAAAAGAAACTGTGGAGCAGTTACTTAAGACAGGAGATTGCCAAATTGTTTTAAAATAAAAAAACTAGAAGTACTTGTGGTACCTTAGAGACTAACAAATTTATTTGGGCATAAGCTTTCATGGGCTAAAACCCACTTCATCAGATGCATAGAGTAGAACATACAGTAGGAAGTTTTTATATATATATATATATATATATATATATATATATATATATAATTAATTTACAGAGAGCATGAAAAGATGGGGGTTGCCATTCCAACTCTAAAAGACTAATCAATTATGATAAGCTATTACCAGCAGGAGAAAAAAAAAACTTTAGTAATGATAATTAGGATAGCCCATTTCAAACAGTTGACAAGAAGGTGTGAGTAACAATAGGGGAAAACTGAGCATGGAGAAATAGATTTCACTTTGCGTAATGACCCAGCCACTCTTAGTCTTTATTCAAGCCTAATTTAATGGTATCCAGTTTGCAAATTAATTCCAGTTCAGCAATTTCTTGTTGGAGTCTGTTTTTGAAGTTTTGTTATTGAAGAATTGCCACTTTTAGGTCTTTTACTGAATGACCAGAGAGGTTGAAGTGTTCTCCTATTGGTTTTTGAATATTATGATTCCTGATGTCAGATTTGAGTCCATTTATTCTTTTGAAGTTTGGCCAGTGTACATGGCAGAGGGGCACTGCTGGCACATGATGGGATATATCACATTAATATATGATCAGGTGAACGAGCTTCTGATGGTGTGGCTGATGTGATTAGGTCTTATGGTGGTGTCACTTGAATAGATATGTGGACAGAGTTGGCACCAGGCTTTATTGCAAGGATAGGTTCCTGGGTTAGTGTTTTTGTTGTGTGGTTTTTGGTGAGTATCTGCTTCAGGTTGGAGGCTGTCTGTAAGTGAGGACTGGTTTGTCTCCCAAGATCTGTGACAGTGAGGGATTGTCCTTCAGGATAGGTTGTAGATCTTTGATGATGCGCTGGAGAGGTTTTAGTTGGGGGCTGAAGGTGATGGCTAGTAGTGTTCTGTTACTTTCTTTGTTGAGCCTGTCCTGTAGTAGGTGACTTCTGGGCACTCTTCTGGCTCTGTCAACCTGTTTCTTCACTTCAGCAGGCGGTTATTGTAGTTTTAAGAATGCTTGATAGAGATTTTGTAGGTGTTTGTCTCTGTCTGAGGGAATGGAGCAAATGCGGTTATATCTTAGAGCTTGGCTGTAGACAATGGATCGTGTGATGTGTCCTGGATGGAAGCTGGAGGGATATGGATAAGTATTGCGATCAGTAGGTTTCCGGTATAGGGTGGTGTTTATGTGACCATCACTTATTAGCACTGTAGTGTCCAGGAAGTGGATCACTTGTGTGGATTAGCCCAGGCTGAGGTGGATGGTGGAATTCCTCAAGGTCTTCTTTTCCATGGGTCTGGATGATGAAGATGCCATCAATGTAGCGCAAGTAGGGTGAGGCATTAGGGGACAAAAGCTAAGGAAGTGTTGCTCTAAGTCAGCCATAAAAATGTTGGCATACTGTGGAGCCATGCAGACACCCATAGCAATGCCGTTGACTTGAAGGTATATATTGTCCCCAAATAGTTGTGTGTGAGGACAAAGTCACAAAGTTCAGCTACCAGGTTTGCCATGACATTATTGGGGATACTGTTCCTGATGGCTTCTAGTCCATCTTTGTGTGGAATGTTGGTGTAGAGGGCTTCTACATCCATAGTGGCCAGGATGATGTTTTCTGGAAGATCACCAATGGATTGTAGTTTCCTCGGGAAGTCAGTGGTGTCTCAAAGATAGTTGGGAGTGCTGTAGTGTAAGCCCCAAGGAGAGAGTATACATAGTCAGACAATCCTGCTGTTAGGGTGCCAGTGCCTGAGATGATGGGGCATCCAGGATTTCCAGGTTTATGGGTCTTGGGTAGCAGATAGAATACCCCTGGTCAGGATTCTAGGGGTTTGTTTTTCACTGTGTATCATAATTGTTTATAGTAATTTATTTACAATTATTTCTCAAGATTGTTCATTTCTCAGTATTGTAATTTGCAAAGATTATATGTATAAAGCTAACACCTTAGGCCTAATTCTGACCTCACACCAGTTTTATACCAGTATAACTTCAGTAAAGTTATCCCTAATTTACATTAGTCAGAATCAGGCCTACTGGGCTTACATTTTCCACACCAGAGACACTGTAAAACTTCTATTTAATTAGGAATGCAGGAGCAGGCCCTTAGTACTCTCAGTTCAGAAGTGTAAGAGGGACTGGTATGATGTATAGTTTCAAGTGCACAAGATAAGACTGGAGTGATCTGTTTTGCCCAAGTCCCAGTAACACCAACCATTTCCTGAGTTTTATAGTTTATTCAGCTGTGCTCCTTGGTCAGACCAGTGTGCCTGGCTGGACTGAAGTGAGTGGCCTATTGAAATAATTTATAACAAGACTCTTTGTGCTGCATTTTCTACAAGGCTGGAAGGCAATGCATTTCTGGTATTCTGAATCAAACTTGCAAAGTAAAGCTGAAGGAGCTAAATCAAATCAAGTTTAATATAATACTCAGTTGCTTGTATGAATGAAAAGACATGGGCCGAATTATAACCTTTTTCTTCAAACTAAATTAATTACAACTTTTCTTTTACAATTGGATCACTTCAGAGGAGTACCCAAAATCCATCTCTCCAACCCACTGTTTGCTTTATATGCTCAACAGTTTTATGCTTCAGAACAAGCTGATCACCCGATGGCATCAGGACGAAATCCCACCACCCTTTATGGCACAATACTGCAGTTAGGTGCCATAGGGAGCATTGTGTCTTCCCCAAAGCATCCTGCAGCAGCCACTGTTGGAGACAGGACACCAGCCAAGATGGAATATTGAGCCATTGGGTGCAGCAATCCTTACGATCATCACAGGTGTTCTACTGTTAGTAGCATTTACAGCAATTTGTGGTATCCAATAGTCATTGCTGGTCTTTGGCAACTATTCTATTGAAAACGGATCTGCAGTAAAATCCCATCTGAAAGGCACACACAACTTATTCAGGATTGTTTATGCCTTGTAAAACCTCCACTGAATGCCAGGTTTGAATGGAGCAGCTTATTTAGACTTGCTGGGGAAAGCTAGACCATCTGATATAATTCACTAAGCATTACACTATAGGATTTAGGTCTCTAAGGTAGGAGGCTTTTTTGGGAGGTGGCTTTAAGAGAGGAAGAAGAATCTGGTTTGGACTGGAAGGAGAAAGATCCTTCCACTTCCTCCTTTCTCACTTAATATTTTTAAACTTTCGAGGATGGTCCATTGAGCTTTATTGCTATATAATAAAGCGTGAAAAATGTAACTGTGAAGATTGGATTATTTCAGAAATAATGCATTGTAAAACATGAACTGTGTAGCACTAATTCACTCCTGGCTTAATGTGAGGCACAAGGTTGAATGGTTAGACCGGTGGTTCTCCAACTGTGGGGCGGGAACATGTCAAGGGAGGCGCGAGTGGTGTGCGCTTCCCGGTGCCTGTGGCTCATGCAGAAGGGTAGTGCGCACCTGGGAGGGGGATGAAGGGAACAGCCAGAGCACCACCCCCCAGGCTCAATCTCACACTGCGAGATAGCCCAAGCTCAGGCTCTCCTCCCATTCACCTCATTCCCTCACTGGGTGGCAGTCACCCCAATCCCTCACCTGAAGGTGGAGGAGCTCTGACTGTGAGCCAGGGTGTCAGTAGCAGGGTAGAAGTAAGAGTGCAATGGGGCACTAAGTCAAATATCACTTTTCACATTGACGCCCTTCTGTGCTGCTGCCTTCAAAGCTGGACACCCAGCCATCATCCACTGCTATTGTTCTCCTCTCTGCCATCAGAACTAGGTGGCAATATGTGTGTGTGTGTGTGTAAATGACTACTGACACAAAGACGGGAGGCCTGATCAAATAAGTTTGAGAACCATTGGTTTAGACTGCAACCATTTGGGCAGTAGCTACATTTTCCTTTTTGTTTGTACAGCACCTAGTACAAAGCCTTACTGGACCTTTGGGTTCTACCTTAATACAATAAATAACCAACAAAAAAGGCTTCTTTGTAACGTTAATTAATGCTTTGAATGTAATCAGCTACAACTTAGCTCAGTTCTCTGAACAGCTAACTCTAATCTCTCCAGCTGCAGCTCAGAATTCTAATCAACTAATTGAAATTGCTTGGGATTTTTTTACGGACTATTTTATAATTTGTAATAAGTAGTCTATCTGTATCCTCATCAGAAGACAAAAAATTGCATTTTATCTCAGGGTAAGTAGATTTTATTGGACCGGAGTAAAATGTATTAATATCTCTGTGCTTCTAACTGTCTGCAAAGAAAATTTAGCTCCACTAAATCCAGTCTCTCAGGTTTAGAAAAAATGTAGCTAAGTGTAGAAAATGCAAATATTCCTTTCATTTTAGGCACTTGTAGATCAGTTAGTTTAAGCACACGCAAATTATTCCAAATGCATTTTGGAAAATTCTTGTCATATTACGACTATTTAATAAATAAAAAGTCTGGGACAAATGAACCTTCTCCTGTATGTTTTTTGATATGTGAAATCTAAAACTGTACTGTGATATTTTCATCACAAAAGTATGCAGAGCATTTAAAGAAATGGACCATCTCTCATCTTGACTGAAATTAATTTGGCATAATATTTTGGATTTTCAGACTTCTGGAATCAGATTATTATACACCTTGAGCTGTGCATGTTGTATGCCAGCTTTCCAGTTGCATCATGCTCCTGCTTGCTAGGTAGCATTGTTTATGCAGATAAGAAACTGTAATGCTTTTGTTGTTTGTGTGCTGCACTGTTAAATGCAAGAACTCTACACCATTAGGTTTAGGGCAGCAGCCATTTTGTTCTCATAGTTGCAGTAGTGTGTCACACAAGAGATATACAGTAGACTGTCATTTTTTGTTTTTTTCCTTAATCTAAAAATAGTCATTCTAGACTGAAGATTTAAAATTAGGGTTTTGGTTTTTTGTATGGAACATAACAGGTAGGGTATCACCAGGCAAACAAATGATATGCCTTTCACATTGCTGACATGCATGCCACTAAACTCTGCAACACCTCATTTTGGAACCTAATCCCTTGATAACACAAAGAGCAACTTGATGTAGAATCCAGCACAGGTGTTATATGCTCTTTGGCCTTTTCGTGATGTGACAATTATAGCATATGTTGCCAGGAAAAACGATTGTATACACTTTCAAATTATCTGTTATGTTGTGGACCTTCAAGTATAGTTCTAAGTGTGGTTCAGATAATGATATCACTTAGGATAATACAAATACTTAGAGCTTAGATGGTGCTTTACATCTTCATAGTGCTGTAAAAACATTATGCCTGACTCTCATCTCACATTTTACACCCATATAACTATTGATTCCATTGCAGTGTAACCTACATCTATACGACACCCTTGTGACTGAGAGGAGACTCAAGTCCATTAACTAATTAATCCTAACAGTAATTCCTTGTGAAGATGGGAAAGTCACAAAGAGGCTACCAGTGTTGCCCAAATGCTGAACATTCAGTTAGTGGTTGCAAGGATTAGTCCTTGGCTTCTAGCCCTTTGTTCAATCCATTACACCACACTGCATTCCTCTGATGGATCCTTCTATGATTATTCCTGCATGTACATGCAATATAAGTAGAAATAAGTTATTTGTTTTATGTTTGGCATCAGGAACAAACTACCATGAAATGTAGACACCACACTGAGGCACAGTATATAGCTAGAATAGACTAGAACAAAACTAAACCAAGGACACACATCTAAATCCAACCTCAGGTAGAGGGCTAGCTATTTTGTTGTGAATAGTGTGAATCTGGAAACTCCTCTGCAGTGAGATTTATACTGCAGGCAGAGCAGTGTTGACTTTGATATACCCTGCTTGCATGCATAGACCAAAAGCCAATTTGGAGATCTCCCCAGAGAGGAAACTTAGCCCTCAGGTCATGTTTCTAAGAATGAAGCAGACAAAACAATACAAACCATAACGTTGAACTGTTCTTTCAAATAGACATTTTTTTCCTCACATGTCCATATTTGAGGAGATAGTCACAAAGCAGCAGCGAGCTTCTGTAGCCAAAGGGTTAGCACAGGACTTTCTTAGGGGGTGTCTGTACTTCAAAGAAAAACCCACAGCACTAAGTCTCAGAGCCTGGGTCAAATGACATGGGCTCATGCCACAGAGCCAAAAATAGCACTCTCTCCCCTTTCAGAGCCCGGGTTCCAGCCTGAGCAGGAAATGTCTACACCAGTGGTTCTCAGCCCATTTACCATTGTGGGCCACATATGCATCTCTCTTTGTTTTATGTGGGCCTCATCCACACTATATATGTTTTATGTGGTCCTCATCCACACTCAGGGCCATACAGGTAGTGTGTATATATATACACATATACCCACACACACTGCCTGTATGGCCCTGAGGAAGTCGCATGCAGTGGTGCTGGAACAATTTGTATAGTGAGGATGCTGAGATCCATTGAACCAAACTGTAAACACTATATATGGTGGAAACTACTTCAAACCATTGGGTGTGGCAGCACCTCCAGCACCTCTTTGCAGTGTAGTCATACCCCTAGATGTACAACAAAGATATATTTATTATTTTTTGTATCTGGAGTAGCTCTCCTGCTGTTACAGGGAGGGTTATTGCTGTTGTAATCTTTTTTTTTTTTTTTTGCCCCATCAGAGTCCAAAGCCTTGTAGCTTTGTGTGGCTCATCACAAAATGTGATTTTTTTTTCAAAAATATTCTTTACTGAGCAGGAATATAAGTGATTCAACAGATTTTAAATTTAGAAACACTTGACAAAAATAAAAGTTTCCTAGTCCTTTCTCCATTGATGGTGTGCATAGTATAATGTTTTTGCCTACTGTTATTTAGATCAAATTTCATAGGCCAGACAGGATGCGAGAAGCCAGAAAATGAGTATCCTCATGCTTCTTCGTAAACAATATCACACGTAATTTGGAAAGGCAGAGGTGGTAGGAGTCTTGCTTTTGACCGTGTGTCCTCATTTCCCCTTGTTTTGTTGTCCAGGATTCTTGTGGCAGCGTGAAGTTAAATGGAACCTCAGAAGTAGTTGTTGTGACCATGTCAACACATGGCTCTATTATACAAAAGCTCTAAATGCATTCTTATGCATACAGAGCTTTTGAAGTAAAACTGTGAAAGAAAAGTTGTGTTAAGCCTTTGAAGTGAGTCTATCTAATCTCTCCACCAGAAGACCCAGACTGTGGGGTGTGAAAAGGAAAGGGAATGTGGAGTCTTCTGTCTTTTACTCCTCCCTGCAAACATTTCAGCCACAACTGCAGTTTCAGTAGTCTCCTGGCACAGGAATTGCTCCAAGATGGTCTCCTTTAGGGGACTTGGAATGGGTGAAGAAGGGCTCTGCACTCTGTTTCAGCAGAGCACTTCAGAAGAAATGTATACTCCACCCTAGTAAGGGGTGACCCAGTGAGTGTCTCTTTGGGCACAAGGGAGCTCTGGAAGGAATTGTGACAATGCTGGGGTGGCATGACTCCACACTTCTGCCACTGTGGATCTATGGCTGAATGGCACAACATTACCCACCATTTTTCAAGTTACTGGCACTGTTATAGTAATGGCTAACTTACCGTTTCCACAATAATCTTTGAGGAATTTTCTGGATATAAAATTTGCTCCAGGGTATTTAGCTAATCATATAAAAGAATAAAGTGCCTTTGGCATTTCAACTGCTTCCCTCAGTGTTGTCTAAAAAGAAAACCACTTTACTGAATATTTATTGGAATAATGCCCTCAAATAATTAAAGGTGGGTGGGATGAAGTTAAAAGGTGGTGTTACATTTCAGAAAATTACTTCATTGATTTTTTGGAAATAGGTGTTTTTGTGTCTATGCTGTTTTGTTTGTGGTTTATTCCTTTTTCATTTACTAAGTTTCATGCACATATCCATTAGAAAGATGTTCTTTGACAATTCTTAAATTACACAACTATAAGAGACCACTTCTGTGACCCCTGTCAAAAAACCCAGAACATCCATAACAACCAGTAATAATCCAGCAACAAAGGACATTTAAGATGAAGTTCTTTTTTCCTTTTGTTTCCACAGAATTAGGGAAAACAAACTAAGCCTGCCATTCTTTCTCGTATAGCGGTGTCCAATAGAAATTTGATGCTAGCCACACTTATGGTTTTGAATTTTTCTTATTCACCACATTATAAAAAAGGAGTTAAAAACATACTACAAATATGCTGCATACCATTACCATAACCCTGAAATCTGGTATATAATTCATACTGACCACACATCTTAACTCAGCCTCCACATTTTACTTGGATTTTATAAAATTTACTGCAGAAGAAGTGGATTCACAGATCCATGCATTGCTCATGCGTTAGCTACAATTCAATAGCCTATTTGCCACATGCGGCTAGTGGTGAACGTATTAGACACCGCTGTTCTAGTGGATATCTTTTGTGACTATGAAATCACTGATCTAGGCTGTTCTAAAATATGCAGTGGCAAACAAGAATAGTCAATGAGGGTGCTAGATTTTCTGGAATGTTTGAGGTAGCTATTTTGAAAGATGCTGACAAGTGTAGCCAGGAAGGTGCATTTGCTGGTGTCACCTGGCCTGCTAGGTATCAGTGTAACTCAGTAGCACTCATCTCTAGGTACATACCCAACACTGCAGTACAAGACAAAATTATCATAAACATTGTTATTTGTTTGGAACAGTCAGAACTGGTCCTCCTTGCTCTTCCCTGAGCTATTTCCTACCTTTGTAGTCTTCGCCCACCTTCTTGTCCTGCTTCTTCTTCTTTAGTGGGTTGGTTTGTTCAGTAGCTTCTCACCAGTCTGCTGAAGAGAGCCTCTTTCTGCAGTTCCTCAATCTCCCAGCTCACTCCACTGTCTTGAAACTCTTTTATCCTGACAGTTGTTGTGGGGCTACCAATCAGCTAGCTGCTAAACAGGCAGGCAGTTACTTTGTTAACCCTTTGGCTGCTGAACCAGCGTGGGGTGTATCGACTCCATGACAAGCCATATGTTAATTATGGAAGAAGTCTAATGACTACTCCATTTGCTTGAATGATTACTATGCTACCAGCACCTCACTATAATGTACAGTAAAATACTGAGATATCTTGAGTTTGAATAAAATTATATTTTATACAGTTCCAATCTATCAAATGCAAAAAAGTAATATGGTGCACAGTAGTGTATGCTGTTTCCCACTCGGCAGTTTCTTATACCCCTGGAATGGGGAACCTACAACAAACAAGATTTGGGAAGCCCCTGCCAGAGATCCATTTTCTAACTAAACGTGTCCTGCTCTCTCAGTCACCCAAAGCTCTCTTTGGTGGTATGGTCACCTAACAATTTCCCTGCAAGAATCAGCTTCAACTTTGATCCGGTGAATGCAGAATGGAAGAAACACCCAGAATACCTAAAACATGATGACCAGACAGCATCAGACACCTGTTTCTCACAGGCATCCTAGCCTGTAATGCCCCAGATTTGGTTCAGGATGGAACATCACAGAGGCATATAACGCAGTGAGTGGCCTCTTTGACCTAACCTAATCTAGCAGCACGGCTTCTGTAAGTACTTTATCATCCAGAAGTGGCAGGGAGCCAGGCGGCCCCTTGCCTGTAGAAGATTCTTTAGCTTTGTGTGTATAGCTCTAGGGGGAGCAGGGATTTTGGTGATGGTTAGAAACCACAGACTCTTCTGTGAGAATGGGGAAGAATTACACCAGTAGAAGATTTTACTTCTTTGTGTAGGTTATTTCCACACCCAGAAGACTGAATTCCCCCCTTAATCCTCCCCCTAAAAAAAAGAGAGAGAAAGGGAAAAAAATCCCTTTGGTCCACAACTAACAAGGCGCACTCAGCAAGTGTCAGACGGGGTCTTTCACAGTCCTTTCCATGCTGCACTTGCACATCTGGCACCTGTTAATATTCTGAAACAATCTTGCACTTAGGGCTAAATCCCTCAATCCTTAGGGAAAATTCCATTTGAAAACAAAATGATCTTTCTCTGAGTAATGGCTGCTGGAGTTGAGCATTTCATAGCTGTGCGAGCTGCTCATGATTTGGGAAATCTCCAGCATTGTGAGTCAAAATGTTGAATGTCAGCAATGTTGAATCCAAATGCAAATCTTGGCCCGCGATCAGTCTCTGATCCCAATTCCTGCCCCAAACACATCTTTCTTTGCCCATCTCCAGTTATCATTGCATTAATATTACACTCTTTGTACTTTGGTGATATTGAAATGAGATTGTTTTAGATTATAATTTCATGCATTTAAAGGAAACTCTTCAATTGAAAAACTTAACACATAAGCCACCCATAGCATTTGGGTGTTTTTGCCGTTCTGTCTATTTGCTCAGTTGTTGTATGCAGATGGTAAAATAAAATTTGGAAGATTTCATCTTTGCCTTGTAAATCTCACTTTACTACCTACAGATGAGCACTGTAGGGATACATTTGTGATCTCATATGCACTCGGCCTGACTTTTGACTGTGCCTGGAGCAATCTGCAATGGCAGGAGCAGCAACTGAGCTGTTCACAGCAGCTATTTCAGCCAAAGTCTGTCTAGATGAGAAAGTTGGGTTGGGATAATTTAAAACCGTTTTTTAACTGATTTAGGGCATGTCTTTACTGAAAAATTAAAATTAATTATGTCAGTGTTGTCCGTAACTTGAGTTCCATCCACACACAAAAACTCTTAAGTGCACTGGTGCATTTAATTTGAGTTGGTTGACCCAAGAGAGGGCAGAGGCTAAAACCTGCTTAAGAAGAGCTCATCAGCTTCTAATATGATCTTTCTGTAGAGTGGAAACAAGCTATGGCCATTCATGTACCACTTTTCCCCACAATTTCCCCTGAGTAGCCAGTGAGGAAAGATGAGTTCTCCCACAATTTACTGGGAAAGAATTCATAGAGCTGCTCAGCTTACTGCAGCACTAAGAACCATGGGATGTGACTCCAGAAGTCTTAGCTAATGTGGACACAGCAGCTCAAGTGTTATTTTACAGTATGACTACACTCACTTGAGCTAGACTAACTCAAGAAAAATAACTCAAGTGTAGGTAACTCAAATTAACTCTGCAGTGAAGACATAACTGTCAGACTGATGAAAATCCCTGTGTAGACACCCTTATTTGGGTTTAAGAGTGGTTTGTATCAATTCAGCTTAAACTGATTTGTCATCAACAAAAGGTAACCCAAAATAAACTATTCTTAAGATAAATAAGAGCATTAACACAGAGGTTTGCACTGGTTTAATTGAATTGGTTAAACATCAAACTTATTTAAACTGATACAACTTTCTCATATAGATAAGGTACAACAGACTCTACAACTATACCTAGTGATGGATCCTCAGCTGTCAGTTCTTGCCCTCCCTCGCCCCTAGCCCACCTTTGTTCTGCCCTTAATGCTCCTCACTATGCAGATGGAGTACTGTTCACCTTTTATTTGGCCTCAACAAACCCTGACTCCTCTCTCAACTGGTACAGCTGAACTGCAGCACTTTGGCTGCAAGAGGGTCATCTGAATCTACAACGGATGGGTCATGATTTTCCATTCATTGACTGATCAAGACCTTCCATAGTGGATGATTATTGTTTTAGGATGCATTTCAGCAGGTTCCTCCTACTCAAAAAACCCCAATGCACTAAATGGACATTTTTTCCTTGACCTTTGTGGCAGATACTGTTTAGTGTAATGAAAAGAGACCACAGCTGTTATGAATTTAACTAAAGACTTATTCCAGCAAGTTACAAAAGGATTTCTACAGAACTGGATTCCAATCTTAATAAACAAGTTAAATAAAACCATATCTACCAACATGTTCAGTAGCTAAAGTGGGGTGCCCCCAGGGATGGAAGGCCAGAGTGAGCCCACCGCACGCTTGTCCTGCAACTGTGGCTCCTGCAGCTCCTGTGCCCCCGGGCTGGCTGGGCTCGGATCTCCTCTCCAGGCATTGCAACCTGGCCAATGTCATATAGGGTTGCAGTGCTGCTCTGGTTTGGCCTGGCCCTCCTTATGGGGGGTGGCTGGGCCAGATTTTACAGAGTAGTGCTGAAAGCCAGGAGTTGGAAAATGACTTACTCATATTTGGCCTGGATAATCATCTTTTGGAGGGAGTAGGGCCAAACCTGAGCTGTGACCCTGCATGCCAGAGGCCAGATCACAATGCCTGGAGTGCAGAGTTGAGTTCAGCTAACCCCATAGGACAGGAGCCACTTCAGCCAGGACAAGGGAGTGTGTATATCAATGTGTGTATCTACCATTCCACAAAACCCAGTACTGTTGGGAGATCTGTAAAACCTTCTAGAAGCCCCCTTATCTTAATGTACATTCTTATCTTCAAGTATGCTCAAAAGTCATGCTCTTCCCCTTACAAAAAACAATAACAAAACTATGTTCATGTATACTGGACACTGTCCGGAGCTTGGAGTCATCTAGGACAGAGGTTCTCAACCTTTTTCTTTTTGAGGCCCTGCCCACTATGGCCCACCTGTGCTGCCACAACTGTTTTTCCGCATATAAAAGCGAGGGCCATAGTTATGGGGTAGCAAGCAAGGCAATTACCTGGGGTCTCACGTTTCACCAGTCCCACAAAGCTAAGTTGCTCAGGCTTCAACTTCAGCCCCAGGTGGCAGAGCTCATGGGGGGCCCAGGCTTTCTGCCCTGGGCTCCACTGAGTCTAACACTGGCCCTGCTTGGTGGACCCCCTGAAACCTGCTTATGGCCCCAGGGGCCCCTAGGCACATGGTTGAGAACTGCTGATCTAGAAGTCATTGAAAGCATATTTTAGATGATTTTGGAGTTGGTGACACCTGAATAAACAATCCTATTCAGGTAGCTATTTTTTACTGGGACGTGAAGACTGTCACAATTCCTGCTATGCCAACAAATAATTGCTTTTTTGTCCAGTATAAAAGAATAATTGCACAAAACAGATTTGTTCTTTTTTTTTTTTTTTTTTTTTTGCCACAGCATTCCCTTTGTTTGAGGTCAGTGAGCGGTTTCAGCTCTTGGAATATTGTCTCCACTATAAAACTAACAAAACAAGTTGCCACAAAGGGCATCTATAACTTATAAGATTAATTTCTACTTGTTAGAAGTAAAGGTTTCCTTGAACCGGGCATATGCATTTTCTAGAGCTGATGAAAATCAGAATTTTCAGCTAGTGGGGAAATCTGATATTTCAACATTATTACCCCACATCAGGATGAAAAGTTAAATGTCAATTTGTCATGGAACAAAAAGTTTAGAATAAACTTGATTCAGAAGTGGTGAATTGTTTTGTATTTGCATTTTGATCAAAGTGAAACATTTCTATATTCCTGAATCAAAATATTTCATTTTGCTTTGTTGAATGGATCCTAAACACTCTGTTCAAGTCAGCTCAACATTAAACTGCATTTCCTTACGGTGGTACATTGTCTTATGGGGGCTATCATCTGGGTGCCTGCTGTTGCCTATCTACTTTATGGGCTTGGCTCTTATACGGATACACCTGTAGCCATGTTACTGCCAGGAGGCACCATGCCAAGAGGGAAGAGTGCATTATATCAGGGGAAATGTAGTGTAGCTGGCAAGCCCAGCCAGTAGGAGAGAATGGGTATATCAGGCATATAAATTGTAGTTTCCCATGAAGCCGTATGCCATCATTCAGTAAAACAATGAATTCAGGTAGCTCTTGGTCACTAAACTTCCCTATTACTCTGATCTTCTTGGTTAGTTTCTTCTTGTTAGTGAAATTAAAAGGTATTTCCAAAGCTGCATTTTTTCTTTTTTTAATGAAAAAAAGAATTTGCTGTGGAATTTAGGAACTGCCATCGAAAAACCATGTTTGGCTGCTTTTGTTACCAGCAGATATTTGGGTTAAAGATCCCCTGAATATGACATCCTGTGATCACATTTTGTCACATTTTTGTTAACATTAATCATATATATGGTACAATCTATGATGCCACATCTGGGATAACTTGTTCTATGGCTTACATTGCACTTCTGTGTGCAATCACTCTACACAGCATCATTTCGTTTCCTCCTCTTGCAGTATGGTACTCAAGGAGTTAATACAGGACTGTGTATTGTCAAGTGTTACAGTCTGCAACATTAATGTAACACTGTAGTAGCCATTACATTTATGACACTGCAACACCCATATGTAATGTGCTAACAGCCACAAACCTGTCAGAGTCTTTGAAACCACACAGACACAGAGCACATTGCACACGTGACAAAGAGTCCTGTGGCACCTTGCACACATGTATTTGAACTAAGCTCTTCTTGTTACTAGATGTTCCAACATACAGAAAAAGACAAATTGTCTAATTCTAAACAACACTTGGGAATACAGTCGTACAAAACTTGATTATATGGTGAGGTAGGACTGAAGAACATTTTAGCAATGGTTCCCAATGGAGTAATCAGCATAGAAATGTGCTTAAGCCTGATCATCAAGGGGCTTCTAAGTGAAAGCATATTTAGAGAATTAGGGCAGTTCAGATCACTCATATTTAGAATTAGACTTTCTAAAAATAACTGTACAATGCAACTTCCCACTTCTTAAAACATCACCCTATCATCGATTTCCTCCCTTGACCTCACTGTATCTTTTATTGAAATAAATGAACTTATGCCTCCCTCTAGTCATTGATTTTGCCTGCATTGCAGTATGACAGGGAGCATCTGACAGGGCTGACCACCACCGAACCCATCTCTTTAAAATCCATAAAGGCTGTTTTTGGCAAAGTAGGACAGCCCTTTACAGTAACTATATACATGCCGTACACTCACAAGATTTAATAAATCTTCCACATTTAAAGTGCAGATGCTGTTCTTCCTCTCATTTATTTTTTTCTCATTTACATTACAGTGAATTACTGCTGACAACTTGAACATCTAAAAATGCTGGACTTTGTCTCCTATTTAAATCTTTTACATGTGTAGTATGTTCAGAAATCTGTATTTGTCCATTTTATTCATAATTATATTATTAATTCCATTAATTATTCCATCTCTCCTCTTGAATCCTATGCAACAATAGTAAATATTATTGTGTCACTAGTGTGTGCACAGAACTTGGAACAAGAGAAATATTCAGTACCTTTTCTAAGGGCCACTGATTCTATGGCACTCCTCTGGATAAACTGAAAGTTATTTGGTCCCATGGGTAGCAGAGGCAAAAAATATGGTCAAAAAATATCTGCCTTGATTTGCCCAGGAAACCTAAAGTTCCGCCAGCTGGAGGAGAGAAGGCACACAGGCTGTCAGAAAAGTTTTGAGATATGTGGCACTTGGATCCATTAGGACTATAAGGTTAAAACTAAGGCCCTAGTCCTGCAAAGAGTTATATACATGCTTAACTTTAAGCATTGTGAGGAGGCTCCGTGAAGTCAATGAGCCTCCTCACAGCATGCAAATTATTTGCAGGAGCAAATGGTACCTTGAGTTTGTATGTTCTTTGAAAATCGTTCACAAGCCTTACTCCTTATCCCTTTAGAACAGCGGTGGGCAAACTTTTTGGTCCGAGGGCCACATCAGGGTTGCAAAGTTGTATGGAGGGCTGGGTAGGAAACGCTGTGCCCCCCAAACAGCCTGGCCCTGCTTCCTATCCGACTCCCTCCCACTTCCTGCACCCTGACTACCCGCCTCAGAATCCCTGACCCATTCACTGCCCCTCCTTTTTACTGTCCCAACCCATGCATGCTTTCCATGTTTACTACCCCACCTTCCCACAATCTTGGGAGTGATACTGGGAATCCTTGTCCTTCCTGATCTCCCCTCCCACTGTCCTCCCACGTCTCCCTACTCAGTAATCCTGTGCCAGGGGCCTTGATACTTCAGAACCTTTTGCTCATGGGACTCCTTATGGTATCTGAGTGAGAAACACACTGAACATGCATTTTCTGTCTGAGGACACTATTTCAGATGAATATCAGGCAGGGAAAACACTTCTGGGTTGGAAAAACCAGACTCACTTGTAGATGCTGCCAAAAACCACTGAATTCCCTTTGAGGGCAGATGCTCTGTATACTGCAGCTGGCAAAAATCACTGAAGGATATTTTCAAAAAAATTTTTTCCTTTTGAAACTGATCAGTTCTGTAGAAGAATGTGATACGTGTTCACAGGAGACAGGAATCTGGCCTTCTGACACCACTACAGTAGTTGAAACAATTCTTTCAGATTAAAAGAGGGATTTTGTTTTTTTTAAATTAATAAAATATAACAAAAAACTCTCTTACATTAGAACAGGAGCTTATTTTTAGATAACTCACTGCTGAAAATGAATTTTGTATGCATAGTAACCAAGTTTTAGCTCTGTGTGCGTCTCTATGCTTGGATCTAAATACCAGATGCCATCTGCATTATAGTTCTATATAGGTGGCAGCCACACTTGCAACCTTTTGCATTTTAATGATGAACTAGTGCAGTGCCGATCCCCAGTGTCTTAGACCTAACCCAGATCATGTTATGGGCAATGGTTTCTTAGACATTTCTAAGAACTGAATTGCATGTGAAACTGAATAATTCTTGCTTGCTGCTACCTTTCATTTTTTGAAATACTGCTGAACTATTTACATAAAAGTCCCCTTTTGCGTAGTGGTTTTTCTTTTCCATCATAGTAATTTGTAAGAATGGGGAAGACAGTCAGACAGAAATTCACAGTGCAATAGTTTGGTGGCACAGAGCAACATTCAGCTTGTTTATGTTATCGGATGGAGAAAACTAGTTCGCCTTCTAAGATACCATTTCACAGATTTGTAAAACAAAGTATAAAACATAATCTTTATTTTCCATTAGTCCAGTGAAGAGGAGAGCTCTTTCTGTTGCAATTCCAAAACCCCAGACTGCATCAAAGGTTTGGAGATGGAATGATATTACCTGGGTTTATCTGTCACTATTCCACTATAAACCGCTATATTCAAGGGTTTGTAACTTGGACATGAATATTTATTTTGACCTTTTTTCTGGCCTTTCCCTGTCTGCTTTAACCCTAATTTAAGAATAATGAAATTCAACTAATAAAAATACATTGGAGTATGATTTTTTTCCTTTCTAATTAAAATGGAATTTTTGTTGGGATGAGTCTGTTAAAGATGCAGCGTTGGCAGCCTTGTAGACTGAAGTCCTTTAACCACAGAAGAATGCACTGCATGAGAAGTAATCATATAAGATTCAGTTCTGTCTTACATATCTCTACAGCTGAGCAGATAGTTGACTGATCCTGTCCATTCAACCTTTACCCTCTGCTGTGGCTGCCAACAGAGGGTGCCAATTAATCTAAATTGATGTACAGTACAGCAGTGATGTGCAAACCAATGAAAGTGGACAAAGTCAAAGCACTGAAAATACACTACAGATAAAACATCCTGCAGTGCCAATCACAGTAATGAAAATTAACAATGCAGTAGCCTACAAAATGTACTAGGCGCTATAAAAACAAAATCCTTATCCTGAAAAGCTTACATCCTAAAGAGTAAAGGATGGAGGAAGGGGTAGAAGGTGTCAAGAAAGTGGTCACGAACTGAAAGGGGAATCAGCTACACTGTATCTGCAGTTAACAAAAAATACACACACACACATTTTTGGACGCTGCTGAATCTGTAGCCACAGCCAGTGGGAAGTAACAATTATCACCTGTAAGGTGTTACTCTGGGTAAACACTGGGCCCATCTTGTTAGCTTAGTGAATTTTACCCTATTTTTCAAATAATAGCATTTTACTGAATAAATCCAATACACCAGATTCTGCATATTAATGTCAGGATGAGAAATGGACCCAAAATGGAGTCCGGGTCTCAGTCATAATTCATTTCCTGGTGTGCTCCTGTGCCAATACAAACACGCAATGTCACAATCTGGTCCTGGGTGGATTGTCTGTTTCCACCCTTCGGGATGGATTCTATAAACTCTTCCTCTTGTGAGTCGACCTGGAGTTTCCTGGCTCTCAAAAGGAGTGCTTCTGCTCCTGTACCCTTTAAGAGTAGAAACATAGCACTGCCTCCCTCCGGTCCCATATGCCGCGGCTATTGCCATTAAGGACCAATGAATGTGGCTAGGTAAAAATACTAATGTTTGCATATGCACAAGTTCTAGAGCATACGCACACGTTTGTACCTGAAAGTGCAGCTGCAAGGCTGCACATGGACAAACTATGTGCACACACCATAGGAGGCTGGGTAGCAGAAGAAGTGAATGGGAATAGCAGGAGGCTTTGAAAGAACTATTATTTAAAAGGGCTCTTTCCTCTTATATAGGCACGGACTCCGTGGATACTCCGGGGCTGGAGCATCCACAGGGAAAAATTGGTGGGTGCTCTGCACCCACCGGCAGCCAATCTCTCTGCCCCCACCCCCTAGCCCACCTCTGCCTCTGCTTCCTCCCCTGAGCACGCCATATCCCAGCTTCTCCTCCTAGCACTTGCCACCGCGAAACAGCTGTTTAATGGCATAACAAGCTGTGGGAGGGAAGGGGGAGGACTGGGAACTTGGTGCACTCAGGGGAGGAGGAGGGGAAGAGGCAGAACCAAGGGGATTTGGGGAAGGAGTCCAATGGGGCAAGGAAGGGGTGGAGTTGGAGTTGGGACTTTGGGGAAGAGGTTGAAATGGGGGCGGGGCAGGCGTAGGAGAGGGCGGGGCAGTGGTGGAGTCGGGGCAAGGGTGGGGGTGCTAGTGGGGGAGGGTCGAGCACCTAAAGGCGCCAGGAGAAGATGGCGCCTATGGGTGGAGCTGACAGCAACCAAGATCGTGTTCAATCTCCAGGCATTCTTTTCCAGCAGTACAACACAGAACCATCTCAAGCCCCCACCAGTAATCTGGGAAAATCACACACCACCACCCCTGGGTGGCTCTGAGAGGCAATACTTCCCTACCCACAAGCACAGAGTCTGAGTGTAGAAAAGAAACTTTTAATGAACGGAGAGAAGTCAGCTGACATTAATTAGGGAAAATGTCACAAGTAGGATTCATAACCATAAAGCTGCGAGCAGGATGCCCACCCCAGAGTGCAAGGAGCAGAGTCTTCTGCTTCAGGTTCTTGTTTTCTACAACCGAAAGTTCCTGTACTGTGCCCCTCTCCGCTCCCTCACCAACTTCGCTTAAAAACTAATTTTTCTGTGAACATTTCCAAAGAAATAAAATAGTTAATTTTGACCACCTTTAGCTATGGACCGTTGCTAGGGCTCTGAGTGAAGGATGCAATAAGGACCATGTCACTTATAAATGACCCTCCATAGAATAAATTCACATTAGTAATTTGTAGAATGCACTTCTATAGAGCCTTTCATCTAAAATATCAAAGCACATAACAAACAATAATAAATTAAGCCTTCCAACTCTCCAGTCAAATGCCCATATTTTACACTGCATTACAGGGAGGCTTAATGACTTTTCTCAGATCACTAAGCTAATATATTGTAAAGCCAGGAATTCTGGGTCACAGTCTTTTGCTATAACCAGTAGAAGGCACGTCTTACTTGCTCATCTCCAGCTGTCTGATATTGGGCCTGATCCTCTAGCTCAGGCAAGTAAGTGTTTGCAAGATCAAACCCTCACATGTATAGGATGAAATCCTGCATCAATATCAATAGGCTGTGGATTTCATCCACTGTATCCAGATTTCAGCGAGTTAAGGCATTTCCTTCTGTTTCATCCAGTGCTTTGGTGCTGCAAATTGCTTACTTGCTGCAGCTCTGAGAAAGTTTATCTTGTTTACCAAATTACACAGATTGTTACAAACCATACTTAAATATGGACGTCCCCAAGCTGTTGTGTTACCTGTTCTTAGAGAATGTTGACTGCGATGTGGCCTTTTTCAGACTCTCTAATATAAACTGCATGTTCGTCATTACTGAGATGTTTTGGATGTGGTAAAGATATTTCCATCAACAATGTTACAACATTTTGAAGGGTAACTAAAGCAGTACACATGCTATAATGCCATAAATATTTGCTTAATTTATTATTAACTGCTGTAATATTTACAGAAGTAGTAAGATCACTCAATCTCTACACAGTTCTTATAGGGATCACTTATGTCTTATAGGGTACGTTCTGGCTTGGGATAGTTAGACCCACCCTGTCCAGGAGAGCTGTGTGACAGACTCTGCCTCAGGAAGCTAAATTCTCTCTTAGAGCTCCCAAGGGCAAAAGAGAGAGCATTCCCAAGACTTCAGGGGGTGTAGCATGCTTCCTCTTGTTCACCCTGTCAGCATATGAATTTGCCTCCTCCTGGCCTCTGATCAGCCCTTGTGGAGTGATTAGAGGATCCAGCTACCTACCATCACCTTGCTAAATGAAAGGATGGTGACTTGTTCTGACAGCTCCACCCCTGCAAGGGGGCAATGTGGGAGCAATCATTCAGTGCCTCCATGAAAAGCCTTGGAGAGGAGTGGAAATCTGTGGACCTCCCTCCAAGAAGACATTAGTTGTGAATGGGGGCTCCCGGAAAAGGAAAAGTGCTAGGAACATGGACGCTTGGCCCTGGGCCTGGTTTTTATTTCTGAATCTACAAGCTGAAACAAGAAAAAGCTTCTGCATTTTGAATCAGGCTGGATTCAGATCTAACACTGTAGATCCAAACACTAACAATTCTCAGAAACTTCAGATCAGCGTTCAACCTCAGATTCCTCTGTAAATGGAAAGGGAAAAGAGAAGATCAATATTTGTGTTGCTGGAAGAAGCCCTCTGGGGGAAAAAAATGCAACTAAAAAAAAAATAGTACCGCAGAATGGGCATGTTTTGTCACAGCCCTCACTACTCATTCTTTCCATAAAGATATGGAAGTCTCCAGTCTTCTTCTCCTCATTTCCTTTCACCACAGTCATAGTTTTGTCCAGTGTTGGTCACATGATATGGCCCAGTCTGTAGCCTTTCAGAGATCTTCCTTGAGTCATCCTATGGCTTCCTATATGTTGTTCTGGGTGCCAGCTTTGCCTTTTGTCTTCTCTACCTGTGCCTTGAAGGAGAGAGTGCGGTCTAGCTTCAGTCCAAAATAGACAATGGGCAAATGATACCTCTTTCCCAATGAAGTTTAGTTGTCTATTGGCCTTAATCTTCAATTTTCTGTTTCTAGACTGAATTTCCATCCTCCAGTTTTTAAGCATTCAGTAGTAAGATTAAATCAAATCAGCTATATTTTTGCTCCAAAGGCTCTATGTTTTATTTAAACTGCTTCCTTTCTCCATTCCTTTTGATTATCAATTTGAGGTTCCACCTCAAAGAGCTGATGATGGAAAACATTTTTGGGATGCTATTTCCTTCCCTAATGCACACACATAACTGCTATTACTCTAATAGGAACTACACATGTGCTTTAAGAGGAGCATAGACCTCTTTATTTAAAGAGTTATTTATTTATAGTTCACTCCTACTTACAGTATATACTAGTTTTTTTGTATTTCTCTTGCTTGTTTTTATCATATATATATATATATATATATATACAAACCAGAGAACATGATCACTGCTTTCTAAGAGTTTTTAATCTGTTTTGATGTGATCTTTCCTACCTGAAGTGCTAATTCTTTACTGGAGATTTCACAATTAGCTGATGGGGAAATTGTTACGGTGCCACAGAGGATCAGGATTTTAGTGGGAATGAAACAGTATAAAAGAGATTTTATAAGAAATATAGGATTTATGCATCTATTCTTAATAAGTGAGGGAAGAGAAATATATCTGGATTTCTTGAACTAAAAGAGAATTGTCCCTAAATAGAAAATTTTGCATACATTAATGTTAAGCAGGCAGAGCCCTTTGGAAGTGACTCATTTTAGTCTTTAAATTTGCACCTAAAATAGAGCATGCAAATTCATTTTGGCCACCAAAATACCAAGGACACTGAACAATGACTTCCCTGGAGCTAAGATAGTTTGCACCATCTGAGGATCTGGCCCTCAATGCTCACAAAAGGCTGATTTGAATGTACAAACACTGCCATTTTATATTAATGTGATCTTAATGACTCCAATATTAATAACACTTCGAAATTTAAAATACTCTCTCCTGCATCCAATGACTGTTCCACTATGGATAAGGACTTGACTAGTCATTGGGGTAGCGAGAGATTGAGTCTGTAGTCTAGTGATTAGGGCTACCACGTGGGAAGTGCATGGATCAGTCCTGCTCCTCCAGTCACTCTTTTATTATTTATCTAAAATGGAACAGTTTCAAGAGAGACTGAGAGATTCCCACATCAGAAATATTCTGTAGCTCAGTGGTTAGAGCACTCTCCTGTGAGGCAGAAAACCCCTATTCCAATTTTTTCTTCTTCACAAGCAGAGGAAGGAATTGAACCTGAGTTTTCCACATCCAGGTAAAAGTCTAACCTCTGGCTTATAAAGCAAATACCACCACCCGCTCCTCTGCCTCCTCTGGCCACTTTGCATGGAGTCAAGCAGGCACCTAATTAAGGGCCCTATGCCACCTGACTCCAGGAGACACCTTTTTCTTCATGGATTGCTAAGCAGAGAGAGAGAGGCCTCGCTGCATCCTGAACTCAGGCACCCATCTCCAGAAGAAGGGCAGGGCTTAGTACACATCACTTTTGTTGGCATCTCCCATTGGCTAGTTTAGGCAGCTCCCTGCCTAACGTGGTAGTTTGTGTGGATTTTATTCTAAGGTGCCTCTCGCTTCCCATTCATTTTCTAGGGAGCCTAGTTGCCTAACTCAGGCTTTGTGAATCACAGGATTGTTCCTGTGATTTTTTTAGGTGCCTAAAAGTTAGGCATTGTGATGCTGAGTGTTGCAATGCCTATGTCCCTTTGTGGCTGCAGGCCTCTGTGCCTAATCCAGCAAAACACTTAAGCACGTGGATGTGTGTAAGATTGAAGATAATGCAAGATTGAGCCCCAATAGAGTAAAGTTTGTAATTGGTTTCATTATTTTCAAGAGGTTTGGGGAGTTAATCTTCCATATGGATTAGATCCAAATTCCATTGAAGTCAGTGGGAGTTGGACTGGATCCTATATATGTGTATGTTACGGGCAAGATTGTTGCTTTAAACTGCTGCTTCATTGAGGAAGAGAAGCCACAAAAGCAGCCACTCCCAGAAGCATTCAAACTGATTTAGGCATAATAGGGCAAATTAATTGACTTTGTTGGTGTTATGCCTGGAATTTGTCCCAGTATGCCTGCAGGAGAGCAGGCCTGAGTGGCCATTGCAGATTGCAGCATGTGCTTCCCCATCAACTAGCTCTGCAATGTTTCTGTAGACTTCAGAGTTGTAATGGATGTCTGTTCTACACATCCTGAAAAGAAAGCATGAAAAAAATGAAAATTTCACCCTGTATTTTAACTGAAAAAGGTTATTTTTAGGTGAATACAGCTGAAGAAATTAGTTAGTCATCCATAGGTTTATTTATAAACTATAAAGATCCCTAAATATTTCTTGAGTATGTAATTTTAAATAATAGCAACACATCCCAAACTAATTTAATCAGGCAATACATATTGTGTTGTAAAAAAAGGATCCCCAAATAAAACCAAAACCAAAGGCATTAAAGGATTGATTAAATTCTAGTTGATGACGTGGATCACTTTCAAAGTGTCTCTGACCTGCCCAGCTTAAATTAGAATTATTTTAGTTTGTTATTATTCTGTTCATATTTCCTGACTTTTCATGCCATTTGTAAAGAGATAGTTTACTTGTATTCTCCTTTCCATAAGGCTGTCAAAGATCCTTTGGCCACAGTTGCTTATATACCTAAACATACAGACTACATTCTCTGATCCCTTGCCCATGCCATGCTAGACTTCATGATGGAAGCTACAGATACCTTGCAGATCATTCTCTTCTCTACTTCTCAGGAAAGACAGAATCCAGTCTCTCCCTGCCCTCATAATCCTGACTAGTTTTTCTGGTGTGGCATATGCAGAGTTTGCCAGAATCTGGCCCTTTAAAGAATCTGGTCCTGGAAAGATGTGAAACAGCTACTGAAAGTGATAAATTAGTACAGGTTAAGTAACTTTAGTATGTAAGGATGACAGATTAAGGTCTCCTGGATGTTATCTTTATTTCTCATCTACTTGTCTTTATTGCATTGCCTGTAAAACAAGCTGGAAAGTGTGTAAATATGTCTTTGTAAAACAGAAGAACCTACATATATTTTAAAGACATGTTTGTAGACCATTTAAATCATGTGTTTAATTTATTTCATGAATTGGATGTGAAATATAAATTGAATGGTGAAGCAAATTCATGTTAGTATTCTCTTAAGATTAATGGGCACCCCGGGGAGTTCAGGTGCATACAATTTATTTGTGCCTGCCTGGTATGTCTGAGATGACTGTAGCAGTATATGAGAGCATCTCTTGAAAGAGCAACCTTGATGGACTAGTGGAGGCTGCTTCTGCAAGGTGCTCAGCACCTTTTGAGCGGTGCTGAGAGCTCTCAATTCCCATTGACCCCTTTAATGAGGATGCAGGAACTGAGTCATGATTCACCAAAGCACAGTTAACTTAAGCATGTGAGCAGTTGCAATCAAGTCAATAGGTCTACTGATGTACCAAGAGTTAAGCATGTGCTAAGTGCTTTGCTGGACAGGGGCCTTGTTCAGCTGCTAAACAATCTGATGCAGAAATTCAGACAAGGCAAACCAGCTTTTGACCAGACAGAAAGGTTTAAATATTCAGAAGCATATAAATTACTTGGCTGCTTTTGAAAATTTTACCCAAAAGTTCCAGACCAATATTTTCAAACCCAGATGCATAAAGTTAAGTTCATAAATCCATATTTAATCGCTTGCATACTCATGGCCTGATATTTCAAAGGTGATAAGCGCTTACAGCAACCATTGGCTTCAAGTGCCTCCAGCTCTTCTGAAAACAATCAAGCCACTTCTATTTAGAAGCCTAAATAAGTTTCCAGCCCAATTTTAGGCACTCAAGTTTGAAAAATTGGGTCACAGGTAAAGTTTACAAATTAAATTATTGTCTGGTGCTGGAGTTAAGTAAAAATTTTGCATTTGCCACAGATTCTTCTTCTAGAACACAATTCTATAATGACAGGCAGTTGAATTAGAGCCAGACTGTGCCTGTTTGGTATGGTCTTGTATTGGCATGGTGCCAAGCTGCACTGGCTAAGGGGGATCAGATGGAAGCATTCTGCCTCAGGGCTTCTGGAATTTCCAAGTGCACAGAGTGATACACCTGCTGCTACATCCTAAAGGTGGCAGCACTTACTCTTCTCTACTGGGCAGCACATGGAGAAGGCAGGTCCATGGCCCTGACACCTGTCAGTTTCTTTCTAGCCTCTTCTGTGAGACCTGCTTTCCTAGGGAAGTAAGGCTAGAGTGTCCCTTTTCTCCCAGGAGTACAGGAGCTACAATTCTGCCTTTACCCAATGTTCACTGTGAGAGCTGACAGTGGTGGGGGATGGGACCTTTTGTCCTCTCCCCATCACTAAACACTCATAAGAATCAGACAGTATGTGGTCCTTAATAATTATAATATTAATGAAGACTTAACAAGCTGCATCCTGGTATAAAAATTACTCACTTTTCCAGTTTCATTAGTATTTTACTATATTGATTATTGCGGACATTAAACATCTGCGAAAGAGGAGATAAAGATGACTGAGAATGACTGGAGGGGGTTTTGTTGCATCTACAGAGGAAGATTTTCTTACCGTGCTACTATGAGGCTTGCTTTTTTTTGACTGAAAACCAAAGTTTGATGTCTAGTTATATTTCGCAGCCAATTACTTGTCTTTGCCTGCAGGTAGGCTGGCAATAATGCAAGATTATGGATTGAAAGACATCTGAGCAAAGAACAGCTTTTTCCCCTTTATGGTGTGTTTTTAGGAACCAGTTTGGCAACAGCCAAATCAGTCAGTGCTTAAGGGCTGACATTTGCCCCTCTGTGGTGGGACTTTGATGAATGGTTTGGTTTTGTTTCATTTTTCAAAAGCTGTTTTTGTCAAAGTTGTCTTGCTTTGACATTTTTTGAATGAAAGTTTTCAATTCTTTGTTTCAAACTGATTTTCAAACCAAAAATTGGTTGTAAATGGTCTTTAGATAGAAAGTTTTAAAAAGGTCAAAATCAGATTTTTTTTCAATGTTATCAAATTGAATTAGCGTGCTTATTTAAACGAAAATCACAGAATTTCCCATGAGATTGAAACCCCATTCCTGTCCAGCTCTAGTACTACAGCCCCCTGCACAGTTCACCTTAGATCATCTAGAGCAGTGGTGTCCAACAGAAATTCAATGCTAGCCACACTGCTAGCCACACTTGTGGTTTTGAATTTTTCATATTAGCCACATTATAAAAAAGCCACATGCATTAGCCACAATTCAATAGCCTATTAGCCACAAGTGGCTAGTGGCGAACATATTGGACACCACTGATCTAGAGGAAAACATCTTAAATTATAGTTGAGAAGTCCATGCAGGTCCAAACCAAGTTCTGCTCTGCAGGAAGAATGGAGGCTTTGGATATGTTATCATATACCTGTAAGTAAATGTTGCAAGGATTGTAACACATGAATCACTACAGTAAGCCTTTATACCAGCTCCCATTGCAAAGAAACTAATTACAATAATTGTCCAAGTGAACCAAATCAAGTGAGAGATATGAAGGTCTTTAGAGAGCTAGTAGGACTTACATTTGCTAGTTCATAAAAATGTTTGCTTAGGGGATATATTTGGCTGTGGCTTTGAGGTAAGTTTGAATTAAAATACTGCTCCACACTCTATAGCTTCCCAAATTCTTGCTTAAACCACCACTGCTAGAATTTTTAGATGAGAATAAAGAACAGTGTAAGAGGAATGAAAATATAAAGCTTTTAAGCAAAGGAATTTATACGATATATTTTGATTAGCAAAGGCTCCTGGACACCTTGGACCAAAACCATCCCAGAAGAATAGTTATACCAGAGAACAGTTTGCCCATTGACTTTTAAAAGCTTTATATATGGGAAGACTATGCAAGGCCCTTCATCCAAGTTGTCAAGGTTCCCTCCCCACTCTGAACGCTAGGGTACAGATGTGGGGACCTGCATGAAAAGACTCCCTAAGCTTATTTTATCAGCTTAGGTTAAAACTTCCCCAAGAAGCAAGTTTCTCCTGTGTCTGGAACAGTATGCTGCCATCACCAAGCGTACCCCAGGAACTAGGGGTAGGGCCACTTGGAGCCCCGCTCTTTCCCGAAAATCCCCACAAGCCTATGCCTCCTTCCTGGGAAAGGCTTGAGAATAAACTCCTCACCAGTTTCCCTAAGTGAGCCAATCCAAAGCCTCGATTTTACACAATGGAAAAAATCAGTCAGATTCTTAAACGGAAGATTTAATCAAAGGAAAAAAGAAAGAAACAATGTACCTTTATAAAAATTAGTGGAAAAACACTTTACAGTCACAAAAAGAAAGAAGAAAAGAAACCCCGCACTACAGAGGTATCCCCCTCAGCGGAGTTCAAAGTTGCAGAAAAAACATAGGGATATTTCCCTAAAAACCTGATAAATTAACAAGTGAGAAACAAATAGAAAACTTAAACCACCTTGCTTGTCTATTTACTTTCTCCTTATTCTGCTGCTTAAAAATATAGAATTAGATGAAGAGAAGAAACTGGTCTGGCTCCTTCGAAATCCCCAAACCGAACGAAAAAAACAAACAAAGCACACAGACGAAAGCTTCTCTCCCCCAGATTTGAAAGCATATTTGGTCCCCATTGGTTCTTTTGGTCAGGTGCCAACCAGGTTTCTTTTAGCTTCTTAACCCCTTACAGGTAAGCAGGAATTCTAGGCTACTTTATGCTTATGACAAGTAGTTACGGTTAAAATGCTTACACTCTACTTAGGCAAAATTCCTGTTGTCCTCCATTGGCCACAATGCAAGTAGGTTCCCCGTCCCCCATGACAGCACTAAACATCAATAACTCCTACAAGTCTGCAGTGTGTGGGGTGGAGGGGATAAAGTGTACCCTTGTGAGTGGGAGCCATGGGTGTGCAGCACCTCCACCATACCAACATCTGTGCTTCACCTTACACGTCCATTAAATGGATTCAAAATACTCCTGCCTTCAGTCTCAATGTAAAAGTGGTTTTGATCCTCTCAAGAAAGGTGAAATCAGTGAAAGGAAATATTATTCTTAATCTTGGATTTTCTTCAAGGGTAAATACATTTCATTTGCTATTCAGACTTTTCTAAATTGAGGCAGGCTATCATGCCAAATTACTTGTGACAGAGCTTGTGCAATCAGCACAAAGCTTAGATCACAAGCCAATTCACTTAGGTATTCAAAATGGCTGATACCTTTGTTGCATATACACAGCTATAAACATGTTAGAGTAAAATAATGTACTTAAACATGTACAGCAGACTCTCGATTATCCAGGATGATAGGGAAAAAATTAATCCCCGTTAATAAAATCCCAGATAATCAAGAGCCATAGGAAATATAGGGGGGATGCGCTAGTCACCCTGCGCCCTGGAGGGGGAGGGGGTGATGCCAGCCGCCCTGCACCTGGTGGGGTGTCCCACCACTAGCCTGGGTGTAGGGAGTGCAGGCTAGCAGCAGGAGCTGAGTGGGCAGGTGGCAGGACCCCGGCGGGCAAGGGGCCAGCAGGGGAAACCCCAAAGCAGCGGCAGGCTGAGCGCTCATCCCGCCGCTGCTTTGGGGCTTCCCCTGCAGGCTCCTGCCAGCCGGGGTCCCACTGGCTGCCCCAGTCAGCTCCCTCTGCTAGCCTGGATTTTAGACATCCCAGTTAATCCGCAGCCCGGTTAACCTGAGCCCAGATAATCGAGAGTCTACTGTACAGTCTTATTTTCAAAACATAAAATGAGCATGTAAAATTGGCATGTGCTCCTTTTGCCCATGTTTGCACACAAAATGGGTAATTACATGTTCTGACAAACCCATGGACACTCAATTACCTATTTAGCAGATTCAAATTTTGCGTTTAGTTGACTACCCTAATTTAATGAATATTGCCTGGGATACTATAAGATAGGACAATTAGAATCTAAAGACTAAATTCCACAGTGTTCATTATGCTGAGGCCATGAGCAATTAAAAAAACACCTGAGCTGTAATTTTCAGAAAATTGTTTGAAAACATTTTTGTACAGCTCATAAACGTGCAAAGAGAGAACAATGGAAGCAAGATATCTCTGGTCTCCACTTGAGGCCCTTGAACAAATGTAGAGTAAAAGATTTGATGTATTTTCTAAACACTGAATCTGAGGCAAGAAAATTAGTTAATAAGCTCAAAGGGATTGGACAGGGCTCTATAGAGACACAAAGCATAGCCAAGACTGGACTTCAGCCATTACAAACATCAGCTTAGTCAAATGTTAAAATTTCTAGCTTGAAAGTAATAGTCTTTTAATTCAATTTAAGTTTTTATGGGCTATTTTGATTTGTTTCAGGTTTAGTTTTATGAAGTCAGTTGAAATAGATAAGTCAGGCATTAGATTAGCACCAGGCATTACACTTCTAAAGCCAGCAGTTATAGTTTGCTACACAAAGTTTAAACTTTAATATTGGTTTTTCCTTTCCAGCATCCTACGTGCTTTTCCATGTCTAATTAAGACAGATTTTATTAGTTAGTTAGTTACAGTCATTCTTGTGTAAAGAGAAGGGACTATATTAAAGTGTCTCTTAAAATTCCATCCTGTAATGGTATAAGTATTTTTTCCAGTACCAGATATGACACAAAATTCCCTCCCAATTTGACATCTAGCACAAGGCAGGTTTTGAACTGGTGCATGCTTTCTAAGCTACCTCTGAGGGGAGCTATTATCCAAGAGTTCCTGTTAATGAAAAGAAAATCCTGTATTTAGTTATCCCTGCAGCATTTGATAGGCCTGATTCTCCTCTCACCTACCCAGCATGAATCAGGAGTCCTTTGAAGACGGTGGCATCACACCTCTGTAAAACTGGTCTAAAATGAGGTGGGAATCCAGGAATATTCCTATATTTTCAATATGATTCAAGGATGAAAAGTGCAAAATGAAACTACTTACAAGAAGGCACCAATCAATCTGTGATTTTTATTTCATTCAGTCATTCATGTGGTTTGATAAAGCACGTTCAAGAGATAAGGCACCACAAAATGAACACAGTGGGGCAAAGGCTGATCATAATTTCACCGGTGTAAGTCTAGAATACCTCCACCATTTTAACAGTGCTTATCCCATTTATGAGTTTGATCTTTTACATTTGGTGTGCTTGTCAATTTCATTTTCAGCTACAAAAAAACCATAAAAGCCAGCCTCACCTTTTGACCACAGTGTTTTCATAGAAATAGATGGTGGGGAGGATTGTGAGGAGATCAAAACAGAATTGAATGAACTGCCAGAGCAATGGAATGGAATCCTTATTAGTAAGCGGTGCGTATCATGTACATTAGAAAGTATCCTGTGAATTCCTGTAGTCTGCATTATTTCCTAGCACTCTGGAGTTTGGTTCACTTGTGTTCTTAAGTGCTGGAACCTCTAAGGATGCCTAAGCAGCCCACACGAGCATGGCACCCAGCCTGGGTTGACAGACTTGAGTTTGCAGGGCTCACGCGAGTGTTCTAAAAATACTTGTATAGACACTGCTTTGAAGTTATGGCTTAAGCTGGAGGTTGGGCCTACCTCTCTTTCTATACTTCAGTGCCCAACTTTCAGCCTGGACTGGGAGCTGTGTAGACATACACAAAGTGTACCTTGAAGAAGGCCATCTGTTTTTTGACACTACCAAATGGAAAAAAGATGTAACTCTTATTCATTTCAGGACCTTGAGGAATCTGAAAACATGCTAAAAGGGATGGGCGAGCTGTACAGTTCAAGATTTGATGAAACTCCCAAAATATTATGGGCTACATTTGTGAGTTTTTCCTATACCTTAAATTTCTATTTTTCCCCATGGGTTTATTCAGTTTAAGGCACACACAAAACATGGGTTTTTTTCAAGTTATAGTGAAGTCTGGACTGCATCTAAGGGATACAAGAATACCTTCATGCCATTATAGAAATGAAGGGCTGGAAGGGACCTCTGGTCTATGAGTGCTGAGGCAGGATTAAGTATACCTAGGCCCATCCCTATTTGTCTAACTTGTTCTTAAGACCCTCCAATAACTGGGATTCTACATCCTCCCTAGGAACCTGTTCCTTATCATTAGAAAGCTTTTTTCTAAGATCTAATTTAAATCTCCGATGTTGCAAATTAAGCTGATTACTAGTTCCGGGTTTCTCAGCCCATGGGTCAGGACCCAAAACTGGGTCACCAGAATGTTTCAGAGGCTCATGTGGCAGCTCCTGTCCCATGGGGCTGGCTGAGCTCACTTCCCTGTTTCTGACACTGTAACCTCTGTGGTCCCAGTGCCACTCAGGTTTGGCTCAGCCCTCATGATGACAGGACTCCAAGTAGGCCTAATTTTAGTAAGTGGCACTGCAACCCCATGAGCCAGGTCACAACTCCACTCACACAAATTTGACCTATTCATGGTGCTAGGGACCAAACCTGAATGGTGCTGCAACCCCATAGGTTGCAATGTCTGGAGTGGAGAGCCAAGCCCAGCCAGCTCCAGAGCACAGGAACTGCAGGAGCCCCAGAGCACAGGGAGGGACCACCACCTTCACCCCCTGAATTACCTCAGCAGACCACCTGGCCTGTCTGGGTTGAGTGTGTGCAACCAGGGTGACCAGATATCCCGATTTTATAGGGACAGTCCCGATTTTGGGGTCTTTCTCTTATATAGGCTCCAATTACTCCCCACCCCCATTCCGATATTTCACATTTTCCGTCTGGTCACCCTATGTGCAACAAAAATCTGGGGGGCATGTGACCCCGTGTACTCCTGTCAGGATTGCCTCCCCACTTTGAACTTTAGGGTACAGATGTGGGGACCCACATGAAAAAAGAAATAACCCCCACAAGCTTATTTTACCAGCTTGGGTTAAAATGTTTTTTTCCAGAACACAACTTTTTTTGTGTTTGGACTGGTATACCACCACCATCAAGTGAGAATGTTTTAAAAACTATTGGACATGGGCCACTTGAAGCCCCTCTCTCTCTTTTCACAGAACCCCCAAACTTATTTCCTTCCTGGGAAGCTTGAGAGAAAAGCCTCGCCTGATCCTGCGAGACATGCCCGATTTAAAACCAGGATCTTACACAATGGAAAACAAGCAGTCAGATTTTTAAAAGAAAGATTTTAGTAAAAGAAAAAAAGAAAGGAATAAATCCCTTATAACCATCAATAGAACAGCATTTACCATAATTAACAAAAGAATCAAGAAACCAAACCTCTCCCCCGAGGCAACGTTTTTTCACTGTTGATATCTTTGCTGAATCTTACAACATCAAGAAGCACCCAGCCAACACTCACCCCTGAGAACCCTCCAAGTGATAAAAAGAAGGTAAACTTACTGACTACCTTACTTGATAGGAAGCTGTAGTTACAGTGAAAGAAATAGGTGTGGTTCATTCCATAGCCGAGTTGAACAGAGAGAGACCCAGAGAGAAACTGAAACTTAAAATTCTTTGTCTTTTGAAGAATTTCTCATTGGTCAGTTGTCCACCTCTTAGGTTACCTTTAGCTTAACCCCTTACAGGTAAACAGTAATTTTAGGCTACTTTATACTTATGACAACTCCCCATATTGTTTCTGGCAGGAGGCGCAAATATCCTTGCTGGCCTCATTGCTAAAATGCCTAGTTACGGCTCTGCCCCAGGGCTTTTACCCACAGACTATTTATTGGGTCGTGACAGGCCATAAACATTTACAAATTGGCCCGGAGCCCCAAAAGGTTGAGAACCACTGTACTAATCCATATATACACCATATCTGTCAAGGATGTGACGAGTAATGTTTTTATTTTTTCATTAGAAATTATTTTCATTCCCCTTCCCCTTCTTTTTCACTCCTAGTAAGACATAACCTCATGGTATTTGAGTTTTAATAAACTTTTCAGTCTAATGTTGCTCAAGTAGCTTCAAAATAAAGCAAAATAAGTTGTCCCTCTCTAACTGTTACTTTGCAAAGCACTTTGACTGCTTAATCTGTGCAGAGTAAGACAGTACTGAGATTTAGGGCACCAATTCATACCCTAATTCATACTGATTCTAGAATTATGCTGTTTTGATGTGCTAGGATAAAACTGAATCCAAACCTAAAGCCTGGTTCCAATATATTAAAGAAAAATCTTTATCTTGGGATTTAGGTCTAGAGGCTGGGGTTTAAAACCTATGTTTCTGTTGTATTAATTGCTTATCAGTATAGTATAGGAGAGCTGCAGAATTTAAGGCAAAACTCACTGCCCAGACTACAGGGACAGCCTTTTCCCTTCCTTCCCCTGTAACTCCATACTTCCTGCAGAGCTCTGTTCCATGGGTATTTCTGTGGCGTCATCCAAACTTCAATATTTAACCTGTAATGGAATAGATATGTGCCCATGACATGAACTGAAAAGCAAAATTCCATCTGAAACATGCTGGTACTGATCAAGGTTTGAAAGGAACCCTGGACTGCAAAAAAAGAAAGAAGAGAAAAATCTCTTGGAGACTATGGTGATTAAATTGCAATTACAAGTCAACCTGTTTTGAAAGTACTCAGAGCTTTTCTGTTTCCATTTCTCAACCCACAGAATCTGAAGTTGTGAATACTTTTCTGTTCTTAAACCTCAGGACAGTTCACAGTTTAAGCACCCAATCCAAACTGGGACAGGTGGCAAAAAAATATCTTTACTCTGTTCCCCGTCCATTGAAGGGAAGTTCCGGCAGCTGTTGAAGGGGAAACAAAATAAGTGAAGCTTGAAGCGTGGAAATAGCATAAACCCAAACTTGGAGCCATTACACCCTTTGGTTCTTTGCCTCTGCAACCCCAAAGAGAGTTTCTTTTCTTGGCAATATGTTACAGATATTTGAAAAGTATGTGCTTGCAGAATCAGGCCACAAACTGCAAACAGCCAAAACTATAAGCCAAGAGGAAACATTAACTTTTATATGTAGTATAATGAAGCACTGTTGTCTTTAAAGGAGGACAATCAGGACTGGGTCCTAGCCTGCACAATTAGAACTGACACTTTCCTGATGCAGTCACAATATTTGTGATCAATTAAATAAGGTAGGGCCTAGTGTGTTATGAACTATGCTCCATATTCTTGAGCTCCATCTATTGGCACATTTACATACAGACATCTCCTTAATAGACCACTGTCATATCAATGAAAGTTACTTCTGTTTTTGAGTCAGTTTTTTCACCCCCTCCTTTTTCTGTTTTTAATCGTATTTGAGGGGGAAAAGGAAAAATGGGGCAAGCTGGACAAATAGAAAAGGGGAGGAGGAAAGATAAAGGGAGAGGAAGAAAGGAAAAAATAAAAGCCAGAAATTGGAAAACATTTGGTTTTTAAAACCTCACATGTTTTGATTTCTCATTGAAAAAAATGAAAACATATAGAGAAACCCTAAACTTTTTGAATTTGTCATGAACATTCTTGACATTTTTCTGCCCAGCTTTCTTGCTAACCTTCTGATTATGAAGATCTGCCACATTTTCAGCTATGTCCCAATTGTGCATTCACCAAAATATGCATGTACCCATTGAACTTGCAAATCCACTAATTTACTGAAGAGCTTGGGTGAACAGGCTGTCAAATTACACATGCAAGTTTAATAACTGTATGCCTAATTATCATCTGTCCATGGTACTGTGGTGGTATTTGGGGCAAATACATTATTTCAGCTAGAACAATTTTGTCCACAACAAAAAAATCAGCTCTAGGATATATAGTTAATTTTAGCTATATAAAATAAACCAATTGTCCTGTTGAGGTACTGGTTATTAGCATGAAGAAATAAAACTTAGCAATTTTGCAATAATACATCTAGGGAGGAAAAAGATTTATTATTTTGCCCAGCAGATACTTTGACTATTTCTCCTTTATTACTAGTATCTTGATATTTTTTTTTGAATGCAGGCAGATGATCATAAATAGAACACTCATTTCTAATATTTACTGTAAATATTAAGACCTATCGGATATTGGCCAGACATTATTAGCACTGTGAAATAATCTCACCATCAGTTTTTCTAATGAAGACCATCTGCAAACAGATCTATTTGGTACCAAGGGACAAGTCAAATTGTGTTGAATCCAGCTGAACTTTGAGGGGCTAGTTATTATGTTCTTATTATTGCTTTCACTAACAAAAGGTGGAATTACACCTGAAATCCACTATAAGAGTCCACATATTAAAAATGCAGAGATATCTTCAATTAAAAGAAATCTGTTCAGATGTAACTAGAGCTTTAACTAATCTGAGTGTGCAGGTGCAGCCCAGTAACCTATCTGAGAATTATTTGCATACTTTGTGGCTTCTAGGTAGAGTATTTTCCCACTTTTTCACACTCAAGTTAAGAAAAAAAGTCCCTTGAAGAATCTAAAGAATGTTTGCAGTATTACTTTTTCATTCAGTATTATGCTTCATGAATGTATTTCACTATTTTTCAGATTTTTTTTTAATTTGGAGAACATCTTAATGAAGTTAGAAAATGATGTAAAACAGGGGTTCTCAACCTTTTTTTTTATGAGACTATAAAAACTCCAGAGCCCAGCTGTGCCATAGCAACTGTTTTTCTGCATATAAAAGCCAGGGCCAGCGTTAAGGGGTAGGAAGCAGGGCAATTGCTCCCTCCTCCACACAAAGAGGGCATCACAAAGCTAAATTGCTCAGGCTTTGACTTCAGCCATGGGTTGTGGGACTTGGAGCCCCAGGTTGCAGTCCTGCATGGCGGGGCTTTGGCTTTCTGCCCTGCGCCCTAGCAAGTCTAATGCCAGCCATGCTTGGCGGACTCCCTGAAACTTGCTCACGCCTTTCCCCCTCCTCATGGGCCCCAGGACCCTTGGTAGAGAACCACTGATGTAAAATACATATGGAAAGAAAAACAAAATCTGCTTACATTTTTATAAAGACGTTGAAAGAATTTACCTTAAACCAAACTTTGGAATAGTTTGACCACCATTCTGAAGGATTTTATCTTCGATAGCAAGTTATATCAGTGTGTTGATTCAAATTGTTCAGAAGAAATGTGATTTTCCAGCAGGAAATGTTACACCTGACATGAACATGTTTTCCTTTTGGCCTTTTGACTGGCTTTCCATACGGTTGCTGAGCTGAAGTAGTTGATTTGAGAATCTTTATTCAAAAGTATACGCTTCAATTAAATCTGTATCTCTTTTCAAGTAGTAAGTCAGACTAGATCATAATGGTACCTTCTGGTTTAAAAATCCATGAATTTTAGCTCTAACTATTGTTATACCCTTTGCGGGGTTCTGATGTGGAATTTTATAGTACACACAGCATTTCAAAATGTTATATTCTTGGCACTTTTATATTTAGGGCCACATTGTCATTTGCTATAAAACTGGAATAAGTAAATTGAAGCCAAATGGAGCTAAACTGATTTACATTAGCAGAGGATCTGGCGCTTTGTCCTGAGATGAAGATTTTTAAGGTCAGGCTTGATAAAGCCCTGGCTGGGATGATTTAGTTATGGACTGGCCTTGCTTTGAGCAGGGGGTTGGACTAGATGACCTCCCGAGGTCCCTTCCAGCCCTGATATTCTGTGATTCTATGAAATGTAAATGAATAAAAATAATATTGATGTTGGCATGTTCACTTTTTTAGAAGGATCAAAGTACTAAGGAAAGTCCATCAAATGTAGTTGCCCCATGATGCTTATTGGTCAAATGCATTTCACATTAATGTGATGGTCAATGTATTAGGTATAGCCACATCAAATCAAAAGCAGGATGGGTATCACAAAGCAGTAATTGTCAACCTGATCTGTCTAGTTCCTGACAAAGTCTGGATTCCTATGGTGAATTCCCAAACCATACAGAAAAAGTCTGTATGGGACAGGAACAACCAGATCATGCCATTCATCAATACAGCATGAAAGGGATGAAATAAAAGCAAAGCAAAGTGCACACACGAGGATTCCTGACTATGCATGGGCTGACTCATTTCTATTTTCTCTCTGCCTGATGCTCCTTTTTAAGAGGTATAGTAACTAGATTAGCAAAGACACATCTCAAAGTAGCTGTTTGAAGTGCTGTTTGTGAGCCAATAATAACCAGAGACAGAATTTTTTGTTTTTGTGGGGGAAGGCAGATACAAGGGAGAAGGAAGTCACCCACCCACAGTTATTCCATCAGGCAAAGGATAAAGTAATCCCTGTTCACCGGCACTAATAATCCTCCTCCCTAGCAGACTGAGTGCTCAACTGAGGTCTGATTCGTGCTTTCCCCTCCCTGTCTCTGAGTCACACTAACATTCTTTCCTTCTCCATGACTAAGTGAGAAGTCGAATGTCTAAGACATATACAGGTGGTGTCCCTTGGTCATTTAATAATTCTTCTCACGTTAGAGAGGACCGAGGAAAGAATGGTGGGTATTAGATGTGCTAAAAGTTTCCGTAAATTAGAGTTGTGACTAATCAGGAATCTTATACTCAGATCATTCCTCCCACCCCCAAACTTTAACGTTGAGTACGGTAGCAGTCAAAACTGGAGCCAACCCTAGTGGTGTCTCCTTGTAATAGGTCCTGACTGAAACTTTGAATGTGAGCATTCTTTGCAAAAGCTCCAATTCAGAGTTGAGCTTTGTACTTTGAATCCATTTCTACAATCAGTGCAAAACAGGTGCGATAATGACTAATCTCCCAAGCCTCAGAAGCTGCATTCCTTGAAATTCTATTAACTGGCCTGGACAAAGCACTGGAAAATACTCTACCAGGAATACTCCCACGTTGGCTGTGGGCTGGATTAGGTGATGTAATGGACTACATTTTCAAGTATTTTAAGTATTCAAATGAGCACCAGCTTTGTGCATACAATTACTGCAACAACATGAACCAAGGATCAAAAACTAGCTACTTATACAAATTTTCATGTGAAATTATCAGAATTTCATGGACAAACTGGAAATGTAAATGCATGCCTAATTAATGTGAAAATCTACCCGAACAGCCACTTCCCATCTTTAACTTCTAGAATTCTATGCCATTCCAATGCAAATCATGCATTTTAATGAGATAGAACTCTAAGTATCATGAGAAAAATAAGTCATATAATCATAGAATTCCCTGTGTTTACAGAACAGCACTGAGCAGCAATAGGGTTGGATTCTCACCCTCTGTGCCCTCTCCTGTTCAGAACAATTTGTAACAAAGCAAGACAAAAAGCTGCTGCAGAGATTGCGAAAACTAAGCAATTTGCAGCACCTGTGCTTATGTAAGTCTATCCAAAGCAGTGAAACTCCAGTGTAGGAAGAGGATGGAGAATTCTACAGTGACTCACAGCAACAGGAGATGGAACAGAAGCCATGAACTTGGCTTAATCACTGAATCAGTTGTAGTGCCAATGAATGCATGTTCTCTTTACGATCCAATTTCCCATCAGACGTATTGCTGCTAGCTAACAAATTCAAATATTTGTGCGTGATGCCCTGTTGATTCACTGGCCTGTGAGCTACACTGGTATTTTATGTCCTTTTGGTACAGGTACAGTGAAGAAGAAAGTTTTATTGGGGCCCGATCCAACTGCCATTGTAGTCAACTAGGAAATAGATTTAAGGAAGGCCACAAAGCATCCTATGATGGCAATAAATGTTAATTCTAATTGATCTGTGTCAGATTCAGCCTGAGAGCCTAAAGAAAGCTACATTTCCCATTATCAACACCTTGGCCTATCAGGCCTGCTTTTCCAAAATTCTTATTAAATCAAAGGGTGTTCATTTATAGCTAATAAAAGGAAAGACTTATGCAAAATATAATTAACTTGTGGTATTCACAGTCACAGGAGGTCATTGAGACAAATGTTGTGACCCCATTTTAAAAACAGATTGCAACATTTTTCAGCCACTGATGAAAATTTTGGTATATAAATTAAAGTAATGAAATTAGTAACGGAACCTTATCTCACACTTCAGGATGTAAAATGATTGCTTATGGGGGCTGAGGAGGAGGCCAAACAGCAAATTTTTCCCTCTCTATCATTCCAGATGTACATTGTTGTACGGGTAGATAGGTGCTTTATAGGATTGTTGGACTTCCCCAGAAGCAACAGGAGTTGCCCTTGCTGAAAATGGATTCTGGATTAGATGAGCCTTTGTTCTGATCTGACATGGCAGTTATTATGCACAGGGGTGGCAAGTCAGAGGAGAATAAGGTCCAGTGATTCCGGGTGCTCCAGCATGGTTATTTTTTGTGATGGGGTTGGAAAGATGAATCGCTAAGTCTTTTTTTTCTTCCCACAATACCTGTTGATCTCTCCCCTTTTGATTAATTCATCCCCTTTCCTCCACTCACACTCTCCCTCACCCCACTGCATAGCAGAAAGATGATAAAAATTCTCTTCTACTTCTCTATACGGTGTTTGGGATGGTTCAGTGGATCTTTGCTCTCCTCCTCTTCTGCTGGTTGTGGGGAAGACAAAAGGTGACATATTTCTCCACGGTGGTTCAGGAGGGATCATATTTCATTTGTCAGTTAGCTCTGCCTATGAGTTAGTAGAACCAGCAGGGTGTTGGTCAATGCATTTGGATAGCACAAACCAGATCTGTTCCAACTCTGAAGGATTCAGTTCACATGTAATTGACAAACTGACCCTGGAGGGTCCATTCACAAGGAGCCAATCCTCACAGGTTTCCTTGGAGGTCCAGGTTCCATAGAACTGTCACAAAGCTGCTCTTAACAACCAGATTTCAGGTCCCCTCAACTTAATTTTTCTGTGGTGAGTCCAGTGGTTCTATTAAGTCCTCCTGGAAAGAAATATCTTTCTCCTGCTCCACTTCCCAGGTTTTCATGGGGGCTACTCACCTTCAGAACAGTCCGTATCATTAAAGCCATTTAATCTATAAGATCTTCTGGTGGAAGACAGAATGAGAAAAAAGTGCCTCACTTTTTTCACAGAGCAGTGAGAGTAGCTAAATACTCCACTGACGACAGGGGCAAAAACAGCTCATAATTCTTATCATCAACCCACATTAATCAGGGCTTCCCCTTCAGTAGTTAATTTCGTAGATCCCAAAAGCTTGCATCACTCTTTGGATTTTTGCTTGAGCAGAGGTAAAAACATCTGGTAGCCTACAGAAAAATGACAAAGCTGTTACAGAGACAAGGTGAGTGAGGTAATCTCTTGTACTGGATGAACTTCTGTGGTTGAGAGACAGTTTGGACATGGGATGTTGGTCCAGCAAAAGAGATTATCTCAGTAATATACTGGGACTGACATGGCTACAACCACACTGCATAAAGCTCTTGCAGCTCAGCCATCCTCATGATCTTAGAGGAAGGTAAATTTAAACTGCCTCTAACTTAAATAGGAATCAAAACTTATGAATAGTCTTCTTGAATCCAATTTAAAATGGCAATAGATTTCTCCCAAATGCATTCAAAATAAAGTATATTCTCCTTCTGCAACTCAGATAAAGAGAAATTTCTGACCACAATGTTTCTGAACCTATCCCTAGAGTCAAATTGAAATTTTTATTGCTCGCCTTGCCATATTAGTCATGTTACTTTTTAGCACTTTTAGTTCTAGAAGTACTAAATATATGACTAAAAGTTTTTTAAACAGTTAGAAGACAGACTGCTTGTCTTGTGTTGTTTATGAACTGGAAGTCACTCCCATTCTCTTTTACATACCCTCATAGCTAAAACTTCCCAGAAGACATTCAGTACTTCTGTTCTGTGTAATATACTGTATTGTCAAATATCTTTACACTATGCATTTTAACAGCTAAGTCTAAGATACCATTCCTTATTTCTATTTAATGGCCTCTGTCTGTCAAATAAGTAAAATGTTGCGGGTGGAATTGGTCCAAATGAAAATCATAGCCAGCCCAAAACAAAAAACTCCGCTCAGACACCACAACCTTACCTCATCAGCCAAGGGACTCGGAGAAGATAAGATTTATTTAGTAACTGTTTACATTTGATGATGTACAAATACATGACTCAGACATTGCTTCTTAGCATCTCCATAATGGATTCAACCACAGCCTTCTGAAAAGGCAGCCTTAGCATTTCCTCCCCATCCAGTGAAGCATCTAGAATGTGTTCTTTGTTTTCTGTTACATTCCTTTGTTAAAGAAAAAGATCCTTATTTATTGTGTGTATTACAAGAGGACCTAGAAATCCCATCCAAGATCAGGACTACATTGTGCTGTTCATTGTACAAAACATTGTTACGTTTATGATATACATACAGAGAAGTTAGCTAAAAGACAGAATATTCTGAGTAGAGGGTTGTAACTGAGAATACTTTGTGATTAAAGCACCTCTGGTGACTGTGCTCATGAATTGTGTTGTGTATACACAGCTAAAGCGCCCATATTTTTTTTCACTTTGAAGTCCATATCAATGTTTTCCAGTCCAGCAGGCTATAGCTTCCGCATTTTTATCTTCAGGATGCTAAGGACCATTTGAGAGAAGTGTTTTGAGTATCAAAGATACTATTAAAGAACATCAGTATGGCTGTACTGGGTCAGACCAAAGGTCCATCTAGCCCAGTATCCTGTCTACCAGATGCTCTGGAGTGAGTGAACCTAACATGTAATGATTAAGAGATCTCATTCCTGCCATCCATCACCAGTCTCTGACAAACAGAGGCTAGGGATACCATTCCGTACCCATTATAAAAACAATATTAAGAAAAACAACCTCACAAGAGGAAACTATGAAAATGTATCATCATAATCCATTTCCTAAATTTCTGGCACTAGAAAGATAAACTGACCATAAGGTACGTGTTGATTACAAGACTATGTCAGACATGTCAAAGTCTAAAATTATCACCATAAGACACACACACACAAAGCATGCAACAGTCTATATTTGTAAATAAACAGTAAGAGACATTTAAAATATGGTTTAAGAACATTTTAGAATACAAATGGCAAATATTTTAGCAACCATGTAATGAAAAGTCTTAGCTCTCTTTTAGTTCTTGAATAGAATACAAAATGTAAGTGTAAGGGAGTGTAATGTGCCATTTACACCTAACAACACTGTATTAATTATTAAGAATAATATTAAATAAGGCTAGATTTTGGAGTTATCACAAGCCCCGTGTCTGGGGTTGTGTGTAGTTGCAATGTCCCAGAAGCACTGCAGAGGTCAAACTGTGACTTGGAGAACTACAATTTAGTACCTAGTGCACCATAGCTGACCGTACTGCAGGGGGGAAGTGATCTGTCCTCTGGTGGCACTGCTTTCTATAAAAAAGGAAGGGTGATCCAGTATTAGGGCACCAGCCTAGAACTTGGGAAACCTGGATTTGAGTCTCTGCTTCTCCACAGACTTGCTCTCTGATCTTGGGCAAGTTGCTTAGCCGCTCTGTGTCTTTGTTCCTCATCTGTAAAATGGAGATAATAGACTTTCCCTACCTCATGGTGGTGTTGAGAGGGTAAATACTTTAAAGATTATGAGGTACTCAGATCCTGTAGTAATGGGGGCCATATCAATACTTGAGACAGCTAGCTAGCTCTCCAACAGCTAGCTAGCTCTCCAAAAAGAAGCCAGCCTTTGGAGGCCATATTTTAAAGTTACATTCTATCAGGTGTTGGCAACCTTTCAGAATGGTGTGCCGAATCTTCATTTATTCACTCTAATTTAAGGTTTTGCATATCAGTAATACATTGTAACGGGGCTGACCAGCCCCGCACTGGCCCAGGCAGGGTCAGGCCTGTGGTATTGACAGTGGAAGTCCCACCTCCCCGGCAGGACTGGGCATGCTCCAAGTGCTCAGGTAGTATAAAGGGAGACAGCTCAGCTCATTCTGGGCTGGCGGCTACCGGGAAGGACCTACCTGTGGAGCTCCTGCAGAGGACCAGCCACAGCCCCTGAAGGTGCCAGGATCCGAGGCTTACCCAAACCTGCCTGAAGCCCAGGGATGAGAGCAGCCAGAGGAGATGACTGACCCAACAGCTCGCAGAGGAGCCAGAGACGCCTGGGAGACACCAACGAGGACTCCGATAGGAAGTAACCCAGGGAGGGTGGTGGAGTGGTACCTCCCACCTGGGGAACTTCAGTGTGTTTCGGTCAGGCCCCCCACACTGAATCAGTGGATAGGTGCTACGCCACTGTTAGTGCCCTGGGTCAGGGCCCGGTGGAGTCGAGTGAGCCCGGGCCCCCCTATTTAGGCCACTGCACTCCTACATGGGCAGCCCTCCTCTAGAGACTCTGGCCACTAGGCCGCATTGCCCTGCAACTTGGGGTGACTCTATAGACTCTGGCCATTAGACCGTGCTGCCCTGCAACCCAGGGCGACTCTATGGACTCTGGCCATTAGGCTGTGCTGCCCTGTAACATGGGCTGCTCTATAGACTCTGGCCTGTAGGCCTCACTGCCCTGCGACGGGGGCTGCCCTATAGACTCTGGCTATTACGCCCCACTGCCCTGCAACAAGGTCTGCTCTATAGTCTTGGCTTATCAGGCTGCACTGCCCTGACCCAGGGCTGTAAACCTTGACATACATTTTAAGGTTTTTAGAAGGTCTTGTTCTATAATATAGACAAAAATAGAACTAAACTATTGTTGTATGTAATGTAAATAATGTTTTTAAAATGATTAAGAAGCTTCATTTAAAATTAAATTAAATGAAGTCCTCCCAGACCTGTGGCCAGGACCCGGACAGTGTGGGTGCCACTGAAAATCAGCTCCTGTGCCGCCATTGGCACATGTGCCATAGGTTGCCTACCCCTGTTCTGTACATTTCATACACTCAGATGCTTTCACATATTCTCCAAGAATTCACTGTAATATAATGGGTTTATTAGCAGCCCCATCTTTAAATTATGCATGTGTTTTGACCATTTTCTGTACCATTGATTTATTTTATTCTGGAACAGGTGCCAACAGGTGAATCGTGCTATAAGGAGCTGTGTTGTAGCTTAAGATATTACTGGTGGGAACTCAGCCAAATCACCGACTGAAATCCGGTGAGTTCATGGGAACCTCCAACAGAGAACATCAGTGATGTGGTAAACTTCAATATAATTACTCACTCGCTACCCTTTCAAATGTCTTTTTAATGGGAACATGAAAAGACCATCTTCATTCTTTCAGCTTGCCAGCCAGGTGTTTAGTTGTATCTGGCCTGCAAATAGCTCTCTATTTATTAAGTAAGTCTTCTCTGCTCTTCTTCCACAGGCAGAGTATGGGATGCTGGTGTAACTCTTGTTAGTTAAGAGCACCATGCCTTTGATCATCATCTCTTCTTAGTTACAAGAACAACATCTCTTCTGAGTTACAACATTTCTTCTTAGTACAGGTCCATTGACTTCAAATTGACTCTTCCCTGTGCTTTAGATTATTATTTATTTCTATAGGACTTAGCAGCAGCAGATTCAGAGCCCTATTCCTCCTCATGGTATATTGTACCTGCTTGTTAATTTCTATGAAACAGATTTATGCTTTGTCCTTGTGTGGGTGCATAAGACTTGGAGTGTCCAGGGAGATGATATTATCACCCTTTCTCCAGCCCTTTCCTGCCTACGGGTGAGTCATGCTTACACTTACGCTTACATACTTACACTGTCCTGCACCTACACTATCCTGGCGGCAAGGACTGCTTCATGCTATCACATGAAGGCATTAGCTACCCCAAAAGAGGCAGATGGAATCAGGAAAAAGGTGTAGCTGTGGATCTACCCCTACTCCTCCGCACACCACAGCTGGGAGTATGCACTGTACCCTCTCTACGGTATTAGGCACCTCAGAGCTCCAGCAGTCCATGTTTTCTTGAGATTTCTCTGGGGAAGTAAGGATCTTTACTCCTCCCCACAATGGGCCTTTACCCTTAATGATACATTCTAGCTCAACTTGTTGCCATTGAGGAAGCTGGATCCAGAAGTCTGAAATGTATATAAGGAGGCAAGAGGGGAAACTAATTTCCATATGTTGATGGGAAAACATGGTTGAAATAGCACATATCCTCGTGTCCTGATTTATTATAACTAATTTTGCAGTTACAGGCTTGGTAAACTTCCTCTCCTTAGCCTTCAAACAAGCCTTCCCCTTAAAGATGTCATACTTTCTAGTCCAGCCTTCAATTAAAGACACCAAGCATTGAAATAACATGCTTCATCTTTCAGTCCCTGTCTTTGTAAATGTCAGGTTTGTGCTCCCTCTTCCTGACAGAGATAAGGCAGCATCACTTACTCTTAAAATAAGCTCCCACTTATTTTGGTGGATTTAGCTCTTGTCAACATTTGAGTAAGAGCTTTCATTTAGTGATATCAATAAGGTCAAATCTATGAGTGAGCGCATCATTGCAGGCAGTGGTGGTGCTGGGGAGTTGGAATGCAACATCCAGCAGTTCCTGGCAATGGTAAAGAGATTTTTGAACTGTTGAGTTAAGGGTGTGGTATAAGGCTTGTAGAAAACGTTCTCTCAAAATGGTTTTTGGATGGAAAATTGGGTGTGCAATGGGAGAGGTAGTCTAACCTGGGACCCCACCCCGTAAAGGAGATTGGGGGTGGTGGGAGAGGTGGGGGACACAAGGCATCCAAACTACAAATTCCATAAGGCACAATGGTGGCTTTTTCCAAATCTCCATTTTCCAGACAAGCTTGAACCTCTAGTGTGGGATACACAGTACATTCTACTTTGATTCTTAGCAACTGTAAAGTGTAAGGTGCACTTTCGCTTTGCCAATAAGTTGATGCGCAATGGTCAGACATTATTAGATATGGAAGTGGAAAACACGTTATGCATTTATTTCAGTTCAAAATTTCCACAGTTCCTAACATGCTTTTGTCCTGTAACTATTAATTCTGCTGGATCTGGTAACTGGAAACCTACGAAGAGCCCTGGGGATATTCTTTTCCCCACTGCTGCTGCTGCTGCTGAGTTTTTCTTTACAAAGTTCATTCTATATTCTGCCAAAACACTGCTGGCAAGCACTCTTTACATGAAACAGACAGTCTGTAATTAAACACTTGTAGATGGCTGAACCCATTGAGTTATGGATGCTTTGGGACATATAAACAATCCTCAGACAGGAATCACTGCCATAATTTGATTCAACAAAGTGAATGCACCTTTAAGCACATTTTAATAAAGTCTATAAGATTACACAACGACACTTCTCTCTCATTAAAAGGCTATTGTGAGTACACTATGCTTCCACCACCTATTTTTTTATGAAGGGGGGAAGTTAGTATAAAAGGAGCGTTCTTTATGCTCCTGTTAAGATAATGAAGAGGTAATGTGGCTCACGGCAGAGTTCAGACAACAACCCAGAGGTGAAACCCATAGAAAATACTTTTAAATATTCTCAGAGGCTGGGTCTGAAAGTTGGCTTATTTGCTGGAAATAAAAACATTCCTCCTCCCTCATTCCTGTAAATCCTAAGGGACCCACTCATCACAGCTATCCAGCTCTGCACTTCACTAAATCACATTGGATTGGTTGGTTTGCAGCGGGTTGATGAGCTGGTAACTTTTCCTTGGTGGTTTTATCATGTGCTCCAGGTACAGTGACCAGAGAGCAAGTGTGAAAAATTGGGCCGGGGGAGGAGGTGGGGGAATAGGAGCCTATATAAGAAAAAGACCCCAGAATCGGGACTATCCCTATGAAATCAGGACATCTGGTCACCCTAGCTCCAGAACCCAAGGTTCAATAAGATGGATAATTGCTCCTGATTCCAGTTTCTGAGCTGTTCTTTCACAAGCTCATACTCATACACAAACCTTTATGCCCTCCTGATTCTGGCTGCAGCAGGGGCCAAAGTAGAGCAGTTCTTATCTGTTCTGATTTACTGAATATGGGCTGTTCTGCAGCCTGCAGCAACCCAGAATTCCAGCACCAGAATGCAGGGCAAGGGCTCCACTCCTACCCCAGGCGCGTTCTCTATGCCAGGGCTCGTGAGGGGACCTGCACAGGACCTCCGATGGCAACTCTCTACTGTGTCAGCTCCAAAGGAATTTTCCTCCAGCCATTTACATGGTGCTTACAGTCCCTCTGCATCAGTGCAGTGAAATCTCACCACTTAATTTTACAGCGTAGCTATTGTATTGCTCAAGTCCTTCCATACTCAGTGAATATGGAAATCATTTTGCCATGACATTCAGGGTAAAACAGATTAAGACTAAAAAGGGAGCAACAGCAAACAAAATGGAGCATATCTGGTATACACAAAACATGGGATTGTGTGAGGAGGCATTCTAATATTTTAAATCCTCCCCCTTGGACTTCTTTCTGATGGGTTTCTGCACTCTAACACATCTGACTTTTAAGGTTCCCATCATTGTGCTTTAGGCTGAGAGGCAATTACCCCTTTTCCTGCAGACCCTAGAGCGTGGCACTTGCTTTCCCAACCCAGTATCCATCTCAGTTAATCTCTTCCCATTTTTAAGAAACACCTCAAGACTTTTTCATATCAAGATATTTTTCTATTGCCATCAGTCTTGGCCTTCTATTTATTTTCTTTGCCGCCATCCCTTCCCAGGCTGCTTCTTGAATGGAGCTCCTTTGTTTGTGTCTTTCATCTGAATCTTAAGATGCTGTATTTATTATATTATAGTAGTAGTAGTATTTTATTATTATATTTTGATCGTATTATGTTTTGTCAGTATACAGTTATACAGTATGCAGAGTGCTTTGGCTGAGGGCTATGTGGAACACATTCAACATAAAATAAATACTTATTATTGTTAGAAAAGAACTGAATGTTATGCTTTGGCAGAACCACTTGTGAGTAATGTGATCTTCCCAAACATTTGGAAAAAACATCTCTATCACCTCCCAGTCATCACATATTTGCTGCTTATAGAATGTAATTTAGTAAAATTCTGTCGGATTAAAGCCCAAATTGCAGTAGGCCAATGAGATATAGAAACCACAGGACTGATCTGCAAGCCCTCCTTATATCTATAGAGAATAAATATGTGTGCCATCCCACTGATGTCTTTGGGATTCATCACATCAGTAAAGATTTGTCGGATCAGGCCCTAAATGAGTGTAATAAAGGGAAAAATCAGTATATTTTGAAGTAACGAATCTCCACTAGGACTGAGATTGTAGCTATATAAAATTTGGGATGAACTTTGCTGTATCCCTGCCCTCAGGAAGGTAAGCCTGGAACACAGTAAATCTGAGCCTGGAATGTGATTTTAAATTGCTAGCAAGCTACATTTTAAATACAATGCCATTACACAGTATTTCTTCATATGTCAGTCTGGTCTGATATTATTTCCATCCACTGTTCCCAAGAGGCCTGCACCTTGTCTTTGGGAACAAAGAGAAGCAAACAAAGAGTTTTTGAAACTTGAAATGCTGTGGGGTGTGTGTGTGTGTG